>CM021100.1:337052869-337371602 GCA_007115665.2 Sequoiadendron giganteum | reverse complement strand
GTACACAATGAAAAATCACTTTCCACTTCATACTAGTGATCTAGAAATCCATTATCTAACTTCCTTGAGTCTCTGAATCTCATAATATGATAAATATCAAACTTTCATGGACATCATATCATGCCAAAACCAACAAAGTACTATCACTTGCAAGCTACAGACCATGGAAACTTTGAACTGCCAAGTAATAGCATAGAACTATTAGACCAAAATAGCTATTTTATGAAAGTTGTGCAAGTGATAACAATAGTCATGTATACCATATTGGCAGCATACTAAAAATTTGTCATAAATAGAGAATATACAAATAACTGTCACGATGTCCTTGCAACAATCATCGATACTTGTGTTCCAACCATGAAATGTTACAAGAAACTTCCAAGAACAACACAAAGGACTACCAATGTACTTCAAACTTGGAATACTTAACAACTTGTAAAGCTAATCAATTATACTCAGAGTAATAAACATTATGGTATATGTTATATCCAAGGCTCTAGTAAACTTCCCATATCATATGGAGACCTTCATAATCAATACAATTAGAATAAACATAATGAAATATTGAAATTTATAGACCTCTTCTTTACTTATTTTACCACCAATAAAAAATGTATGTTGTCATACCTCATTCTAGATTTCATAGGGGTAAAATGTGTTACCATAATAGAATCCCCTTGATTCTTTTCTTCTTCTCAAGATCTAGATGATATGACATGTGCAAGGAGTGCACAAGGAGTTCTCAGACATTCATCTTTATTGCTATTTTTGTCATGTTGATTTCTCTTTCTTCTTCACACCAATGTAGACTTTTTCACTTGTTTGCTTAAATTAATTGTCTTCCTATTGAATTTGAATTGTTGTAATTTATGCCCAATGTTGTTACATTTGAAACAAATGACTTGGTGACTGATCTAAGGAACATAAGGCTTCCTAAAGACATTTACAACTTTTTTCCCATCATAATTATCACTTATATTTATTCTATAATCCTTTTTAAAATGACCAAAGTTGTTACAATTGTAGCATACCACATTTTCATTTCTAGAGACATCAGAATGATTCTTATTTGACCATCTCATGCAATCAATTTCCTTATGGCCATAGTTATTACAAACATAAAAATATCCTTGAAAAGAATGATTATACCTAAATGATTCATCATGCCAAGGATGTGAAGATCTGAAGACATTTCTCCTTTCTCTTTGAGTACCTTTGAGTTGTCTTCTAGTAGTAGTGTTATCCTCTGATTTTGTTTTCTCTACACTCTTCGGTGCAACAACATGGTGACAAAGATCAACCTTCACTCTCGGTGTAAATATATTTCCATCTGCAGTAGCAAACACTCTTTTAGATTCTTCGATAGAGCTTTGTCCAACCTCATATCCCACTCTAGTAGGACCCTTAGAATTTTTTGTTTCCCCAACATCTCATTCAATATATTAGTACTGTGATCAAATTTCTTAATTTTACATGATTGAACCTTGATGCTTTCAAGCTCTTTTCTTAATGTAACTACTTCTCCTTCAATTTTTAGACATTCAATCTTTTTGATCTCCAAACTAGACCATACAACATCTACTATCCTCTTACATTCCTCAGTTTCAATTTTCTAACTTATAATCATATCATCTTTAAGTGTTAGTTCTTTTAACAAGGAATCATTATCTGAACATTTCTTTAAAGAAGTAATCTCATTTTCTAGTTTATGTGTTTCTTGATCTTTATAACTTATACCAACATGAAGACAATCCTCAAATCTTTTGGCTTCTTCAAGTTGAGTCTTTAAAGAGACTATTACTTGATTTGAAGTTTGTTCTTAAGCAAAAGCTTGAGCAAATTTTTGTTTTGAGTTTTTTAATCTCTTTTAAAGAACATTTCAATTCAACTTCTAGATCAATTTCACCATCTTCAGCATCATTGTTGCTAGTATCTTCTTGCTGAATGATTTCAGCCATGAATAAGGTTTCATCTTCTTTAGCTAAAGAAAATTAGATTCAGTGTCTGTTTCATTTTTACTAAACATTCTCTTCTTCTTTTTGATATTGAATTTTTGTTTGGGTCCATAGGCCTTTTTCATAGGTAGTTTTTTTAAATTTGTCATTGTCACTATTTTGATCACCATAGGGGCACTTTGCAACAAAGTGACCTATTTTTCCATAGTTAAAACACTTAAAGGGAAATTTTCCCTTATATTTTCCAGATCCCTTTTTAAGCTTTCTAACAAAATGGGATTCTTTAGAATCAAAAAATTTTGACTCACTAACCTCATGTTTTTCTTTCTTTCCAGTATTAAAGACAGTTTCTTTTATAGAGGAATTTTTTTACTGATTCTCATTTCAAGGCAGTCAGAGTGCCTTGTAAGATGTCTAAGGAAAGCTTGTCAAAATTGTTTATTTTCTTGAAGATTAGCAACCTTAGATTCATATTTAGTCGGTAAGATTCTGATGACCTTAGTTACAACATCATATTCTTTTACATAGATTCTCCTAACCCTTTCATAGTATTTACAATTTGATCAACTCTCAAGAAGTAATCAACTTCTTTTTCATCGTCCCTCATTTTTATTTCCTCAAACTGATGTTTTAGAGTAAGGAATTTTGGCTTTTTAACTTTTCCATTTCCTTGATAGACCATTTCAAGTTTAACCCAGATATCTCTAGTAGAATTATAGTGCATGACTTTGATAAAGACATCTTTAGTCAATGCACACAAGAGAGCATGTTTTTCTCTAGCATTATTTTTATATTTTTTCTTTTCATCAGAAGTTGTGGGCAATGTAGTTGGTACAATGTATCCAGTTAACACTATGCTCTAGACATTGAGATCAATAGAAGTCAGATAAGTTTCCATTCTAATTTTCTAAAATACATAATCTATTCCATCGAATAATGGAGCTCTAGTCATCGATGTTCCTTCATGAGCTTGAGATATTTTAAACAGAGTCCAAGACCAGAATCAATCCTAGTTTGATTAGACATATTAGAGGAGCCTATGCACTAATACCAATTGTTGGATTATGGGAATAAACTTAGAGGGGCCAAGTGAATCAGTGTCTAAATATTTTTAAACTTGAATGAAGACTTTTAATTTTGATATCCTTTCTAATGAAAAAAAGGCTGACTAAATGCATTGAGAGAATTTATGACAGCATTAGCATTGTTCATTTTGATAACTTATCCCAATAATCCTTGTGAGAGTTATCTTGCAATTGTAAAACAGATGACTGAAATTGTTTAAACACTTTAAAATTACCATATTTCAATGCAGACTTATGACATACAGAACCAACTATGCAATGGAATGACATATGATAAGCATGAAACCACAAAAATATTTTGTTCAACAAACAAAATCTTGAGCTCTGAAACAAATGAGAACATTTAAGCGTTATTTTAAATCTGAATCTTTAACAATGATAGAACACTTATGCAAAAAAATTTTGATATGAGCATTTGTAGCGATGAAGGGACTAACATTCAAAAAATAAAGGAAGGATAAGAATAACTACTCACAAAAACATCACAGTCATGAAGCATTATCACATCAAAGCAGTTGAGACCATAAGACATAATTTTTTGAGTGGAAAACCCTCCTAGGGTAGAAAAACTACTCCTAAAATGCCTTACTGACTTATTTGCAAAAACTACTGCTTACAATGCCTTATAGGCTAATTTATGAGCACCAAATCAAGGAGCACCAACCCATTTTTCAGTTTACAAAATTACAATAACATAGCGGATCTCTTTGTTTCTCTTTTAACTCACAAGAGCCTCTCAAATGAATACCCATAAAATCTTCAAGGCTCTCAGTTGAAATTTCAAAATTCCAGACATATTCACATATCAAGACTTCTCATACTACATTTATGTTTCCTCAAATTTTCTACAACAGAGTTATCACATATGTCTCTCATGAATAGATAGAATATAAAACTAAAATCAATCACACTCTTTTTCTGTCACTTTACAACATTGTATTTCTTCTCTTTTTGGACTTCAACAAAGGTATCTAGATAGTACAAATCTTATGTCGAATATATGCCAGGTATAAAAGAGATTTAGAGAAAAATCCACTAAGAAATGATTTCTTCTCATAGAATGTGCAAGAAGATGTATTTTAAGTAAAAATTATTTGAACCTCTCAAAAGTCGTGAAGGTAGGATTTCCTCCAGAAGGAGAAAAAGTGTTATTAGCGGGTTTTTTCTTTTAACCCTAACAAAAAAAATATTTACACCAATAATACCTTCTAAAACAAAAATTACAGTAATGTTTGCACCAATAAAATATTCTTTCAAAGAGAAAAACAAACAATAATACCCTTTTGGAACATATTTCAAATACCCTTATTCAACTGTTTAGAAGAATCTCCCATAAGTTTGTTAATAGGTGGAGGAAGAAAATAATCAAAGATACAATAATATGTTTCAAATAGCTTTTCTCAAGTTTAAAACACAGAAGAATATTGCTGCAAGAATTCGTAACTAAACCCATTTCATGCTGAACCTCCATATAAGAAATAAACAATGTTTTTAGACTACCCATAATGAGAAATGTAGTGTAATTGAAATGAATGCATTTTCTTCTAATAGATAAATCATTTTCACCTTATCTAATTTGAGCCTCAAGACAAATTGCAAATTATTATAAGAATAAATACCAATTGATGGAAACGATTCCAGACCAAGCACAAATTTGAAGCAAAGAGAGAGAACACTTCAAAAAAATTCACCAGTGAAAGGAATGAATACCTAAACTCGTATGAAGAAAAAAAGAGATGCATGATAATCTGTAGAAAGTATTTACCAGCCTAGTAAAGGAGAAACCAATGACCCTTCTTCCTTCTTGGAGCCTCCAACCAATAAAAACAAAGTGGCAAACCAAGTACTAACCACAACATTGCTCATACAGTGAGCGATACTAACTTTCATTAGACTTGTAGCAAGCAAAATTAGCAGAGTAACGACTGCAACCAATTACCTGTGGTGGCGGTAGAAGGGTGTCAACCCTTAGCAAAAATAATGACCCAAAAAAATTATTGCCCTAAACTCCATCGAACCTTTTACATTCGATGAATTTTACAATTCATGCAATAAAATTTGAAGTCTGAAAGGAAACCATATTAATTATCACATAATCATTGCTCTTTTAAGTCCATAGCTTCAAACATTTAGTTCAAATCAGCTTAATACAATGCAATAAGTATGCTTGTCAAAGAATTCTAACAAGGAGGCCAACAATATCAACATATTGATAATTTCTCAATGAAATGATGATTCAATATTATGCTATTTTGAAGAAATTTCCAAAATCCGACCACAATAATGACTAAGAACCTAATTACCAACAAACCAATGCCATGTCACTTCCAAAGTGACTTTTGAAATATTTCACATGCCTTCTATTGGCCATAAGGATTATTTAATCAACTATAATAAGGCCCAAATCAAATGTGACGTCATACTAAAGTCATTTGCCCATGCAAGAATATCAAATTTATCAAATGCTTAAGGAAACCCGATAGGGTTTTCTTGATATTAAATGCCAACTCATATTTTATTCCAAAACCAAGTTAGCCATAAGAATTACCTGTATGAGGCTGAAAAACACAACTATGATCATGTTCAATACCTTATCAAGGCCATGTAACCACATAAATATGAACATGCCAATACCATATAAACCTAGATGAAGACTCCATATATATCACTCATTGTGTCCTTACCAGTGAAACCAAGCTCATGTGAGAGAGCTATGAAATGATAGAAAACTCATATATCAATGATGCCAAATGAATTATCAGAATCGAGTGCCAAAGAGAACATTAGTATAATTCCAACCCAAAATTCCATGTAACAAGTAATGTATCATAACTAATGACATAAGAGAGATATGTGCTATGATCAACCAATGATACCAATAAATAAACCTGATAAGTATCAATGGAATTAAAAACTAACTAATAATGAATTATTGAAATAATATACCTAAATAGCCATGCCATAAACCTATATAAGCAAGATAACCTTTATCTACTCATGAAGCTCAACCTAATCAATACCACAAGATATAGTAAGTTTGAAAGTAAACCAAAGCCATAATATTGTCCATAGGCAAAGTACTGAATGCAAGACCATGAATAGACAAAGAGAAGCTAATATTGAATCAAGTATCACAAAGTCAATGCAAAAATACCATAGTTGCACCAATGAAATTCCAAGACCAAAGAGTCAAGACCAAAGTTCCATAATATCAATTTTGACATCAAGGAAAAAATATCAACAATATATATATATATATATATATTGAAATCCCCCTTTCATATTTAAAAATATACTTATAGGCATAAATATATATCCATATATATAGACCGAGACCATTGTGGCTTGTTTCACAATATAACAACAATTTATATATACAGATCTATGTCTAAAAAGTTGTGTACGCTATAATTATTTGTATTTATGTATACTTTAAGATAAAAAGAGATAAAAATAACATAAAATTTTAGAATTTTGAAAGTAAAAAATAATTCTTATCACAAGCAGAATAAAATATCAAACTCATAAAGTGTTATGCAAACCCAAAAAATATAGGAGGACACAATTCTTAATTAAATACATGTAAATATATTTACCTGGCTTAAGATATGAAGAATACAAGAGCTAACCTATGGGAATCAATAGGTTGTTACACAAAGCTTAAAATAGATGAGGAGAAGAGTATACCAAGAAACATATTCCTAGGAGACAAGAAATCTATATAACAGTTGGGTTTTCGATTGAAAAATAAATCTACATTATTTGACACTAAATATTATAGACAAAGAAGGAAACTGTAAAAGAGATTTTTGTACATTAATTTATACTATTTGGTTTGATAGCAAACTATTGTAAAAATCGTTTGCTCTGCCTCTGTGAGTTGTATAGATATATACACACATATATATATATATAGATGTATACATACAGATATATATGTATATAAATATAAATATATATATACTTATATATATGTATATATATATATTTATATATGTACATATATATGAGATGTAATTATATATACATGTGTATATATATGAATATATGCATACATATATGTATGTATGTTTTACTAATAGTCCTCCTACAATTTCTCTATTTCTCCACAATATTGTGTAGACATACAAAATTAACATTATTAATTAAACATCACATCACATTTAATCATTCTCCCATCTTTAATTAGTTAAATCAAATTAATTAATTAATCTCCTATAGTTCCTAATTTAATTAAATCACATATATTAAATCACTCATATTCATTTCTTCTCATTTGATTCAATAAATTAAAATGATTTAAATCAAATTCCACCTCCTAATATCATCCAAGTTAACTAATCTAGATTAATTAACTTCTAATCATAATCAGTCATTCTCTAGCTTTTGACTCAACTAGAGTCAAATCTAAACTCTTAACTAACACACCCACTTGCACAATAAATCACTTTATTTGATTTATTAAAACACCCATTTTCCCTCACAAGGGCATATTCCCAAGGAACATGCCCGCATTAACTCTCATATTTGACTTTTTGGACAAAGACAATTCCCCCCAAAACCCCTCAACCACATGCATTTATGGCCATTTTCAAATTTGAATGGGCACATTGGCCAAAAATTGCACAAGCATGGGCCAATCCCATTGTGACAAGTGGCTCTCTCCTATTGGATTGGATTTAGTCCCACATTGCCTAATCTTGGCTTCTTCTCTCTCAACTTCTCCTATAAATGCAATGCAAATTCTCTAATTTGATCATCCACATTTGAAAGCATGTCCACTATAGGCAACTTGAGTTCATGACCATCTCATTGTCTATCATTTCATCATCTTGGCAATCTTGCTTATCAAGGATTGGGAAAGGGCTCTTTCACATATTCAAAGTGCACCAATCCACCATAGAATAGATGCATTTCATGTCTTCTTTACATGTTATTCTATGGAGATGTTGATGATTTGCTTTGTTTAGAATGCTAACCATACTAAGGTGTGTGTGTTTTGAAGGTTTTCTAACCAAATTGCAGGTTTTCACCATCTACAAAATGATGCTAGAAGGAGGGAAATTTGTTTATTAGCAATCTATGACTAATGATTAACATGTAGCTTCTCATATTTTGTCCGCTAGGAGTGAGTGATCACTTCTAACAAGGAGTATTACTATTTTTTATAACTCTCATCACTTCCTCATGCTATTACTTTTATTATTTCAGTTATGGTTCTCAAATATCCATGCCAATACACTGCAAAAGACTGGCCCATAGTCTTCCTGTAGCAATAATGGTATGACCATTTTCCAATCAGCATAAGTGGTGGCCATTCACTTGTTCCATTCATTTCTATAGCGCCAATATACTAAGATCAGTATGGTCGGAGTAGATTTCTTTGGATTTGAGGACCATCTACTGCCCCTATCTTCCTTTACTAAGATATAGTTTATGTCTCTTTGAATGCATTCATGGTTCTTCTATTGGTTTTCTTGTTGGAACAGAATTTGTCTTAAGGAAATCAAATCATAATCCCAACAGGCCTTGGTATAGCTTTTATTCCACGTACTATTTCTTATAGTTCCAAAGGTCAGTATGCATGAAGTAGATTTCTTTGAACTAGACTAAACAAGAAAAAAATAGTTGCTGTTGATATTGGACTTTTGCTAAGATGCAGATTATTTTATAGCTTTTAATTCCATGTACTATTTCTTACAGTTCCAAAGGTTAGTATGGTTGAAGTAGATTTCTTTGAATTAAGCTAAACAAGAAAAATAATTGTTGTTGATATTGGAATTTTGTTGAGATGCAGATTATTTCTTTCTAAATGCATTGGTAGTTCCTCTATCAAATTTTCCTTTCAGAAAAAACTACTCTAAAGAGATCAAATCATAATCTGAATAGGCCATGCTATAGCTTTATTCTCCATTTTATTTCTTACAGTTTCAGAGGTTAGTATGTTTGAAGTTGATTTCTTTGAATTTGGAGACCACCCCCTGCTCGCGTCTGCCTTTGCTAAAATATAGTTTATTCCTCTTTGAATGTGCGCGGGGTTCCTCTACCAGGATTTCCTTTTGGAATAAATTCATCTTATATTCCACTAGCAAAAATACCAATCGGATGGAAAGGTCCTGTCCAATAAAATTTGAAAAGTAAGCATCTCAGACTTTACCCACAGAGGAAGACGTTTGCTTTCTTTTTTTGTTAAGAGTTCATTGCATGCCTGTCTATTGCACCTTTCCAGCCTATCTTCCATCTTCTAGGGTGTTCTTGAGTTTGGTATCAAGGGTTAGCCAAAATAATCATAGTAACAATAGCATTTAGTGTCTTCGCCACACTACTTCCTCTTGCATTATGGTTGGCCATGGTTAACCTTCTCTCTGTCAGCCGCTTCTACTCCTATGGGGATTTTTGTTTATGCTGGCCAACATGCACCATCATCAACCACTATCTTGTCACCCGCCTTCTATTACTATATCCCCACTTCTAATCTCTATCTTATCATCCTCACCCACCCATATTACTCTTTGATGTAAGGGTAAATGAATGTCTGGTTCCACTTCACATCGCATGAAATCCTCTTGTCCTTGCAATATCCTAACATAGGTGACCAAACCATTATAGCTACATTCACCTTTAAGTGCTTGGTGCGGCCTTCAAATATAGATGATTTGGTAGATATAATTTGTGAATCGAAAAGTCACTATCGTGATTAAAGAATCATGTGCTTTTCACCACTATTTTCTCATAAACAAATGCCTCCCCCATAATCGTAGTGCTAGAGACATGAGGCTGTCACAATCTGTGATCATTGGACTAAAAATAGTATAGTGGCGGATATGCATAGTCATTATACACAGATCTGGAGCCTTCTATTTTTTATTTTTCCATCTTCTAATGTCATCAGATTTGCTACACAAGTCAGCGTTCATACGGACATGATTAATTCTCCAACGCTTGGAAAATCTAGCAAAAATCAAGCCTCATAAATGTTGGAAGATTCAGTGCTTTGAATGAGACACTCATGACTACACAAGTTGGATATTATAAGGGAAGAAAAAAAAACTAGAAGAGAAGAAGACTCGGTGCTTGGAACTATATTCGAATTATGTAGCAGTCCCATCTTATTGGATCTATGCTAAATATTATCAGATATTTTATTAACTACGATTAAATGCATTAGAAAGGACTGCACAAACATAGAAATTCCCATAGCTGATACAAATAGGGTATCATATATCTTTCATATATCTTTGTAGGAGACTTGGATTTGCATTTTATTGGGTAATGGACCTGTTATTGATTGCAATATTTCATTGGCTAATAGGATTTGTCTTTAACTAGTCTTTTTCCTAAAGTGAATCTATATTTATGCTTGTCATCCATTGTCTCTTTACTAAACGTCTACATCAGTTCACATCTTTTAAATGCTTGAATTTTAATGGCCATTCTAAAGCTATTTAAATATTGATTTAGCTATCTTTCTATTTAATAAGGCAATCCAATACTTGTTGGTTATATTATCAAAGGAATACTTTACGTGGCTTTGTGAGTCAATGATGCAGGAGGTCTAAGCCAACTTTATTATGGACTAAAATCGAACATTTTCCAGTTAAATCCAAAGGGTAAGTCTCTTGCATGGTCATTTTATTGGCTTAAAACTATATTCACTATGTTGTTATCATTGATTCATTGATTATCATTTTTCTAATTTGTAATAACTTTATATTGTTTACATGTTGGCATCACAATTGAGCATTGGACTTAAGTAAAAAATGAGCAAATTTGAGTTGAGGACTTGAAATCTAACCTAAAAAAAGCATTTTTTAATGCGTATTATGATTATCTTGAGCTTCAAATTTATGCTTTAGTTTTTTAGTTTAGACCAACTTAATTTTTCGATTCTAAAAAGAACACTACAAAAAAAAATTGTTTTTGCTACAAAGGGTTAAAATTGAACTTTAGAAACACTTACTAGAATTTTGATTTGGTCTAAAACTGGACAACACAACTTCACATCTCATTTGGTGCTTCTAAAACGAACTCATCACTGCTTTGAGGTATAAAATGAACAAGTTTCTTTCATTTTTTGCAATTTTTTTCATAAATTAACATCATTCAAAATGTGTATGCACTTCTCTTGTACTTCAGAGCGATCTTGAGAATCAAAAGCATTTTGGTGATGTTAAGTTTTCAAAAATATTGCCTTCACATTTTCATTTTGGGAACTTAAAATTGAACATAAAACTTTTTGAGTGTGAGTAAACTTGTTGCGAGTGTTCTCCCTTTGCTTCTAAACAAAGGTTGATCGAACTACAGATGAGTTTATTTGATTTTGTTTAACTTAGAGGGCCTACCTTGTGGGAAAAAGTACTCACCCAAGGGAATGACCCAATCGGGAACATGCTAAAGCCAAGTGACTTCCAATCGGTATATAAGTGTGGATTCTTGAGGAAAGTTCAAGAATCACAAGGATTATTCAAATGAGATGGACAAAAATGGATTGTTGCCGATGTTGGATAATCCCCCACGAACAGAATGCCCACATTAGAACCCCTTGTTTAGAAAAAGGCCAAAAACTTATCATTTTTTTTGGTGCAAGAGGTCATTTCCTCTGAGGCCGCCCTATGTTATACATGTGGTTTTGTTGTAGAGATGGAAATTATGCCATGGGAGATTCATGATTACTAATGCTTGGCTGACCCAAGAAGTGTGTTGTGGAGGGGAGCCAATGTGGTCAAGAATTTAGCCATTCGCACAAAATATGCGCAGTTGGATTCGTCCAAGTAGGAACCCAATAGAATATTGTCTCATCATCCTAGGGTTGTAAAGTGCTTGGAAGTGGAAAACACATTGCTTGGTTCCTACAAACATTTGAAAACAAACATTCACATGACCTTCAAATTTCAAACTCCTTTTAGGAAACAAATACCTTTGAAGAATTTAAGCCCTCTTTCTTTCCCTAGGGATCATATCCTTAGAGGTTTCTAAGTGCTTCGATTCTATCACCATTTGTTTTCAATAAGGTTAAACATAGGAGACTTTTTCCCTATTTTCTTAGATTTCCACATAAAGGACTTTGTGGGATGAAAATGAAAGTGGGATATTAGACATAAAGTTTGAAAACATAAACTTTATTGGTTTACAAGTTTTACAAAAATCCTTCAAGAAACAATCCTAATTTGTATGCATTTTTTTATCAACAGAATCTTGAACTTTTTGAAAGGTTTGTTTTCCTCCCATAGGATATATAGCATCTTCTTCAACATCGAGGTCTTGTAAGAAGAAGTGTTATTCTAGGTCAAGTCTAGGATCAAATTCAATCACTTTCATCGATCTCTCAACCATCAAAATTGGTCAAAAATCACCTCACCAACAACTCTTGGAAACTTTGTAAACATCTTTTATGCTTAACTTTTAGGTGAAATCAAAACCACTTTGTTTGACTTAACACATCTAGTCAAACCATCATCTTACACATGAGTTTTCTCTAGGATAACACAACTTCCTAGGGTTTACAAGTTCATCTTGTTTGGCTTAACACACTTAGCCAAATTATCAAATCATCACCCTGTTTGACTTAACACACTTAGTCAAACTGTCCTCTCATGTACAAGTCCACTCTAGGATAACACAACTTCCTAGGGTTTTACAAGTGCATTTATCACATTTTGTTTGACTTCACACATTTATTCAAACTATCAATCCAATCACAATCAATCAAAGTCCTAAAATGTTTAGCATTTTCTTCAAAGTTTCTTTAAGAGTTCCATTCATCCGTATCACTCATCTTCCATTTATCTCATCCTCATCATCACTTTGATCCTTCAATTATCCTAGTTCTTCGCTTCTTTGAACCTAAGGTTTAGATCGATCTAAAGGATTAGAGGTTCATCTCTTACATTCTTGAAAATTGATCTAAAAACAAGAGGGACATGGAATATAAACTTGATCCATCCATCATGAGTAATATGATTCAACCAAACTATCCAAGTCTCACAATACTAATTGATTATCGATACTCACATTTATGCAATTCAAACACTGCCCATATCTCATCCAAACATTAATGATACGAATGTGAGTATGCCCAATCTAAATTTTGGAACACCTTTCCCAATGATAGATTTAAATCCAAGTCAAAATCTGGAAATCTGTCAACCAAACACTCAATACACGAGTTTTTCAAACAACATTATCCCACCAAATCCATACATGCCAAATACAATTTTGTTAAACATGAACATTTCTTATCCACACTTGGTGAACTTTGGGATAGATATGCTTGCAAATCCCCTTAATGTTGTTCAAAATCCTAGCAATATATTGGCAACTCCATACATTGATTCAAGTCAAGGTAAAACCATGCAAAATCAAAGTTACCTAAATCAAGGCAGTATGATTCTCAACCACAAAAATGTTCAAAGTCAACCTATAATGTCAAATCAAAACATTATACCAAATCATCCCATTTTTCCATCAATATCGCAACAACAGGTGGCAACCATTTAAGCAACACCAACAATCAACACCATCCCCAACTCACCACCACCACCGCTGCCGCCGCCACCACCGCCAAAACACAACATGACCAATTCATTCTCCATCATGTTGCAATCCGCTCAAGAAGCTTCTCATAAAAAGGCACTCCAAAACCAACAAGCCGCACAAGCTGTACAAGCTACACATGTCGCTCAGATGGAACAAACAATCCAACAAGCACATGCTTGGGAATGAGCGCAATTCCAAGCTCAAAAAGTGCATGCGCAAGCACAAAAAGAAGTGTATCAACAAGCCTTGCAAGACTACCAATTATAGCAGCAATACGACCAACAACAAGCATTGTTTGTGCAACAACAGTATCACGACCAACAACAAGCTTTGTTAGCTCAGCAGCAAACACAAGCATTACTCGCTCAACAAAGCTTGCAATAGATTCGCACCATAATTGTTGAAATCAAAAATCAAGATCAATCTACCGATAAGCAACTTGAAGATGTTTCCACCTCAATCAATGATCAAATCAACATACACCAAGAGAGAGTTTTCAATCATGATCAAAATTCACCAAAAATACCCAACAATAATCAAATTCAAGAAATTTCAACATCACTTGATCCTATGGTTGAAGAAATTGGTAATCTCTCTTCCACAATTGTTGAAAACAATGTTCAATATCTTGAAGATGCTTCTACCCCATCCAGTGATCAACTCAACATTCATCAAGAGCCACTTTTTAGTGATCTATTTCAATATGTGTTACAATTATTTGATCCAATTGACATAATTTATGATCCATCGACCAATGATCATATCGAAAATGTCTCTACATTGCCTTATGAGTTAGAGGACATCTCTCAAGAACATATTTCAAAGCATGATCAAAATCTTCCATCAAGGTCTAGCAATGACCCTTCCAATGACATATTGAGATCCCTTAACATCATGATTACAGATAGTGATGGAATCCTCAAACATCAAAAGTATATTGAGCCACTTTCCATGCCTAAGAATGATGTCCAAGAACCCACTATAAGCAATCCATCCTTTGAAATTTACCCATGTCAAGAACTTGATCCAAAACATGTTGAAAATAGTTCTAAAATCACTCAAGATCGGGAATTCATATCTCCAAGATACTACAATGATCTAATGGGCACTCTCCTATATATAAAAGATGTTGCAAATGATGATCGTATCCATATAGCACATATTCCTCCATCTACCCACAAGATGCTTTCTTTGGATGGACACTTAGATGATCTTCATTCAAAACAAGATTCTCATACTCTTGAAATCATTACCAATGAACAAGAGTCTCCTACTCTTAAAATTTGTGCACATGATCAAAATATAGAGAAATGCAAAGACATATCAGAAATGGGTCATGAAGAAGGCTTCTACAGAAGTTGAAAATCAAAAAGATCATGTGAAAGCATATCAAGAATGAATCATGAGGAGGAATTTTACATGGATAGTGAAGCATCAACACTCTTTCAAGAAGCACTACAATTTGATATTTCACAAGATCAAATTAAAGATATCAATTAGGAAGATCCTATCACTTATAAATTGGGATCACTTACCTTTCTTAGAGCAAGCTATCTCATCAATAAAGAAGCTACACTTTTGAAGGTCCACAACAGAGCACAAAAGGATTAGCACCTTGTTTCCAAGGTCAATCATATCCTATTGCAGATAAAAATTTTGAGTAGATGAATTATCAAAGTAGGGGATTAGGCCTACATGAACAGGGTATCCTAGAGCCTGTGCAGATTTTTGGAAATCCTAAGCATCAAGGCCTTGGCTATTCGACAATCAAGGGATCTCAACATATCAATAATAATTCCACAAAACTATGGGTAACTCCGTCTGGAGCAAACATCGACATAGGGAGCACGAAGAATCCTTATGATGAAACCGATTCCAATACTACAACCTGCCACATAACAAATCTTCATCCACCCATCACCCCATCCACAAATTGGGACCAACAACAAAAGAAAGATTTGAATCAAATCATGAAGAATGTCATCAAAGAAAAAGAAGTGAAGCGTGAAGGAAAAATCAAATACATATGAATACCAAAAAATACAAAGAAATATTATCCCAATCAAACTCCATTAGTCAAAGAAACTATGGGGAAAAATAAAAAAGGGAAAAATATCCATCAAAGATGTCCAGAAAAGCAAAAACAAGTTTCTCAAGTGGCATACAAATTGTATCAGGTTGTTGGTCCTAATTCCATGCACACTTTTGTATCCACCCATCATTGCTCATCTGCCCAAGTTTGGAGAGTCAAAGGTTCCAAACTATCAACCAATTCATCTTTTACTCCTAAACACACTCCATCAATGTCTCCATACATGATATACAATTCTTTCATTAACCACGTGTTGGCAATGAATCTTCATCATAAGGATTCAGAAGGCACTCTATCGCGATGTGCGCACAAAAAAAGAGTTAACTCCGGTATCAACAAAGCAAATCAGGGATCTGAAAAGTTGCATTCAAGTGCACATGTCTTGGCAAAGCAACTTCTTCAAGAAGGATACCGATGGCATGTTATGACAAAAGCATCAACATCAGCACCACCAGGTGGTTCAACATCAACTTAAAATCTCTCATAAAATACAAAAAAATCAGAAAAATGTCTTGAAAAAATGGTCACCTTGATGAAAACCTAGCAAATAGGCATCTTGTTGACAAGAAAAAAATCAAAAAATACAAAAAATCCAAAAAAATCAGAAAAATGATTCAAAACAGTAAAGAAAAAATCATCCTCTAGCAAAAACCATTTCGATGGCGCTTTGGACAGGTACCATGACAAAAACCTGGCAAACAGGCATCATGTGTAGAATCGAGCATCTATGTGCTCCAGTTCAAGAGAAAAAATCTTATCACATCCATAATAAAGCCAACATCCCATCCATATTATTTGTTCATCCATCAACCATTTATCCAACCCCTTACCATCTATCTACCTTATCTTGATCTTGATGAAGTTTTAGTAAACGCTTTACACTGGTTTATGGAAAACATCTTGACATGGGTCATTTCCATTGATCCCATCCTACCCAATGTTATTTGAGCTTTGAAGCACTATCCGAATGAGAATCCTCTATTTTGAATACCCTTATCTTATCACAAGATAGTCCATTTATCCATTCATCCCAGAGTCCACCCATGGTCGTTCAAACATTGCTAGACACTAGGGCCAGATATTTGAATCTTGGTTTAGGAATAAATCTTAATCTATATCCTCCAACTTATGTGGTGATCCAAACATTGGAAAAAGTGAAATCAAGTTGGCCAAACATTTGTGAGCACAAAATCCAAATCACTAGCCCATGACATATTTTGACAAGATGATGTTCTTTACCAAGTTTTATCTTTCATCGAACATCAATCCAACAATTCATATCAATCGCATCTAACTTGTGCATCAGCATCACATGAAATCATCAAAACTATTTTGTTCCAAATCAAGCTTCATCAATCTTGATCAATTGAATCCAATCAATCATCAGCTTGTTTTAATTAACACACTTAGTCAAACTATCATCTTGTGCATGAGATTACTCTAGGATAACACAACTTCCTTGGGTTTACAAGTTCATTATCATCGCTTTGTTTGGCTTAACACACTTAGCTAAATTATCAAATCCATAATCACCTCATTTGGATTAACACACCTAGCCAAATTATCCTTTTTGTATGGGTTTACTCTAGGACAACACAACTTCTTGTAATTTACAAGTGCATTATCACTTTTGTTTCAC
This sequence comes from Sequoiadendron giganteum, assembly GCA_007115665.2. Classification (NCBI taxonomy): domain Eukaryota; kingdom Viridiplantae; phylum Streptophyta; class Pinopsida; order Cupressales; family Cupressaceae; genus Sequoiadendron; species Sequoiadendron giganteum. Next base: position 337,354,295 of record CM021100.1, on the reverse strand, counting down.
TTAACACACTTAGTCAAACTATCAATTCATCAATCCAATCGATCAACATTAAGCTTGGTTTTCAAAAAAATCTCAAAATAGAGCACTGATATCATCACATGTCCATATCCAAATCGTCAAAATCAGAAAAAACTCAAAAACATTGAAAAATTCATCAGAAAAAACTCAAAAACATTCAAAAATTCATCAAAAAAACTCAAAAACATTCAAAAACCATAAAAAAATCCAAAAACAGGTCAAAATATTGGAAAATCTTCAAAAAATTCATCATTAAGTCAAGTTTGTCACCTTGTCAAACTATGTCGTCTCTGAGCTTGAACATAGGCAAAGTTGATAGTTGATCATCCCCTGAGACAGTTAGGGTTAGTCCTTAGGCATCCGTCACAAAGGCATTTGTTTGTCCATATTTTTCACATTTTAGGATTTTAGGCGTCCGTCACAATGACAACCATCTGCCCATCTAGTTAGGCGTCCATTGTAGGGGTACCAGTTTTTCCATCTAGTTTATTTTTTAGGATTTTAGGCATCCATCACAATGACATCCGTTTTCCAATCTAGTTAGGCGTCTGTCGCAAAGGCATTCGTTTGTCCATATTTTTCAGATTTTAGGATTTTAGGCATCCATCATAGTGGCAATCTGTTTTCCCATCTATCTCACTAGTAGTCAAGTCAATTGGAGTCCAAGCTACATCATCTATGAGCTTAAACGTAGGCAAGGCCATCCTTGATTGGCCCCCAAGACACAAAATTCAAAAACATTCATAGATCTTGAAAATACCAAAAACATTTGTAAAACATCTCAAAAACTCCAAAAACAACCTCAAAACATTTGAGAAAACTAAAATGGTGCATCCATTTCATCTTGCTTTCACCCATGATCATCTCACTCATAATAAATTCAATCATCGCCTTCACCCTTTGGTGAGTCATTCAGAAACAATTTTAGCAGTTTCTAAAGTGAACACTCTAATCATTAGAGTCTTGAAAGCCTAGATCAATAAGCAAGCAAGTTGGTCAACTCGGAGTATCAATAGCTTATCACCCAAATTAGTCTCACCAAAATCTTGATCACTACATGTCCTAGGATGAAGCTTTCCCATCATGGACATCAGCATCAGGTACCCCACAATATTTTAGCCTTGGCTAGCGGTACAAAGAACATTAGCTTGTTTGTTTACTTTATCTTGGTCTTTTTGACTTATATTATTTTGCACTCATTCCAAGGACCTCTCGATGATGCCTAAACAAAACAGGTTTAGAGAGAAAGGAATGGGGCAACAATCATTATCTTTTTTATCTATTCGGTTTGTTGGATGTTCTTGTAAAATAACTTGGCAAATACTTGCTTTGTTGGGTCCTTCCTAGCAAGGTTTCTGTATGTCAAGTGTGAACAAGAGCACTCCTATCTATTTGACAAGTCAAAATCCATCACACTAGGCACAACACCATCCTAGTTCTTAATACCTTGATGCATCGGACCTACGTGTGTTATCAAACATAAAGAAAGGTATGCTCTTTTCCCATCCTTGGATAAGCAATACGTCATCATCATTCATCATCATATCCAATAAACTCTTGATGACTAGGGGAGTTGTTGGACTTCTCCATCTTCTTGAATTTAATGGTTGATCCCTCTCATTCTTCTATCCTCTTTTGCGCTAACAATGTATCCATCCTACATCCATCTTGCATCTTTCGTAATCATTTCATATCATCATAGCACAACATCATTCATCCTGCATCCATCACATCTCATTTTCATAATCATTTAAGTTGTTTAGGATAATATTTTTTATTCTAAGCATCTTCCAAACATCTCATTTTCATCATCATTATCATACAGCTAACCATCCATACATTCATTTTGAACCTCTTTGTCATGAGATCCACATCAATATTTTCGCTCGATCTCTCGAGGGGGCAATGTACAAACGCACTTATTTTTGCTGGGGCATCTGAAAAAATCAGATTTTTTTAATTTCGATGTCGACAACATCACTATATGAACCAATGCAACAAGTACTTTGCTTCAAAGAGGGGGAAAATGTACACATAGAAAATTAACATTATTAATTACACATCACATCACATTTAATCATTCTCCCCTCTTTAATTAATTAAATCAAATTAATTAATTAATCTCCTATAGTTACCGATTTAATCAAATCACATATATTCATTTCTTCTCATTTTGATTCAATAAATCAAAATGATTTAAATCAAATTCCACCTCCTAATATCATCCAAGTTAACTAATCTAGATTAATTAACTTCTAATCATAATTAGTCATTCTCTAGCTTTTGACTCAACTAGAGTCAAATCTAAGCTCTTAACTAACCCACCCACTTGCACAATAAATCACTTTATTTGATTTATTAAAACACCCATTTTCCCTCACAAGGGCATAATCCCAAGGAATATTCCCTCATTAACTCTCATATTCGACTTTTTGGACAAAGACAATCCCCCCCAAAACCCCTCAACCACATGCATTTATGGCCATTTTCAAATTTGAATGGGCACATTGGCCAAAACTTGCACAAGCATGGACCAATCCCATTGTGATAAGTGGCTCTCTCCTATTGGATGTGATTTAGTCCCACATTGCCTAATCTTGGCTTCTTCTCTCTCAACTTCTCCTATAAATGCAATGCATCTCATTTGGTAATCCACATTTGAAAGCATCTCCACTATAGGAAACTTAAGTTCATGAGAATCTCATTGTCTATCATTTCATCATCTTGGCAATCTTTTTTATCAAGGATTGGGAAAGGGCTCCTTCACATATTCAAAGAGCACCAATCCACCATAGAGTAGATGTATTCCATGACTTCTTTACATGTTTGATTTGGTTTTATTCTTTGTTTTGAAGAATGTCATGTTATTCTATGGCGATGTTGACGATTTGCTTTGTCTAGAATGCTAACCATACTAAGGTGTGTGTGTTTTGAAGGTTTTCTAACCAAATTACAGGTTTTCACCATCTACATATTAAATGTGAGATAATGCAGTTGCTCTTATACAATTACTCTATTTGTTAGGAGATTAAAACAAATTTAGGCTCCATATTAAAATCAAAAGCATGGGAGCTCAATGAGTGTGTGAATATATGTATAACATGAGAAAAAAATACATTCATATTTCCAAAATAGAAGTCTTAGTGTCCCATAGTGAACATTTAAAAGGAAAGACAATAAATAAAAGTTAAGAACATGGAGAATAGAACAAGTAAACTATAATAACGAATTCTTTGTTATGGACAAGTGGAAATTGATACAACACAAGCAATCTATCTAACACTTGGCTTGTCAATTCAAAATTGAAGCTACATTATTTGACACTAAATATTATAGACAAGAAAGAGAAATTCTATAAGAACTATTATTGTTTAACTTTCAAAATTCTGAAATTTTGTAGATTGCTAGAAAGTACAAACATGGCATTGACTTATACCTTTGCACTGGTTTCAATTTTGTTTGGATGGAACATGTTATATATCTTGTATCACTATTTTTCATGATATTATTTTTCCCTCATCTGTTTGAAGTTCATGATAACATTGAAAAATGTAATGTGTATAATAGACTATTTTTATTGTGCTCTAGTATATGTAAGAGTCCATGCATGCATGTATATCATTTATTGCACAATGATGAATTTACAAAAAAAAGTATGCATTTTCATAGATGATTTCCTTTTTTGTAGTGATTTTCTTTGTTGTAATAACTTTAAAGTAAAGAGAGTGCTGATAAAGAATTATGGAAGATGGGGCTTGTGTATAATGTTGATAAATATAGGTAAATAATAATATATGGGATATCTTGTTTGAAAACAAAACCAATTTTGTAGGTGAAATACCCAGATATCGTTAAAAGCAAGACATCAAAGAATTATGAAAGGTTCTTCTTCAAAGTATAAATTGCACACAAATAAATTTAACAACATACCCAATTTTGATATGTACTAGAGCCTATGTAGCCATGCAGGGAGAAAAGAGTTCGATGTATAACTTAGTAAAACATAATTTTAAAAAATAAACCTTGTCTATACATATAGGTACAACCATATTTAAGGCATAAATTTTCCCATAGATGCACTTAATATCTCCTTGTCCATATATGCTTACAATGAGCCCAACATAACATTACTGCAAAGCAACATTTTATTTGAATCTATCAAAATATGTCTTGCTGGTTAGATGTGTATGGAATGGGAAAAAGACATTGCACACAACTTACAACAACAATAGGAGGCCAAATGTTGCAGGTTGTGGAGCACAACACTCATAGTACACTCCAATCCGCTATCTAAAGGAGCTGAATGGTAGCATTTTACATATACATAGATATATATACATGTACATATACATATACGATAATGTGAAATTCAAAATTATGAATAGTATTTACAATTGATTTATCAAATCTATTTATTGATTTGCAAACATTATATAGTTGGCATTGATGAATATATATTTTTGAGCACCCACACTGAAGTAAACATATACGTAGTATGCAATGAGCATAATAATCATGTGGAAAAATGTAAGGCACATAGACGAAAACTCTTTCCCTATAGAGTATGCAGACATAAGTGCTATAAAATTCATAGCGAACAACGTGACTTGTAACTTTTTGGAAAATGCCATGAATTATAAAGTCATAAAAAACACCACAAATTTCATAGCATATTCCTACACTCTCTATAGGGAAATATAGCTCCTCCTTTTCTTCATCCTCATAATCTCAAGCACAATGTGTGGTTCACAAATATTTGGCCAGTGCACTGCATAACCCATAATTACAATTATCTAGATTTATATCTGCAAGAACAACATGCTCATTACAGGAAAATTGTTTCATGTTTATCAATCATGTGGAATGAGATTGATGCATGGAGGCTCCATGAAACAATCCACACTCTTGACACCCTACTCCTTATCATGTGAATTGTTTCATGAAGCCTTTGTGCATCAAGCTCATTGCTCTTGTCATGAATGGCTAGTGTTTGCTCATGCAAGGGTTAATGCATGATGCATTGTTGTATGGTGACACCAAAGGAGGTAAATGCAATTTTCAATGTTGTACTGTGACAAAGTATAAAATCATACACAAGAAAAGGGTCAAAATAACATAGGGCAACATTAATTTTAAAATACACTTCATATTCCATAACATTTCCTTTCAACTGATTTTAACTTAAATTTATCAAAATAGTATGAACCAATAAGTTGTACAAAATTTGTATAGTAGTTTAAAGTTGAATTTTTCATCATCTTTTATTTTCTTGTGGTTGTTACGTATATTCCTAATAGTTATCTTACAATTCACCCATTTCTATATAGTGTTTAGTGCCAAATAATTTAGATTGAATTTAGAATTAAGAAGAAAACTCTCATATAGATTGTTTGTCTTGTATCAATATGTTTCATTATTTTTTTTTACATCTATTTCAAGCCATACCATTCCCTTTGAATTGATTTTAACTTAAATTTATCAAAACCATATGAACCAGCAAGCTCTACAAAATTCATATAGCAGCAAAGATGCACACAGATAACTAGCCCCAATAACCAAGGGAAAATAAATAGGCATAGCAAAAAAAATTGAGATCAATTCAAAGGCACAAGTCAATGTTATGTTTGTAGTTTATACCAATCTACAAAATTTTACAATTTTGAAAGTTAAAAACAATTCTTATCACGATAACAATAAAATAAGGACTTATGAGGGATTCCTTTGGCAATTTCATTGGTGAGATTGCCTCTCCCCTTGGCTCTCAAACTAATAATTTGGTGGAGGCTGCTAGTGCTTTTCACATCATAAATTTAGCCCAAAGTCTTAACATTAAAAATCTGTAGCTTGAAGGAGATTCCAAAAACATAATTGACTACCTCTATGGCAAGTCTCCCCCCTCGTGGACCATTAAATTGTGGGTTGAGGATGCCATACTGACTTTCGCTAAATTTGAAAAAGTTAAAATATCACATTCTTATAGAGAAGCCAATGTTGTAGTGGATTTTTTCACTAATAAAGGGGTTAGGAGTAAAGATTTGCATACGTAGCTTAATACTAGTGATCTAAACTCTAATGTATGTGCCCTATTAAATTATGATAAATCACATGGAAAAGTGACATGTTATCCCTTTAATGAGGACAGGTTGGATCTTTCACATCACAATCATTAGAGTGCATGGGACTGAGCCCAGCAGCTTAATCTGCAAGAAAACTCTGCACACTTTGTGGGTTCTTAGATTTGGTGGGGCCAATTTTAGTAAAGCTTTCGTTTGGGTCTACCCAACTATGTTGGCTGAAATGGGAGGAGATAGAAAGCAAATTGAGTTGGATAGCTATGATACACACATGAAAAATGCCAAGGCTTGGAGTAAGGTTAAAAGCGGAGGGTTGCTTCCTTTCCTAGAGAAGCTTCATGGCTCTAATGAGGACGCTATGGATCTCTTTGTTGAAAACTGGAATAATGGTAGCTTGACCTTATTTGGTAGGAATGTGGAGCTCAGCAAAAATATTATTGCTGATGTCACGGGATTATCTACTGAAGGGAAGAAGTTCTTTAGGGATAGGGCTTTTTCCAATGAAGTTATGATCATATTTCTGAAAAAGGACAAAGAAAGGCTAAGTCGTTAAAATTGCAAACAGCTGCTTCGATGGTGACTCCATAAAGGCTATTTGGAGAAAGGTTTTGTGGGTCATCATGGAGTACATTACAGTGGACGGGTGCTTCACCAGAGTCTATGGCTACCACTTTGCTCTTCTCAATCACTTCTGATACAAGGTAAGGGTCTCTCTCCCCTATTATATTTTTTGTTACCTGAAGAAAAGCTTGGAGGATAATAAGAAAAACCCTAAAAGATTCCCCATTCTACACACTAGATTAATAAGGTTGATTGTTGAACATTTCTATATGCTTGCTTCCGCTATTCTGGAAACTATCCCTAATTCTGAGAGTGATGACACTGAGCCCAGTGGCTCGGAGTAACTTCCTAACTCTAGTCCAGCTAGAAAAGTCCTTAGATTGCACGTTGTCCCCTCTTGGAATTCAGGTAAAACCTGCATTGAGCTTGAGCCTAATAGCCCCCCCTTAAGAACAACTCTATTGACAAGAAACCCTATGCCAAAAGCCTTGTTTCCTATTCTGAAGAATCCTCTATGTCGGAGGAGTTTGATGCCAACAAAACTGAGCTTTGTGTTGATCCTCTATCAGATAAACACTTTAATGATTACTTCCCTGTTATTCTTAACCCTGAGAAAACTTGTCCTAATAGTAGAAAAGAGCCCTCTCTGGATATTCTGAACTTAGCCAAAACTAATTCTGAGTCCCAGTTCAAACTCTTCGAATGGACATTCAATGAAATTAATGAATTGAAAATAAAAAATTGGGCCCTGCAAAGCAAGATTGAAGAGATGGGTGCAAAGATTGCTGAGATTGAAAAGAAAGATGTAGATCACAACAACAAAAATATTGACTCCAAGGTTGAGAACATAAGGAATACCATCAAAACCGTTGCTGAGCAAAACAACCATATCACAAGACATAATGCCATTATCATTAACGCGATGATTGAAAAGCTAGATAAAGCCCAGCAGGTTTCTCTGGTGGTGGATCTGGAGGAAATAGAAGACAAAGGGCAGGAGATGGATGCGGGAATTTTCAGAAGAACTAGAGCCAATCTGAAGTGCAAGGTCCCCCCTACTTCGAATATGATTCAAATTTTTAAAAAGGGTGTCAATGATATGCAGAATCTAGAGGCGGAGATGGAGTTTGTCCTCAAGACTCTGAATTAATGGCTAGGGTTTTTTTGGTGCTCTCTTTCCTGTTCCTTTTGACTTGACCTTTCTGCTCTTTTTCATTTGGTTGCTGTTGTTCTTTTCTCGGGCAACTAGTCTTTCTGGTTGGACTCTGGTGTCCTCTTTTTTGTTTTGTAAATGTTGTGGTTTCGGGTCCCTGTAAAAACTGTTTTACTGTTTTATCAAAAACAATAGAATAAGGATCTCATAAGGTGTCATGCCAATCAAAATATATTGAAACATGGAGAATAGAACATGTGAACTACAGTAATGAACAATTTGTTAGGGGAAAGTGGGGAAAACAACATCATGAAACATATCGATACAACAAGAAATCTATGTAACAGTTGGCTTGTCAATTCAAAATTGGTGCTACATTATCTAGCACTAAATATTATAGAGAAATAGAGAGAAATTATAAAACTATTGTTACAAAAATACTCAAGACTAAGAGGTTAATGAGCAATGACTGAAAACCCACATTAAATAGAACCTTAAAAAAGGACAAGTAATGTATGTAACAGCTATCTTGTCAATTCTAAATTCAAGCTACATTATTTGGCACTAAATATTATAGACAATCAAGGAAATTACGAAAGAAACTTTAGAAGAATACTTGAGCATGAGAGGAAAACAACTTAATCAAAGTATACATTCCCACATTGCAACACTCAATAGTGCATTTACTTCATATGCACACATTTAATTCACTTGGCCCCATCGTACAAGACTGACATAATGCATTAACACTCCCATGACCAAATACCTACCATTTAGCCTCTGCAAATTGAGGACACCAACTACACCACCACCAACCCATGTGATTAAAAATTATCTGTAGACAACTTTTTATCACCACCACATCTTTTTTAAAAATTTTCACCAAAAGAAATACCACAATAGAAGAAACCATATATGAAAACACCAATATTTCCTCTTCTTCTGCATTGTGTAATATATGATATCACTCCATTAAATTTTTTATGGGTCTTTCATACTTTTTCTTGCTCAAGGGTTTGGCTAGAACCCATTTAGCTTTATCATGTGAATATGGTAGGAAGGAGAACAAGCATTGGATTTCTTATTTTTCCTTGCATCATCATATATTGAGTACTACAAATATATAACATACTCTATTATGTCGGCTACATTTCTCACCGCTTATACAACTATCCTTTCAACTTGCCAAATCAATTATTTAAACCCAATTCTTTATGACAATAGCTATTTTCTCTATGTTATGGAAACAATTATATGATGCAATAATCTCTCCAGAATTTGTATAACACCAACGACTTAATTATAAAATTGAGCTAAATTGATTGGTATTTAATATTATGGACAAATAATTTATGAAAAATACCCATGTAAAATGACATACAAATTCTAGAGCACAACATTGTTTAAACCATCAAATATGCTATAGATTTGAGGGTGATGATTCTTACAATAATCTAATACCAAGCCAACAATGCAATGGCTCTTTTGACAATGCAACTTAATCAATATATTTTCTTTCCATACCAAAAAAAAAATTACAAAAATAAATAGTTTGTTATAAGGAGCTTCAAACAGATGAGGGGAAAAAAAAAGCATGCAACATATTGGTACAAGACAAGCAGTCTATGTAACAGTTGTAAGAGGTCTTAGGATAATAGTTAGGAATCAAACGTATATGGTTCTTTAGTGTCTTTATATGCATATATTCTAAATTTGAGCTCCATTATTTGGCACTAAATGTTATAGAGAAAGAAGTGAATTGTAAAAGAACTATTTGAAAAACACTAAAGAACCACATACATCTGATTCTTAAGAATTATCCTAATACCTCTTAGAACTATTATATAGACTTCTTATCTTGTACCAATATATTGCATGATATTCTTTTTTCCCTCATCTTTTTGAAGCTCCTTATAACAAACTATTTATTATTGTTGTTTTTTTGTGGTTATTTTGTTTGGATGGAACAAGTTATATGTCTTGTATCAATATGTTTCATGATGTTCTCTTTTACTCAACTATTTGAAGTTCATGATAACAAAGTGTTCTTCATCCTATTTTTTTTATGAGTTCCCCATAGCAAGATGTTCATTATAATAGTTTTCCTTTTCTATACTCCATATTTTACAGTTGACTTTTTCATCATTTGTTATTTTCCTATGGTTCTTACTTATATTCCTAGTATTTATTTTACAATTCACCCACTTTTCTATAGTGTTTAGTGCCAATTAATGTAGATTGAATTTAGAATTGAGAAGCCAACTCTCATATAGATTTTTTGTCTTGTATCAATATGTTTCATTATATTTTTTTACCTCATTTGTTTCAAGTTCCCTATATAAAAGTGTTCATTGTCATCATTTAGCTCTTGTAATTTTTTTAATTTTGTACATTGCTAGAAACCGAATCCATCACGGTTATATAGACCTTTGGGTTGTTTGAAAATTTTACATAGACAGATACATATACACATAATAGATTAGTTGTATTAAAGGTATTAGAATAAGAATTATTCCTAACTAAATATTATACATAATAATTGGCACTAAATATTAAAGACAGATAGGGAATTTGAAAAAACATCTCTTAGGGAAACACTTTAGAACCATAGGAAAATTTTAGAAATCGAGAGACAAAAAAGAGTCTTAGATTAGGAGAAGATAATAGGATGCACAATCAAGAGGATGTATTTGGATCATATCGTAGATAGAAAATACTTAGAAAAGCCTCTATTATTTCTCACATTTCTTTTGGCAAACCCAGTTCAAGACGAAAAAGTGAAATTGTAAAAGAGATATTGTAAAAACACTTAACAATTATAGGAAAATAGCATATGCTCGAAAAACCCATATTTATATTGCATATATACACTTAATCAATATAATTTATCACATATTTCATAGCACATCAGTGTTAGAACCCTCCAACATTTTCTATCCCATTATGGGTACTAGTTATTTCTATCATTCCTTCATTAGACCGGCGAAGCGCCCATGTCTTAGCCACTTATTTCTAAATCTAAAATGGACCCTTCCTTCTTCTTTTTTTGTGCACAAGCATTCTATGCAACAACTAACCTGTTAATTCTAAATTCAAGCTGCATTAGCTGGCACTCAATATTATAGACAAATAGGGAAATTCTGAAAGAACTATTAGCTAAACATATATAATTATATATACACATGCATATATAATTATATATACACATGCATATATAATTATATATACACATATATATGTATTCACATTCAATGTGAACTATATATGAAAATCAATGCTTCAAAACATAGAAAAATGCATATACACATATATATTGTAATACCCCTCCATTTTGCTTCTTGTTCAAGTTGCTTTATGTTATGTTTGGTTGCAGTTACTTTGATATTGGATACATTTTGTTATGATGTTTTGATCGCTACTATTGAGTGACAACTATTATTGTGGGATGTGGTTATCTGATTATTGTTTCACTTGCATTATGGATTAATGATGTTGTAGAGTTAACATGAGATGCTATTACGAGATTACTGGATTATGATGGAAGTGTCAGTTTTGATGAATGTATTGGTGAAGAGGACGGTTCCACATCACTCGCTTGCGAGCGCTCTACGAATCCGTAATTTCTTCTTCACGGTGTGTATTATATGCTGGATATATTGTATGATGTTGTTTACTTATTTTTAGGATTGTAGGTACACGACATCGACTCCACCTAGTTTCACAGGTTTGAGCATGTCGATCCAACGGTTAAGTTGAACGGAAAATAGTAGCTAGGTAGCATGTGTCAAGTTTACACCCTAGCCTTAGTGTGTCGTCAGTCGTGTGTGTTGAATCATTGTCTGTCTTGTTTTAATGTTATTTAATTCTGAAGGATTCTTGATTTGGAAATAGATATTTAGAATAATTGCATTTAAATCATGTTGATGGTTATTTAATTTAAATAATGCAATATGGATAAAAGTTTATATTTAAATTAATTAATTATATTTAATTTATTTGATTGATTAAATTTAATCCAAGGTGGTTGAATTTAGTTATTAAATAATTAAATTAATTAATTAAGCATGATGCAAGAGAATGAAAGGAAATAAAAGAATGAAAATTAATTTTGGAATTTAATTTCAACTTGTGGGAATTAAATTAGAAATAATAATTAAATGTTTACTTGGGAAATGAGTTTCAACTTTGGATATTAAATTATTATTTGAAATTGCATTTTAAATTGAAAGTGGGTTTTCGAAAATTGAAATTGAAATATCTAATTTGCATGTAATGTAAATTAGGGTTGTAAAAATTGAAATTGAAATTGAAATTGAAATATATAATTTGCATGTAACGTGAATTAGGGTTGTATTAGATATTTTTGATTTATAAAGAATACATGTTTTCATTTTAGGGCAGTAGAAAGAGATTTAGAAAAAAATACATTTTTACAACAGAGAAGAAATTTTGGAAAATTGCACAAGAAGGGTTTGAAGAAAGTTTCATTGTAGAATTGATTCAAGGAAAGATTGTTTGCATTTGTTGGGTTTTGGATTGGATTTATTGGAACATTGAAGAAAATTCAGGAAATCTTTGGAGGAGGCTTGCATCAGAAATTCATCTCTTCCTGTAGCTTCTTGTACCAGGTTTTCCTCTTTGCGTTTTCTTGTTCTTGATTGTTTTTTTTAAATTAGTAGTGATTAAAGATTTGTTTGTTAAATTTGTTTTAGAAAATAAATTTGATATTAGAAGAAAATAATTAAATAAATTTATAGCCTTTGCTTGTGAAAATTCTTGAGTGAAAATTGTGAAAACCTCAGTTGAATTTAAATTATTTGGGGAAATCGATTATGTTGTTATTAGAAATCAAACATAGATATTGAACAATGCATTTTGAATGTATTTAGAAAATGAAACCTTCTGTTTATTATTAAACAATCAGATTTTAAAATCTGCAAGATAGTTATATTTTACATGGTAAAATGGTCTGGTTGTGTCACCTATAACTCCACTTATGTAAACTGGGTTGTCAGAAAATTTAAAGGGTTTTTGAAATTTGAAATTCTCTTATTCTTGTCAAAAACTCACAAATACCCAGATCGTAGTTTTTGAGTTATGCTTGAAACATGAGACTGTTGTTAAGTTATTTTTCCATGGCTGCCCTGAAAATAAAATAATAATAAATTGATATTTATAAATATTAATATTTTATGTATTGTTATTATAATATTAAAATATTATTTAATAATATTTTATATTATAATTTATAATATTAAAGTATTATATTTATTTATATTATTTTAATAAACTTTCTATATTAGATTAGTGGAATTAAAATTATAAATGTATGGGGAAATTATTGTTTATTTTAAAATGGCATGTTAAAGTTTAATTGAAGTAGTTAAATATTTGATTTAAAGAATGCATAATTTAAAATTTAATTGGAAAAATATATTTATATAGTTTGGAAAATTGATGATAAGGGATATTTTATTTTGAATTAAACAATTTGATATTTTGTAAAGAATAGAAGATATGTTAATGATTAAATATTTTTAAATATATTAATTTATATTTGGTATATATATATTTAAGGTATATATCCATTTGAGAGAATAAATAATATTTTATATTATTTTATTCTGTTGTTTGCAAATTGGGTATTATTAGTGTTCTAAAAGAAATGATTAGTATGTGTAAAAAAAATGTATAGAAAAAGATATTTTTTAATAGAAGTAATTACTTGATTTAAAAAAATATATTTATTTTGTTAATATGATTGAAGAAAATATGTTGAAATGTATATATATATATATCCATGAGTATTTTCAATCAGTATTTACCTTGTTTTATTTAAGTGCGTGTAATTTAGCTTTGCATGAAGAATTTAAATGATAAGTTTTGAATGTATGGTCAAAATTGATAAGGAAAAAGATATTTAAATATATTGAAGAATTATAGAAATATTTATATTTAAATGTTTGTTTTATTAATGAGATTTAATTAGAAACAATATGAATGTGTGGTCAAATAGATAAGCCAAAAGATATTTTTATACATTGATGAAATTGCATGTTTTTAAATGGATAGTTGAAGAGACATATACTCCGGATAGAAAATTGAAAAGATTGCTTGCAATAGTGTTAGGTTGCATTAGAAGTAAATTTAGGAACTAACTATATTGAAAATGGCAAATAGTTATTATGTTTTATTTAGTTCCGTAGAGTAATCTAGTCATTGTGAATGAAATATTAAAGAATATATGTAATTAAATTTCTTAATATATATATTTAGTGTCTATATGATATGGAGCATATATATATATATATTAAGTGTAAAATTCATTATCGTATTTTATTTTAATGAGATGCATGCAAAATATTATTGAATAGAGATTTAAAAATGGATTGATTAGTATATATGGAAAATGGATAGAAAAACAATATGTTATTATATTAAAGTGATTGAATGTTTTAAATAGAAAATTGAATGAGACGTAAGATTTGGTTAGGAAATAGAAAGAGTTTACTTGCATGGATTTGTGTCGATTTAAAAGTAAATTAAGAAGTTGTTTTATTGATGAGGCAATCAATTATGTTATTTATTAATTTCTATTTAGATTAATCGAATCATTGTGATTGGATTATGAAAGAGATATGGATTTAGTGTATCCAAAAGTAGTATCTTCCTCATGATTATCTTAAAGGATTTAATTCTCGGTATTTAGTAAAGGGAAGTAAGTTTAATTGTTTTAGATTTCCAATAATGAAAAGGGAAATAGGGGTTATGATTATTTTAGATGATCTAGTTATCATGTCTTTGACTTTCTCAACACTACCTTTTGGATGAATATGGATTTAGGAAATCCAAATATTAGATTTGATTAATGACTTGAATGCTTTTGTTGCTATGCCGTCAAGTTGCATTGTGGGTTTTGGGATTTAGTGTTAGTCCTAAATTATAAGTCTTCCAGAAGAACTTAGAGGATAAGGGTTGTTGAATCTTTATGCAATCCTATTATTTTCCCTTAGGTAGTGCATGGCGTCTTTTCAGTTTTACCCGATTTTCACGAACGAGGATGTTTGCACCTCTTTGGTTTAGGAGTGGATTATGGGATCCGTGTCTCCTTGTATGAAGTGACCTTGTTATGTGGTTTCACCTTGTTGCCTCTTATGAAAGGAGTTGACTATGTATTTGTTACCTCCAAGATGTTTGGGAGTGAGTTCTATTATTTGTATCCTCCTTGTGTTGGAGTGGATTATGATGCCTAGTTGGTATGCACTTATGGTTCCCTTGGTAGATTGTTTGGGTGTGTGTTGTCGAATAGAAGAGTGGCTTTTGTTAGGTGCCAGAGCCCGAAGAGGTAAACTAGATAAACTTCAGGAGTGATTTAAACAAGTGATTATTAAAATAATATACTTAGAAGATTAGGACTAACTTGTCACTAATCAAGATAATTTTACCTCACTCATAGACACAAGGGCTTGTTTAGACTTGGGATGAATGGGAAGGCTTGGAATGGCAAGATCAACTATCTTGTCCATATGAGAGATAGTTGATTCCGCATGAGTGAGTATGAGTGTCGGGATTCAGTTGAGGCCACCAAGATTACTTGTGCCAGAGCCTATGAAGAATGCCAAGAGGAGATCTCATGACTACTATGCGATGACACTCTATCTAAGACAACTGTTGTTAATTATTTTATGTGTATGGTTCTCTAAACATACTTGATCTATTTTATGTCTGGAAGCAATGTGCCCTATGTTAGTGATGTGACTATTGTACTTGACTTGTACTTGTGATGTACTTGAGTTAAGCTTGATTTGTACTTATGTATGACATTTATTTGGTTATGTCAGTATGAGTCTGCCTTTGGTTAGAGGTAGTAGATCTTTGTCCATGTTACTTTGTTACTATCTCCTAGCATGGGGGGTGGGCCTTCGGGTACCACTTGGTTGGGTGGAACATGCACCAAAACCGTTGGGTCCCCATCTATCTTTAGTACTTGGTGGCAACACATCCAGATGGTTAGCTCGTGGTTCTTGTTGTTTTATCTTGCATTGTAATATTTCTCTTTGTATAAGTTATCTACCCCTGTTTTGTTATGAGGTGGAGTTATGTAATTGTAATACATCTGTACTGGTGTCTCATTCTAGGAATGAGTGATGTAACTATTGGTTTAAGATAATATTTATGAGATTGTATCTTGGTTGATTATCTTATTATGTTATGTGGTATTCTTATGATGTATGATGTTTATTTCATAAGTCATAATACTATGGTTATATGTAATATGTATGTGTGGGTTTAAGTAATCCTATCCTTTTAGCCTTAGAGGTTGTTGTTAATTAATAAGTGAATGTGTATGTTAAATGCACTTTATAAAAAAAATTGGTTCACTTAAGATGTTAATTGGAACTTCCTTTAAGGTTACTTGGCGGGGCATTATAGATATGGATTTAGTATATCCAAAAGTAGTATCTTCCTCATGATTATCTTAAAGGATTTAATTCTCTGTATTCAGTAAAGAGGAGCAAGTTTAATTGTTTTAGATTTTCAGTAATGAAAAGGGAAATAGGGGTTATGATTATTTTAGATGATCTAGTTATCGTGTCTTTGATTTTTTCAACATTACCTATTGAATGAGTATGGATTTAGGAAATCCAAATATTAGATTCGATTGATGACTTGAATGCTTTTGTTGCTATGTCGTCAAGTTGCATTGTTGGTTTTGGGAATTAGTGTCAGTCCTAAATTATAAGTCTTCAAGAAGAACTTAGATGATAAGGGTTGTTGAATATTTATGTCATCCAGTTGTTTTCCCTTGGGTAGTGCATGGCGTCTTTTCAATTTTACCCATGAATAGGGATGTTTTGTACCTCTTGTGAAAGGAGTGGACTATGTATTATTGCTTCCAAGATGTTTGGAGTGAGTTTATATTATTTGTATCCTCCTTGTGTTAGAGTAGTTATGATGCCTAGTTTGTATGCAGTTGTGTTTCCCTTGGTGATTGGTTGTGAGTGTGTTGTCCATTAGAAGAGTGGCTTTTGATAGGGACCGGAGCCCAAAGTGGTAAACCGGGTAACCTTCAAAAGTGAGTTAATCAAGTGATAATTAAATTAATGTACTTAGATGATTAGGATGCAGTTCACACTAATCAATATAATTTGATCCTCACTTATAGACACAAGGGCTTGTTTAGACTTGGGATGAGTGAGAAGGCCTAGAATGGCATAGTCATGTATCTTGTCAGTATGAGAGGTATTTGATGCCGCATGGGTGAGTATGAGTGTCGGGATTTGGTTGAGGCCACCAAGATTACTTGTGTCAGAGCCTATGAAGAATGCCTAGAGGAGATCTCATGACAAACCTTGCGATGACACTCTATCTAGGACAACTATTGTTAATTGTTTTATGTGTATGGTTCTATGAACATACTTGATCTATTTTATGTCTGGAAGCATTGTGACCTATGTCAATGATGTAAATGTTGTACTTGAGTTATACTAGATTGTACTTGATTATGGTTTTTGGTTGGTTATAACAGTATGAGTCAGTATGAGTCTGCCTTTGGTTAGAGGTAGTAGAATTTTTGTCCATGTTACTCTGTTACTATCTCCTAGCATGGGGGGTGGGCCTTTGGGTACCACTTGGTTGGGTGGAATATGCACCAAAACCGTTGGGTTCCCATCTATCTACAGTACTTGGTGGCGAGACATCCAGATGGATAGCTCGCGGTTCTTGTTGTATTATCTTGCATTGTAATATTTCTTTTTGTATAAGTTATCCACCCCTCTTTTGTTATGAGATGGAGTTATGTAATTGTAGTACATTTGTACTAGTGTCTCATTCTAGGAATGAGTGATGTAACTATTGGATTAAGATAATGTTTATGAGATTGTATCTTGGTTGATTATCTTATTATGTTATGTGGTATTCTTATGATGTATGATATTTATTTCATAAAGTTATAATGCTATGGTTATATGTAATATGTATGTGTGGGTTTTAATAATCCTGACCTTGTAGCCTTAGAGGTTGTTGTTAATTAGTAAGTGAATGTGTATGTTAAATGCACTTTATAAAAAAAATTGGTTTGCTTAAGATGTTAATTGCAACTTCCTTTAAGGTTACTTGGTGGGGCATTACATATATATTGAATAAAAATAGACTAATTGTATGACCGGAATTAGAATAACACTTATTCGTTACTAAATATTATACACAATAATTGGCACTAAATTTTGGGACTAAATATTAAATACAAATAGGAAAATTGCAAGAAGAACTATTAGGAAAACACTTCAGAACTACAGGAAAGTGAAAGATGATCAAAAAACAACATTAAATAGAACAAGATCATAGGATGCACTATCAGGAGGATGTATTTTTGACCATTTCATAGAATCAAAGATGCTCACAAAAACCTCTACCACTATACACATTTCTTTTGTTGAGGCAATGTCTAATGAAAAACCTAGTCCCAGCAAAGAAATTACTATTACACCTTGTTTATATACTAGTAGAGTTTCAGTTTGTGGTGTATCCAAGCATACCTAAAATTTTATCTGTATGTCAACAATGTGTAACATCATTTTATTAACTTGCACTGGGTTCTTCATTTGAACTGGATTCTTCACTTTGAATGTTGTTTTTAAGTAATTTCACATAAAATCATAGCAAAACACTCAAGAATCACATGAATTTGACACATGATCAGACACACCAAAGTGTCAGAATCTAAAAGGTTGAAAACAATCCTTCTTACAGGAACAATAGAATAATTTTTTATAGGAAGCTTCAAACAAATCAAGGAAAAATAGTATCATAAAACATATTAATACTATAATACCCCTCCATTTTGCATTTTGGTTGAATAGTGTTTTGTTCTCTTTTGTTGTACTTCCTGTTTGTACCTTGACTATGGTACTCGACTTCTATTTGGTCGCTATCTATAAAGTGATGTTAATGTAATCTTTTGATGTGATGGTA
This sequence comes from Sequoiadendron giganteum, assembly GCA_007115665.2. Classification (NCBI taxonomy): domain Eukaryota; kingdom Viridiplantae; phylum Streptophyta; class Pinopsida; order Cupressales; family Cupressaceae; genus Sequoiadendron; species Sequoiadendron giganteum. The sequence continues at coordinate 337,335,515 of CM021100.1, read as the reverse complement.
TTTTAATATGATGTTATCTTATGCCATGTTTTGGATTAACATAAAGGGATATTCGAATTAATGATGTTATGATTTGGATTATGTTAATATGTTAGATTTGTCAGTGGTACTCTTGTATTGGTGAAGAGGATGGTACCGCATCACTCGCTTGTGAGTGCCCTACGATTATGAGATTTCCTCTTCACGGTGTGTATTTTATGCTATTCATATTATATGTTATTGTTTACTTGATTTATAGGTTGATAGGTATAGGACATCAACTCCACTTGGTTTCAAATGTTGGAGCATGTTCAATATCCAACGGTATTCGATTGGGATATAGTAGCTAGGTTTTTGTGCCAAGTCGTCACCCTAGTCCTTGTATGTCGCTAGCTATTTGTCAGGTTGTGTTGCTTTGGATTTTGGGCCCTCCCTTAATTATTTAATTGCAAGTTAGAAAAGGGTAACTAAATGGCTTAATGCATTTTAGTTGAGGATTAATGTGTTATGTGATTATGTTGAAATGTAATCTATTTTATTATTAATTTAATTTAATTAATAAATAATTTAATTGTTCATTAAATCTATTTATTAATTAATTAAATTTTATGTGGTTGAAAGAAGTTAATTTATCTATGTTGAAGTTATTGATTTAATTGTTAAAATTGAAAATAAAGAAAATGCATAAAAAGTCAATTTGGAAATTGAAAATTCAAATTATTTAAAAATTAGATATTTTCCATTTTCTGTTTTCAGGAATTTATGAGGGTGGTTGTAGGATTTTAGGGTTGGATCCTTATGTTTGAAATTTGTTTCAAAATTTTGGGATCTTGAAGTTTTGAAAAAGTTTGAATTAGTGAGAGGAAAAATTCTTCAATTTCATGGGTTTTTGGATTTGAGTTGTCAAATCTCATGGAACTAGATTTGGAAGCAAGGTGGGAAGCTAATCATCATCTGGACCTCCTCAAACTCAGAAACTACCAGGTTCTTGTCTTTGTTTTGTTAATTGTTTTGAAAATTTATATCTAAATGTGTTTTGTTGTTGAAAAATATTTAAATACTCTACCTGTGAATTGCAATGGAAAAACTCATGATGAAATCTGAATTTATTTGCAACAAAAAATAAAAATAAAAATAAATAAATAAATAAAAAATCTCTTCTTTCAAAAATATTTCTTCAAGAAAATCAATGGAGTTCTTGGATTGAAAATGGTCTTTTAAATGTTATTTTCTCAATTAATTTTATAAATTTCTTGTGAATATAAATATATATATATACTGGTAAATTTATTCATGCTTATATATATATTTTATGTGTTTCTTAATGTTTGGGTTTGTGAAATAAAAGAAAAAAGGAAACCTGGTTTTTAAACTTTAAAAAAAAATATTAAAATATAAAAATGATAGTTTGTTTTTAAAAATATATATATAAATAAAATAAAATTGTAAAGCATGTTTTTCGTGAGAGGCGGCGCTGGGGGCTCACCTCCCCACCACACCCCCATTGGAGGTGAATGGGGAGCGAGCCGCACCCAGCGTAGCCCTCCCACCTTCCACACGGTGTTGTGGATACAACCGCCACCATTGTTGGTGGCCGGCTGTGCCCACAATCACCGCCGATGCCCTAAGGATTCCACCACCCTGCACACCCATAGCAAAGCATAGTACCACCAACAATGGCAGCCAGCTGTGCCCACAGTCACCGTTGACGCCCTAAGGATTTCACTGCCCTGCACACCCATGGTCAGTGCCGACGCAACCCTAATTTGGGGTGCACACGGCTTGTGGGGAACTGCGCCCGATTTTCCTTGACTTTTTTTTTTATAACAAAATAAAATGTATCATATTTTAAATATTATATTTATGATATTAAATATTATTAAATAATATTTAATATTATATTTTATAATGTTAAAATGTTATATATTTTGTTAATGAGTAAATATATAATATTTTAAATATTATATTTTATAATATTAAAATATTAATATATATTCATAATAATATATCTTTATATGTTAAGAGGTGTTTTTTTTAGTGGCATGACTTAAGCTTAATTGGGGGAATGAAAAACATATGGACTCTAGTTAAATCATGGTTTTGTTTGTAAACAATACTTTAATGGGAATAGTGTTGATTTAAATAGTATATCTTCAAGTCAAGTTAATTATTTTTATATGGTTATATTGAAATGTGGAGACAATAATTACTTCATGTTATGGTGTTTTGATTAGAATAATCAATTGGTTATTTTATTATTATTAAAATGCAAGTAGGAGATTAAGTATTAAGTATTGACTTTTGCCCATGTCTGGAAAAGACATATTTTGTATCGGTTTATATAATGCAATAAAATCCTGAATGTTAGCATGAGAACATGGATTTAGAATATCCAAAGCAGATTTAATTCTCATTTTGATTCCTATTTGTTCTTGTCATCATTTGGGAAATTTGGGTCATTGCATTGGACAAGGCTTCCAGTTGAGTTTTATGTTTCGTAGGTTGTCGGTTTGTTATGTCAACCTGGTTTGTATCCCTTGGATAGTGCATGAAGTTGTGTTTATGTTAGTACCTGATTTTCATGAATGGGGATGTTTGTTCCTCCTGAGAAATGAGTGGATTTTATAATGTGTAACTCCTTGTCAGGAGCGGTTGGGAGCAGCTTTGTTACCTTGTTACCTCCAGTGTTTGGAGAGGGTTTTGAACTTAGGTTGCCTTCCGAGAAAGGAGTGGTTGTAATACCTTATTTGTTTCACTTTGTACCCTTTTTGTTTGGATGTTATATGTGTCTTGTCAAGTAGAAGAGTGGGTTCCGTAGGGGCCAAAGCCTGAAAGAGGTAAGACTAGGTAACCTTTGGAAGTGGTGTAATTAAGTGATAACTAAATTAATATACTTAGAGTTTGGGTACTAATTCACACTAAAAAGATAATTATCCCTCACTCATAGATCCAAGTGCTCGGTTAGACTTGGGATGAATGAGAAGGCCATGGGATGGCAAGGTCATCTATCTTGTCTATACGAAAGGTATTTGATTCCACATTAGTAAGTATGAGGTCCAATGATCTGTTAGGGCCACCATCTTGAGGATAAATGTGGGTAACTCATGACAAGCTATGTGATGACACTCTGTCTAGGACAATAGTTAACCTTTGATTTTGCATTAGTATGTATGAGGGCCAAGGATCCGTTTGGGGCCACCCTCCTAACGATCTGCAGTGGGTAACTCATGATGTGACGTTTGATGGCACTTTGTGTGACCATAGTTGGTACTTGTTTATTGTGGCTATGGTTTTTGTAACATACTTGATGTGACCATGGTTGGTGTTTGATTATGTGGTATGGTTCTTGTAACATATTTGTTCTGCTTTATTTCTAGAAGTTATGTGACCATGTAGAGCTATACTGGTGTTGTAATTGCATGGTATTTGAGTTGTACCTTGGGATGTACTTGTGAGGTTCATGTGATTGGTTTTTTCAATTTGGTTCAGTTATGCTAGCCTACGTCTAGAGGTAGATTGTCTTGACTAAGATTCCTGGTTACTATCTCCTAGCATGGGGGGTGGGCCTTTGGGTTCCACTTGGTTGGGTGGTGTGCACCTAAAACCGTTGGGTTCTATCTTCATGTTCTTGTAGACGAGACTTCTAGTTGGAGAGCTCATGGGTTTTTGTATTAGTCGTTATTTTATTTCATTTTAGTTTATCTTGTATTATTTTACCCCTTAGTTGTTATCGAGGTGGAAGTTGTAATTGTAATCTCATTATGTTATTGGACTTACCTTATTCAGGGAATGAGAGTTGTAATCTTATTGTAATAAATGGATTAATGTAATGGAAAGTTATCTTTATGCTTTGATGTAACTCATCTCATTGGATGTATGTGCTTTAATTATTGGTTAATTATTGTCATGAAGTAAGTTCATATTTTTTGTTGAGGTTCTATATAACCTCTATCTCGTAACCTTAGAGGTTGTTGGCTTTAGTTGTGAACTTACATGTTAATTGTACTTAAGCAAAAAAAAAATTAGCCTATTTAATTTTTTGTTTGCAACTTCCTCTCGGGTTGCATGGCGGGGCGTTATAGATACAAGACAAGCAATCTGTGTAATAGTTGACTTCTCAATTCCAAATTCAAGCTTCATTATGTTGCACTTAGTATTATAGACAAATAGGGGAATTGTAAAAGAACTATTAGTTAAACATACATATATATATGTATACATATACATATATATACACATGCATATATATTGTTATTAAATATATATATATATGTGTGTGTATGTGTATAGATATATATATACATATATATACATATATATACATACATATGGGTATGTGAAGGATCATCATGGAAAAAATAGGCCCTTAAGTGGCCATGAAAATTCAAAAAATTAGAGTTAGGCAACTTGACGTAAAAATTTGAATAAGTTATCTATATTATTTCAAAAATATGTAATAATAAAATCTGTAGCACATTGAATGTAGTTTCTAAAATAATAGGTTTAAGTTTGTTTTGAAATCTATTTGGTGAAAATTTGAAATTTCAATGTAGTAGTACTTTAATTTCAGGGAGAAAATAAGAAGTAGGTGTCTGTCTGACCACCATAACCATAGTAAAATGATAATATTTTTTTATAATATTTTACATATAAGTAGAGGACTCGTGTCTCAATGTGATGCATATTTTTTTGTAATTTTCTTCCAAGTAAATATTAATAATGATTTTTTTATTACGAATTTTAATAAATATTAAAACTCATATGTCTAACCACCTTAAATTTGTCAAAACTTCATAAAATTCATTTTTTATTGTTTTAATCCTATATTATGCAAAGCATAAAATGTGATACTATTTGAAAGCTATAGATGCTTTTCAATCAACCTATAAATTATGACTTTAGTTATAATTCAAATAGAAAATGAATACTAATTATTTATTAAATTCAAAGTAAATCATAATTTATATTGGTGAAAATTTGATAATCTCCTTTAAAAACCCTTTTCATTTCATCAATTTTGGGCTAAAAGAAAATTATCAGCCACATGGGCCATCATATCAATTACATATCACCACTTTTTGGCCCATCATGATCCTCCACATACCCATATATATATATATATATATATATATATATATATATATATATATATATATATATATATTATACATACAATGTGAACTGTATTTGAAAATCAATGTGTCTAAACATAGAAAGATACATATACGCATATATATATTTTAAAGACAAATAGAGTAATTATATGAGAGGTATTCGAATAACACTTATTTGTAAATAAATATTATACACAATGATTGGCACTAAATATTAAGGACAATTAGGGAAATTGTAAAAATAACACTTAGGGAAACACTTAAGAACCACATGAAAATTACAATAATCGAGAGACAAAATAGAGCCTTAGATTAGGAGAAGATTATAGGATGCACAATCAAGAGGAAATATTTTGACCATATCGCAGGATAGAAAATACTCAGAAGAGCCTCTGTTGTTGCTTACATTTATTTTGGAAAACCCAATTCAAGACAAAAATGGGTGATTGTAAAAGAGTTATTAGGAAAACACTTAACAATCAGAGGAAAATTATATATGCTCAAAAAACCCATATCTATATTACATATATACACTTAATCAATATAATTTCTCACACATTTCAGATAACATTAGTGTTAAAACCCTCCAACATGTTATCAAAAGGAATAATAAGCAGAGAATGAAAGACATGGACAATAAATTAATCATTTATGAAAAATACCCATGTAAAATGACTTATAGATTTTAGAGCACAACAGTGTTAAAATCCTCCAATCTCCTAAAAAAGAAATCCATAATAGTCTATTATCAAACTAACACCACAATGGCTCGTTTGACAATGCAACTCAATCAATATATTTTTTAGCACATTTCATAGTATACTTTCCCACACTACAACATTGGATATTGCATTTACTTCATACACCACCATCATACAACAATGACAGGATGATTTATCCCTCACCCCAACAAACACTTAGCATTATGCTTCCACGTATCAAGGCAACAAACTAGACCACCACCAAACCACATAATTACCAAGCTCAACATCATCACCAAAATATACTGATCAACTCATAGTTGATCGAGACATCTTTGGCGTAGGTAAATCTAATTGACAGTTGGGATAACAAAAATCATAGTGGAAACTTCAAATAAAATAGATGATATTTTCAATTGACAAGCTAACTCTCACATCACTCGATGTCATGTATCAATATGTTTAATGTGGGTTTTTCATCATCTATGGTTCACCTCTGACTCTTGTACTATTTTCCTAATATTTATTTTACTATTTCCCTAAGTAGAATCATTGTATAAGAGGTATTAGAATAACACTTATTTTCTACTAAATATTATACATAGGAAAATGACAGATGTTTAAAAACCCCTATTAAATATAACTTTGAAATATGAAGATTAGAAGAGGAAAACAACGATAATAAATAGTTTGCTATGGGGAACTGAAAAAAATGATTTCATGAAGAACAGTTTGTTATGGAAAAATTCAAACAATTGAGATAGAAAGTGAAATTGGAAAATATCTATTAGAAAAAAACTTAAAATCACATGAATATGATAGATATTCAAAAACGTACATCACATATAACTTTAAAAATGAACAATAGAAGAGTCAAACTACAATAATGAACAATTTTCTATGCCAAACTAAAAAACAAAATACCATGAAGAATAGTTTGCTATGGGGAACTTCAAATAGTCAAGAAAAAAGAATATCATGAAAATATTCATGCAAGCCACATAACATGTTCCATCCAGACAAAATAACCAAGACAAATAATTGTTTTCTATAAGTAGCTTCAAACAGATGGAAAAATAATATCATGAAACATATTGGTACAAGACAAGCAATCTATGTAACAATTGTAAGAGGTGTTAGAATAATACTCCATAATCACATGTAAATGACAAAACAACGAAAACTCACATTAAGTAGAAGTTGATATGGGTGTGTGCAGGATCATGATGGGCCAAAAAGTGGCAATATATAAGCCATATGATGGTCCATGTGGCTGATGACTTTTTTTTTCCCCAAAATTGATGAAACGAAGAGGATTTTTGGAGGAGATTCTCAACTTTCCACCAATATAAATTATGCTTTACTTTGAATTTAATAAATAATTATTATTCATTTTCTATTAGAAGTACAAATAAAGTCCTAATTGATAGGCTGATTGAAAAACATCTATAACTTTCAAAATGTATCACATTTTTTTAATTGAAAACATGTGTCACGTTCTATACTTTGCATACTATAGGACTAAAAAATAAATAATTGAATTTCATGAATTTTTTATCAAGTTAAGGTGGTTAGATAGACGAGTTTTCATATTTTATAAAATTTATAATAAAAAATTCATAATTAATTATTTACTTGGATTAAAAATTATAAAAAAGTATGCATCACATCGGAACATGAGTTCTTTACTTATATCTTAAAGCTTATAAAAAAATATTATCATTTTATTGTGGTTAGGATGGTCAGACCGACACCTACTTCTTATTTTTACCCTGAAATTTAAATACTACTACATTGAAATTTCAAATTTTCATCAAACAGATTTATTTTATTAAATAAAGGTCTAGTAGTTTAGAAACTACATTCAATTTTCTACAAATTCTATTTTTAATTTTTTTTAAAATAATATAGATAAATTATTCAAATTTTTATGTCAAGTTGTCTAACTTTGAATTTGTCTTTTTATTGCCACTTAAGGGCCTATTTTTTCCATGATGATCCTACACATACCCATAGAGCAATGGGTACCAATAATTCGTGCCAAATGTGTATAATGCTACAAACCCAACTAAAAATTTGAGCTAGATTACCTAACACTAAATAATATACACAAATAGAGAAACTCTAAAAGAATCATTAGAATAACACTTAACAGCTCTCGTTCTAACCCTTTGCATATATATATATATATATATATATATGCAATCACTCCTATGTTAATCTACAATTGCTCCTATGTTAATGGGTATACTGCCAAAGATGCATAAAGATAAATACAAACAATAAAGGAAGCGCAAAAAAATTACCAACCCTAACCATAATTTTTGACGAAAGAAAAAATATTTGACTACAATAAATCCATCTGTACAAAGCCATAATCTCTTTGAAGTCTCCAAAATGGGTATAATGGAAAACATACAAACATATAACAAGGAAAAATAAGCAGTGAGCGAAAGACATGAACAATGAATTAATTATTTACGTAAAATACATATCTAAAATGACTTATATATTCCAAAGCATAACAGTCTTAAAACCCTCAAATATGCTATAAAACAAAACCGAAGGCGAGGATTTTTACAATAGTCTACTATCAAACCAACACCACAATGGCTCTTTCGACAATGCAACTTAATTAATATACTTTCTCACACATTAGTGTTAAAAACCCTCCAACCTACTATCAAAAGGAACAATAAGTAGAGAACGAAAGACATGAACAATAAACTAATCATTTATGCAAAATACCCATGTAAAATGACTTACAAATTTTAGAGCATAATAGTTTTAAAACCTTCCAATCTTCTAAAAAAAAATCCACAATAGTTTGCTATCAAACCAACACCACAATGGCTCTTTCAAAAATGAAAATTAATCAATATATTTTCTCTCACATTTGGGAGTATACTTTTCAATGCTACAACATTACAAACAATAAATGAAGCATGAAAAAATTACTAACCCTAACCATATTTTTTGACGAAAGAAAAAATATTTAACTATAATAAATCCATCCATACATAGCCATAATTTCTTTGAAATCTCAAAAATGGGTATAATGGAAAATATACAAACATATAACAAGGAACAATAAGCAGAGAGCGAAAACATGAACAATAAATTAATCATTTACACAAAATACCCATGTAGAACAAATTATAGATTTTGGAGCACAACAGTCTTAAAACCCTCCAATATATTATAAAACGGAGCCAAAATGATGATTTTTACAATAGTTTGCTATCAAACCAACACCGCAATGGCTCTTTCCAGAATGTAACTTAATCAATATACTTTCTTGCACATTTTTCAGCACATCAGTGTTAAGACCCTCCAACCTGCTATCAGAAGGAACAATAAGTAGAGAATGAAAGACATGAACAATAAATTAATCATTTATGCAAAATACTCACGTAAAAAAACTTACAGATTCTAGAGCACAATAGTTTTAAAACTCACCAATATTCTAAAAAATGGAGCCACAATAGTCTGCTATCAAACCAACACCATAATGGCTCTTTCGACAATGCAACTTAATAATATATTTTTTGACATATTTCAGAGTATAATTTCTCACACTGCAATATTGGATATTGTATTTACTTCACCCACCACCATCGTACAAAAATGACACAATGATTTAACACTCGCATTAGCAAACACTTAACATTCTACTTTTGTGTATCGAGGCAACCAACTCGACCACCGCCAACCCATGTAACTACCAAGCTTGGCATCACCACAAAAAACTAGGTCAAGTCGCTGCCGACTGGGACATATCTCGCACTGGCAAATCCAATTCATAGTTGGTTTGATGAAAATCCTAGTGAAAACTTTTTTAAAAATAGCAAATCAACTAATAAAATTGTAGAAAAGACATACTAACCCTGAATCTGTGGATCCCTTATGTGATTTTGACATTTGATTTTGGGTGAAACCCCTTTTCATGGCATAGCTTTATTTGGAAACATATGTCATGGCATGGGGCTTTCCAAATAAGTTCTCATGTCCTCTTCATTGTTAGCATTTATCATTTCTACTTTAAGGTAATTTCTCATAGCATGGTGTTTATAAATTTATTTAAAGTGGGGGCATACATTGATATTATTCTCTTACATTTCCATTAAAATTCACATTTCATTGTGTGGTATTCTTACTTTATGCAATGCATCTTTCACTTTGTGATGAAATTGGGTGTGATGTCCTTAAAGATTGTGATCTCTCTTATCATATTATATTCCTCTTAGTAGCTTGATATGAGACACTACATCCCCTAAGTTGTGAATCTTCTATTCTTTGATTGGTCCTCTCTTGGATACATTAGGCATGATGTCCCATAAGTTAATACCTTACGTGAACTAAGAAAAACCACTTTGAGAATACCTTACATTATTTTTCATTTACAATCACTCTTATATGGCCACAGTGCATAATACAATTTTCTTGCCCATGGAGCCATCCTATTTTTTCATGGGTGTTAGCATACAAAGTTTTTGTTGCCTCATGAGTCTAGTGTTTGTGTTATGTGGAACCTTATAAAATTTATTAGGAGGTATAGCTTTCGTATAGTTTGTACATATGTGAGCCAAAATTAGGCATGACTTTCACATAGGAACTTTCTTATTTGTGTGAGAGCATATCGACTGCTTGTGTATGTGTCTCACCTCTCCGAGGGTTCACTTGGTGGATGACCTGAAGTTTCACTAGCCCTTGTGAGAATGCATTTTGTTTGCATAGTGGACATCGTGTTCCACCTATAAACACTATTTTTGGAAAAATAGCTTTCAAATGGTCCATATCATGTTGGATATATTGTTTAGGCTTGATCCACCCCCCTTTTTTTTTTATTCTTCTTTATATCTTTGATAGTGTATTATTTTACCTTGTCATCGTTTCATACATCATTCACATGTGTGTTATTTTGTGCCTGTGTTGGTTTTGCATAGGATCTTAATCTTATGGACTTGATCATCCCTCTTGATAGTTGTCATCTAATCTCACTAGCATTGGTACACTTGCACCCCTCTTGATGTAATTTTGTCTACTTTAGTGTGAGTTTGAAGAAAGTTACTCCTCTCACTAAAGTGGGGGCTAAATTTAGTATGGAAAATGTATCCCTATACATTTTCACACTTATTTGGGCACTTCTTATTAGAACATGGCTTCTTTGTTCCTTATATGATCTTATTTTACATCCACAAGCCTAATTAAATGCATTTTTTTAAGGATAATCTTGACACTTATAAAATGATTAATCATAATTCAATGTTTTTGGTTGTGTTCTAGATCATGTGATCTAGGAATCATACACCACCTTAAGCGTATGGGTTCACCTAGGTCTCAGGGCCTGATCTTAAATTTGACATTGAACTTAACATTTCTTGAATTTTGTACCCCATATTTAAGACGTTGGGACTCATATGCCCCAACTAGCCCATTAGTCTCACTTTAACCAAGATATATTTTCAATCAAATTCTTGGTCGTATTTTATTCTCCTAGATTTGATGTCATCTTGTAGTGTTGTAATTTAGGGAAATTTGGTATAAACAAATATAAATAAAAGTTTATTTCACATAGTTTCATCCTAGAAGATCTAATCTTTCAAGTGTTCAAGCATTATAGAAAAATTAAGAGAATTCAGGAGTTGACTATCAAGCATTTGGAGCAACATTCAACATTTAAGAATCATGTAAAATTCTTCATGCATCATGTTTATTTTTGAGCTAACATTTGTGATGTAGGTTTAATGATTCAAATAATCATTCAAAGACATTATCTCATATCCACAATCAACAATCAAGATCCACATCCATTGGTGTCATTTCACACAATATTATAGCCTTTATTCCAAGGGTTTGATATAGATTATTTGGAGCTTGAAGATCCTTGGAAGACAAAGTTATAAGATAGAAGATCATTTTTAAATTTGTTAAGAAGTTGTCACCTTCACAGAAATTGACCTACAAATAGAAATTTAAACTTTTCAGACCTGAAGATTGGACAAGGAAAAAGATATAGAAGTTCATCGAGGGCTACAAAATATTAGACAAACCCTAATACTAGGACTAAATCGCCTCCTTGGGTGTATGAGTCCCATTATAGCCCTTTTTCCAAAATTGACTGGATTTTGATCGGTCATCTGGAAATTATAGATTCTATGCAAACAAACTAAATTGTGACTAAATTGCCTATCCTAGCATATGAGTCCCATTACACATCAAAAATAGTAAATTTTAGCATTTTCAAATCTTGTTTCGACATCTCCTATCGTTCGAGTACTTTTGTTTCTTTGTTTACTAGAATAATTTCATGTTCAAAGTCTTTAGGGTTTTATGCTTACATGTTTGCATTTCTCTTTCGAAATGATTTTTAATGGTGAAACCCCTTTTAATTACACCTAAGGAAACCTCCTAGTAGTCCTTCCCTTACTTGAATCATCTTGTTTGAGAAATCTCTAGGGTTTCCTAGTGAATTGGAGAATGAAATAGGTCTACCAAAATGTGGAGCACCTTATTTACCTATCTTTTTCAGAAGGCTTGTGAGCTGACCATGCCTCTATATAATCCTTCTCAATAGGATCTAATGTAGGAATCTTATGAAGAGGAGATGATGTAGGAGACCTATTAATTAGGTAAGAAGTAGTGGCAATAGCTTCAGACCAAAACCATTGTTCTAGACCAACACCACTTAACATACTCCTTGCCTTCTCCATTGGTGTCCTAATTTTTCTTTCTAAAACTCCACTATGTTGTGGAAAATATAGATTTTTCTTTCTTCTATGAATACCACAATCTCTAAAAAATCTACCAAAATCGTTATTGCAAAATTCATCACTATTATCAATCCTCAAACATTTTAGTTTCTTTCAAGTCTGCAACTCAACCATTGCTTTAAATTCTTTAAATCGATTGAAAACTTTACATTTAATCTTTAGAAAAAACACCCATTTCCTTCTACTATAATAATCAATAAATAAAAAATGATATGTGGATTTACCGATTGAGGAACATCTACATGATGAAACACATCAAAATGAATAAGATACAATAGACCACAAGATTTATGAGAACTCAAGTAAAAATGAACATAATTTTTTTTTCCATAAATACAATGCTCAAAGAAATCAAATTCTAGGTTACAATCAGACAAACCTTGAACAAGGTTTTTATTTTTCAAGGTTATTAGACCCTTTTCTCCAATGTGGAGAAGAATCTGGTCCCATAACATATTTTTCTCTACAAGTAACTTTGATTCAAAAGAAGGAGAACCCTTGGAAACCCAAAATCCATCACCATCTACTGAAGGTAAAATCCCCACTTCTTCTGTAGACTTTCTTTTCATAGAATTACTATTGCACTCAATAGTGCATGCATCAATCTTATATAATGTGCCATATCTGACACCTCTAGCAATCACCATAGTAGCTCTTACCATCTTGCATCTTGAATTATGAAATACTACCTACACACCTACATCTATTAATTTTCTCATAGATAAAAAAATCATGCTAAACCAGGGATATACAAGACACCATTAAACTCTCTTATTCTACCATCAAGAAACTTAATTTTAACTTAACCATGACCAACAATTTTTAAATGAGAATCATCACCCAAGTACACCTTACCTCTATCAAATTCTTTATATTCAGAAAAAAAATCCCTATTAAAGGTCATATGGGAATATGCAACAAATTCAATTAACCATGCATCATTACCTACACAAGTTGCCAAAGTTGCAATGGATGTGTTGCCATCTTCCTTCTTAGAATCAGAATAATAATCATTTTTTTTTATTCTTATTTTCTTCTTTGTAATCCTTATGAATATGTCTAGCCTTACCATAGCTATAGCAAATAACATTGGAATTTCTAAGAGACTTGAATGTCCCCTTAGACTTGGATTTTTCACGTTGTCAATCCTATTTCCTTTTTCCTTAGGTCTTCCAAAAACATTTAGGGCCTCCTTGGCAATAATGGATACCTTCCTCCTCATCTCCTTAGAAAGCACATAATCTATCACATATTCAATCTTCAATATAACAAAAGTACTCCCAATAGCCATAACAAGAGAATCCCAAGAATCAGGGAAAGAACAAAGCAAGATCTGACATTTATCTTCATCATCCCTTTTGACAGCAACTAATTCCAATTGAGCCACCAACATATTGAATGCTTGCAAGTGGTCTATAATTTTTCTAATCTCTTCCATTCTCAATGAATATAATTTCTTCCTCAAGAAAATATTGTTCACTAAAGATTTGGCTTGATACATATCACCAAGCTTCTTCCATAGTTTTTATGTAGAGATCTCTTCATGGACATTGATTAAAACAGAGTTTTCCATGTACAATTTGATTAGACCCTTAGATTTACAATCAATAACATCATATTGAGCAGCTTGACTAGGATTTGTAGGCATCACAATATCCTCATCAATAGCATCCCATAGATCTTGATCTATCCACAGATCCCCCATCTTTAACTTCGACATTTCAAAATTAATTCTATAAAATTAATGAACCTTTATTCTCCTTGATGAACTTGCCATTTGAAAATTCTTGCAAAAAATCACAAAAATCTTTTGTACAAGCTCCCACTCAAATATGGATTAGTTCAAAAAACCCAACAACCCACAATTAGAACCAAAGGTGATCAGGCTCTAATACCACTTGTAAGGAAGCTAAGGTTGAAAAAAAACTTCCTAAACTAATCTTGAGAGGAGAATATTACAAAAACATTATAAATATTTAGCAATTACAAGAACTTCAACAAAAATAGTCATAAATATCATGCATGCAATTACACAATGATTTACATGGGGAAACCCCTTTTATGAGGAACACCCACACTCTAAAAGTTGTGCAATATATTATTCAAAGATCACAAAGATTACATTATACTTGCAGAGAAAGATTCTCACAAGAGTATTACCACTCAGCGATCCATTAACAACACTACTGCTATCAGACTCTAAGAATACATCACAATACATAGCCATAATAAAACACCCCCATAAAATAGGGTTGTTTTCTAGGGAAATTCAAGCTAAGAAATATCATTTGTCGGATATTAGACAATGATGAGTGGTTTAGATTTACAATAATAAAATATAAATAAAAAAATTCTATCAAGGGTGCCACACCCAAGCCCCTATCAGGGCATGCTTCCCTTGGATCTCGATTGAGAAGATGATCCCCCCACTACATAATCATCAAAATGAACAATACCTTATGTAATTGTAGGGGCGATCCCCTCACTGCGTAATCATCAAATGAACAATACCTTATGTAATTGCAAGGTTGAGACACATTTTATCAACAAATGAGGAGCAGAGTCCTCAGCAGGGGCATCCAAAGAAGGGGACAAAGAGGTGCTACAGTTGTCATCTAAAATCAAAATTCTAGGAGGCTCCTCAAATAAAACCTCTCTTATGACTATGTGCAGGATCATCATGGAAAAAACAAGCCCTTAAGTGGCAATAAAATTCAAAAAATTGGAGTTAGGCAACTTGACGTAAAAATTTGAATAAGTTATCTATATTATTTCAAAAATATGTATGAATATAATTTGTAGCAAATTGAATTGAGTTTCTAAAATTCTAGGTTTATTTTTAAAATAAATAAATTTATTTGGTGAAAATTTGAAATTTCAATGCATTAGTACTTAAATTTCAAGGAAAAAATAAGAAGTAGGTGTCTGTCTGACCACCCTAACCATAATAAAATGATAATATTTTTTTATAAGATTTTAGATATAATTAGGGGAATCATGTTCCAATGTGATGCATATTTTTTTGTAATTGTTTTCCAATTAAATAATTAATTATGATTTTTTTATTACAACTTTTAAAAAATATAAAAACTTGTATGTCTGACCACCTTAACTTGGTCAAAACTTCATGAAATTCAAGTTTTTTTTAATCCTATAGTATGTGAAGCATATAGTGTGACACATATTTTGGATTAAAAAAATGTGATACCATTTGAAAGCTATAGATTTTTTTCAATCAGCCTATCAATCAGGACTTTAGTCGTAATTCAAATAGAAAATGAATAATAATTATTTATTAAATTCAAATTAAAGCATAATTTATATTGGTGGAAAGTTGAGAATCTCCTTTAAAAACCCTTTTCGTTTCATCAATTTTGGGTAAAAAAAAAGTCGTCAGCCACATGGGCCATCATATCACTTAGATATTGCCACTTTTTGGCCCATCATGATCCTGCACATACCCTTATCAAGAGTAGTAGGGGAATTATGTGTAGAGGCTTTTCCCTTAGAAGCTTGAGGGGGTTGCACCTAGTAACTTTGAGATGCTCAAGGGGGTGGAATAGGTAGTTGACGAATGGGTTTGAAGGTTACTAGTCGACTTAATAGGAACATTATTGTGAATAATGCAGGGATTAACAATATGATGGAGGGAAGAAATGGTATGGGTGAGAGCCAAATTATACCAATAGAGCCTGAAGATCAATCCCTTCTTAAGAGGTAGGGGTTTTCCTTCATCTATCACAACTTTGATAGATTGATTCAATGAGGAGTCAATCCAAAATTTAAAGTTCATTTTCAACTTGTGGTGGAATTGGTTTACCATAGGAATAGATGAGAATAAAATATTTTAAAATGACCATCGATGGTAACATATCTTATCAACACCTTAGCAGTCTTCTTCTGGACCCCAATCACATCCTCTCTATTATAGTCATTTTGTAGCCTATTGAATTTCTCACCTTTCTTTAAGAAATTTTCCAATTCCTTTTGATAATTTTGTTTAGGTTTCTTATGAATGTTAGTGCCCTCAAGAGGAAGGGTAGCTTCTAGAGAAATTGACTCCATAGAGATTGAGAAAGACAGGATTTGAACATTGACATGGCCTCCCTTGCAAGAATTGATAAAAAAATGTGGAAAGGTTAGGGTTGTGGCACTTTAAGGTCTCAATGTACGATGCAAGCTTCCCTTTTTGGAGGATAGGATAAATCTTTAGATCATTCTTCAGAGAGTCATAACTTTTGGGCTCTTCTTGAACAACTTATCCACCTGTAGTGGTTGAAAAGGAAGCAAATAAATAACAGTTTAAAACCATCCAAAAGTGACTCAAGAAACTTTTACCATACAAAGAGAGACAAGGTGAACATGTAGCTAGCTAAAATGAGCCAAAATCTAGAAGCAATAATTAATTTTCATCCAACTAGGAGGATATGTGTTATCATTACAATCTTCAGAGTGATATTGATCAACCTCTGACATGTGCGGTATGAGAGGAAGCTTCAATAATGATGGATCTTCTCACATGTTCTAGGATCAAATGCAATTCATCCTATATGTTAATATTTTAAAGAAAAGGCCACTAAATTAGAAATCCCATCTTCTAAGGAATTCTCTTCTCAGTAAATGTGCATGAGTTTGCATTGCCCTATAGTCATCATGTTTAACCAAGCAACTTCTATGAATTTAATTAGAGACTAACTTGACGAGGCTTCTCAACTCAACATCATGACGGTATTCTTGAAGTCCACTTCAATAAAAAATTAATTATGCCTCTTTGGTTAGCCAATTGAATTCCCTAAAAGGAAACAACCACCTCTACAAAACTAGAAAACTAGGTGCCCAAATTAACTACATAAGAAGGAATCATCATTCCCCTATGATCCCTTAGGATGCCAACCCCTCCCCCCGCCTCCCCCCCCCCCGTCTGACGTGAGTTATCTTTTGCAGATCCATCAAAGTTAAGTTTAGAACATATTAATGTTACCGTTGCAATAAGAAAATAAAAATCTACATTAAAATACTAATTCTAGCATCAAGTCTTATTCAATGCAAGAATCATTAAAATATTAAAATAATAAACTAAACTATTGTCCACTAACGATGAAGTCTTAGTTAATGTAAAATCCTTACAACATAGAAAATGAGACTTTCACGAAATAAATATACTTCATTCCTTAACACTCATCTAAAAATTTGACTCACATATTAAATAACTAAACAATTATATAACTCGAATAAAATAATTGTATCTTATCCTTTCTTCAAGTTGTTTGAAGAAATGACCAAGCAACTTAAAATATATTGAAAAGGGTATTAAACTTTTATGGATTACATGAGCTAAAACATCTTAAATACACACCTATAAAGTGGATCAACGAACAATGCTTCTTTCGGTCATCAAAATTCAACATGGATTTCTTAATATTATTTAGTGCACGAGCATCTTTTCTGTGGCTAATAGGTGCCTGCAAATCAAAGGACGTAATGAGGATAAGAAAGCAAACAGATAAAAACTAAAATAAAACGGAATTTATTTATATATTCCGGTGCCCGACCGTTTGGTAAGTAGACTAACAATGAAAATGGAAATTGGTCTGCCATAAGTTTAGAATATAATTCCCATTACTATGGAGAGGAGAATATAAAAGACCGAGGGCCTACGCTCATTGTTTAATAAGCAGCAGGTGCGCAATTGATTGGTTTCTGATTTTGTTGGCTTTTATAACTGGTCGACATGAAGAATTGGAAATTAACTGTCATGAACCTCACATTAAATAATAAAATAAGAGACAGTTGGATTTGGAAATACATGAAATGACTACTCGAAACAAATAGCTATAATTTGTAGATAATATGGGAGGAGGAAAACAAAAACTAAAACCATGCGCGGACAAGATAATAGTCACACAAAAAGTTATTAACGACATAGATATGAATTTGGCATTGTGCCTCAAACAACAGAACTTTCTAGTCTAGGGTTTAAGATTAACTGTAAAAGCCCTATTACAAGTTGTAAAACGGTTACAAGTGGACATAAACTGTTGATTTCATAGTGATGGTAAACAATGTTGAAATGACAACTCAAAGCACGAGTCAAGAAAAAAAGCTACGCCCAATCGTTTTGCATAGTACGAAGTCTGAATTATATTTTTAAACTGGGAATATCTTCATAAACTACTATAAATAACACAAACCTACGGTTCAATTATAAGCAGCAAAAACTTGGCTTTCTCCATTCATGATTCGATAGTTTATGCTTTCAAAGCTTACTTGAGATTTGGTTTCAGGATGAAGATCTTTCTGAGTCATATATCTTCTTTTGTAACCTTTTTACTGCTACTGTCTTCTTTGTTTCATTCCATCTCTTTAAGTGAAGCTCGTGAGCTTAAAGGGAAGGGCAGTCATCTTCTTCCTGTTTCTAGTCCGGAAACAGAAAAAATCAAAGAGAAAATGAGTAGTGTAAAACCAGGAGGCCTTTCAGTCATTGTTGTTGAGGAAAATGGACAATCCTATTCTCATATTGATGATGGTGAGAGTTATGTAAGCATTTTAAGGAAAACATTAGAGGATGTTCATGTGAATGATCATAGTCCAGGTATTGGGCATGATAATCCTCCTGCAACTCGTTAGTGCCAAGTCAGGTACTACTTTTAATATGTTTCTTCTGAACTACATATAATGCATATTGATTTCCCTAGTGTTGATACCTATCAGCAGCTACTTTGTGTACATCATGTATTTACGTAGAGATATAGCGTCCATAACATGATGATGTAACCATGAAAAAGGCTACTCCCTTCTGGCTGTTTTAGCCAAGGGGAGACTGTTGTCTAATGTTTTTTAGATTGGCTGCATGGACATTTATTATCTTTGTTTGCAGCGCTTCACTATTGAATATTTTCAACATTTAGTTTTTGGGTAGATTTCAGGCATATTTACAATAAATAAATTACACGGTTGATTTAGTTGAATTTTGATAGCAATATCATAATTTGATATATTTGGAAAATACTTTCTACTTATCAATTGATGAGCTAAACGGGCTCTATAATGAATGGTTCATAAGACACAACATTTGCTGAAGGGTTTGCAAATGGGATTCCAACTTAAGTGAGCTTAACATTGGGAAAATCTTTGTGGTTAAATGCACTTGAGCTGGAATAATACTGAGATGAGTGATGTATGAATGTTAAGTGGACAATTCACTATCATGAAAAATGGATTCCAATGAACCATTACTCATGAACACATGAATCAATGAGTTTGACTCCTAAAACTATGTTGATAGCAATATCAGGATTTGACATTTAATTAGAACTCACAATGTGCATTTGCAGTTTATGCTTTCCTATGATTTTTCTATAACATGTCGAAGGAATGAAACAGATTTCTTTATCTATAATTTGCCACTCGGCACTTCAACATTCCACGATTTGTCCGTAACCCGAGGCAATAAATAGAATACTTTTTATTGTTAACAGTCTATATCAATCCTGTGCATGTCAGCATCCTAAGGGAACAGAAATTGGTGTAATAATTTTGCGTGTATTTAGTAGAAAGGCTTGTAAATATTATTGAAATCCTGTGAGGCCCAATATAGGAAAACATGCGCATCATTAATGGCGGCTGGCACTATCTGTATTGTTTATGGCTTCGAAATGTTTTTAAAAATCATATATGCTATCATTACGTAGTTGTTCAGTACGATTTTTCGTTGTCTTTTGACTAAAATATGTCTTTATGCTTTCCAAGTGACTTGATTTTGGGACAATATAATAATTTTGGAAGATAAAGGAATTCTCGGGCATTATAGTTTGTGCATTTCCAGGTTGAATGTGGTTACATTTAAAAGCAAAGAGAGATAATCTTATTTATCCTAAGGCAGCTTTTCTTAAAAGATAACCTATATCTAATGAAAAAAAAACATTAATTGAAGTTATGGTGATTTTTAGTTCTTGTCGATAGGCAACTAGGTTTACTGTTGTAATCGATACATTTTCTTTTGAATTAGGTGTTTAGTTAATGAGATTGTTTTGTTTAAAATATTTTTACTTTTTTTCTATAGTCACGATTTAAGTACATATTTTTTGTGTTAGAAAATTATAGTCTATCTTTTTTTCTATTGGTTTAAGTAGGTCGATTTTTTATTTTGATTTAAGTAAAATAAGAAAATAGGGGAACTTTACATATGGTGGGGAATATTATTTATTGTGAGAAATATTTAATCAAGGATACATGTAGTGCGACTTTTTGCGGTGGGCTTGTTGGTACTGAAGCAGTAAATGCATGTTTATTGCATTCATTGCAAACCTCGCAATATGTGTTGGACAGCTAGTGTAAAGATAAGCAGAGAATGCTTCATTAATTTGCATGTTGTTTGTTTACTATTTATTGATAATCTTGCATGTTTGTGGCTACGGGATGTCGTGTTCGACGTTTGTCATTCTATGTAGTGGTAACAGTCTACAACTGGTGAGTGGCATATCAATTTTTGATACTTAATAACTAGAAGTGTTACAAGGAAAATTAAATGCTTTTGGCAATGTCTTGTGGAATGTGGGTGCACATGCAGTGAACACATAGCTAATTCATGAAATGTTAGTCGGGTTCTAGGTTTTTCTTGTGCTTATTCTTGTTTGACTATCGTTTGTTGGAAATCTTGTGGGTATTTTATATCTTGGTTTCATTTTTGCATGTTAGTACACGTGGAGCGAATGCATAGTAATATATGAATTGTTAGGTTAGTGTTGGATTTTTTTTGTGCTTATTGTTGTTTGTGTGTTGTTTGTTGTAAATCTTGTGGGGTTTTTAGCTATGTTCATTATTTTTAAAAGTGCACTACTGGTGAATGGTTGGGCTATATATTTGTGATACTTGATAAGTCTATGGGTGCAGATGCATTGAACGGATAACTAGTTCATTAAATCTTGGGCAAGTGTTGGATATTGTTTCTATATATTATTGTTTTATTATTGTTTGTTGGAAAGATTATGGGTTTTGTAGATCTTCGTTGTATTTTTTTCATGTAGGTATATGTGGAATGAATGCATGGTTAATTAATGAAATATTAGATGAATGTTGGGTTTTCATTGTGTTTATTCTTGTTTGTTTATGGTTTGTTGAAAAGCTTGTGGGTTTTAAGCTATTGGGTGCACTTTTTCATGTTCATTATTCTACAAAAGTGCATTGGTGGTGGTGAATGGCTTGGCTGTGTGTTTTTGACACTTGATGACTAGAAGTATATCTTGTTGTTAGAAGGTGTAACAATGTAAATGGGTGCAATGGATTGCATATGCATGACAGGGGATATCGGGTGAGAGAATGCATTAATTATGTGTTTATTGCTTGTGTGGGTAGCAAGGTATCAACAAGGCTTAAATAAAAGTGTACAAGATGTGGTGAAGGCCTAGTGAGTGGAGAAAGAGTGTGTGCATAGTTAACTCATGTATTTTGATGCGAGTATTGGGTTTTATTTGTGCTTATTGTTGTTTGTTTGTTGTTTGTTTAGAAGCTTGTGTGTTTCTAGCTTTTGGTTCTGGCTTTGCATGTTTGTTTGTTTTTGTTAGTGCACCACTGATGAGTCCCTTGTACCTCTTTTTATTATACTTGGTTTGTATTACAATGGCTAATGGGGAATGCTCACAAAAATATTATTGTCTTGGTCTATTATTTTGTAAATTTTATTGATGTTTCTATGGTTCATGTTTATGAATATGTATTGTATGTTATGGAATGTTTCCATTTGTCTAATTTGTTCCTGTAATAGGAACCGTTATATGCAATTGGAGTTGGAGGAAGAAATATACGTGAGCACAAATATACTTGGTTGTTGAAGAAGGAGCTAGAATGACAGATTTTTGTAACGTTCTTCCCGTTTGTTTCCAATGAATTTTAAGTCTTCCAATGTGAATAAAATTTATACTTTGGAAGAGTTACGGTCAATAAAGGAGAAGCTTTCTTTAGGAATTTGACTTAGTGAATATACAAATGTGTGTGGTGAATGGCATGTCATGTAATTCATAAGCACGGAACTTTTTTTTTTAAAAGGTAGGTCGCTATTGCAATTGTTAGTTTCTATTGGTAGGTGGGTTTACAATTGAATTTCCTGAATTTTCTTTTGAAATATTCACTTCTTGTTCTTAAAATTTTCATGGTGAATCAAATTGTATTGTTTCAAATAATTATTGTGTTTTGTTCATAGATGGTTGGAGTGAGCCCATCATTAGTTCAACTATTAGGTAGGTTTACTATTGCATTCATTGCATTTTCTTTTTAATTAGTTGCTTGGCCAATACCATTGTGTTGTTTAAAATATTATTGCTTGTCTCCTATAGTTGAGATTGAAGAAGATATCTTTTGTGCTTGAAAATTAGAGTTTCTTCATTTTGTTTAATATAGAGTTAATAAAGAGACCTGCAATCCCATAAAAACACATCACAATTCCTTGTGGAACAAAAAGTAAATTGGCAAAATAAGGGAACATTATTTAGTGTGGGAAATATTTTATCTGGATGCAGTCAATACATATTTATTCCATTGGATGCAAATTGTGCGCGATGTGTTGGAGAGATGGTGGGTACTTGTTCACGGAATCTTAGGTGAGTGATGAGTTTTATTTTTGCTATATTTTCTTTGTAATAGTGGGCAATACATCTAGTTAGCAAGTATGACAAACAAAAATATTAGAGAGTCATCAATAGTACATTGCTCTTATACATATACTTTTTTGTTTCATATTTAATAGGGAAAATAATATGCTTACATGAAGAAATATAGAGACAAAATAAATATATATGATCACTCAATTAAAAATGAGAATCTTGCAATTGTACCTTGCATGTTGCCTTCATGTGTTTTATGTTTATTGTTATCTAATATGCCTATTTGTATAATTGGGTCTTATAACAATAAATAATATATCTAGTTGTAGCAGCACAAAATTAGTTGTTAGCTTATTGGCTAAGCTTGCAGTATTTCTATTTAGTGTGTAAATGGTTGGGAAAAGTAATGAAGCAAAATTTGAATTCAATATACTATTGTCTATAATCAAATAGTTATATCATTTAGTGCATTTAACGTCCATTGACCACTTCTATATCCACTACCTTGTGGCTAATGGCGGCATAATTTTCATGAAATGTTTGACTATTTTCAATAAATATAATGGTTTCCTAATTTGTTGATATACTTCTAAGAAAATGAATGATGCAACACCCTTGGCAATTTATCAAATTTTATAGTGTAAATATTTATGCTTTTATTGGTTTATGTTGAATAACAAGTTTACTATTGCATTGATTGCACTTGCTCTTCAAATAGTCACTTCACCAATAGAATTTTATTGTTTAAAATGTTTTGTCCTTTTCCCTGTAGTCGGGATTTAAGGAGAACAAGTAATATAAAAAGGAATACTTATAGTTGTCAACTATCATAGAGACACAGTGAAGCCATTCACCTGTTGTTGACCTTTACAAAATAACAAAGATGCAAGAAACTAAAGTATTAGTAAGATTTCTAACAAACAATAAATAAATGAGAATAAGCAAAAACAAAACCCATTCCTAAGACTTCATAGGTTAAAAAACAGCAAGTAGAAACCAAACTTAGTAATCATATAACATTTCATGGATTAACTATATGTTCACTGCATGTTGGAGTAGGTCAACTTTGCCATTATATCGTATGTGTTGGATATGGCACGCTTGTCTATCAATTTATAGCTATTGCATTGAATCCTAGTATGTCTACTATTCAATTTTTTCTAAGTAAATTGGGGTAATACAAGATTATATATTTTTAGAAATTTCGAGGGTTCACATGCAGTGAATGCATAACTAGTTCATGAATTCTTCAGGGAGTGCTAGATTTTGTTTGTCCTTATTCTTATTTTATTATCATTTGTTGGAAAGATTGTGGGTTTTGTAGCCCTTGGTTGAATTTTCCCATGTGGGTATATGTGCAGTGAATGCGTAGTTAATTTATGAAATATTAGGTGGTTGTTGGGATTTGTTTGTGTTTATTCTTGTTTTTTTATAGTTTATTAAAAATCTTATGGGTTTTTAAGCTATTGGTTGTGCTTTTGCATGCTCGTTGTATTACAAAGGTACATTGGTGGTGCATAGATTGGTTGTGTGTTTTTTATGCTTGATAAGTACAAGTATTTGTTCTTTGATGTTTGTTATTCTATCACAGTGTACTATTGGTGAGTGACTTGTTTTTGTGTTTATGATGCTTTCTCGCTATTATAAGGGCTAATGTGGGTTTACTACAACAATCAAAACATTTGTGTTTGAATTAGGTGACTCTCTAATGAGATTATTTTGTTTAAAATATTTTTGGTTTCTCCTATAGTTGTGATTTAAGTGCATATTTTTGGTGCTAGAAAATTATGGTTTATCTCTTTTTCTACTGGTTTTAGTAGGTCGATTTCCCATTATGCTTTAAGTAAAATAGGAAAATAGGGGGACTTTATATATGGTGGGAAAAATTTTATATTGTGACAAATATTTAATCGGGAATGCATGTTGTAACATAGACTAAAATCTAGAATGAAGATATTTACAACTAGAATAAACGATGGTAATCCTAATCTAAAACAATATTAATCTAAATCAAACAACAAAGAATGAATAAGAAAACATAATAAACTAAACAAATTAATGGAAATCTCTCACCAATTATGTGTTCACTCCTTCGAATTATCTTGATTGTTCTTCTCCATTTTGTTGTTTCAGTATTGTTGCCCTCATATTTCTGTGTATTGATGCAAGCATAACTTCATTGAATGTCTAAGAAAAATATCAAAGATAAGTTTATTCTCAAAAGTGTATGATTTCGGGAGGAGGAATAATAATAATGACAGGCAATTTTATAGATTTTGGGTTTTCTAACGATTGGCTCAGATTGAAAGAGAGATCGACGGATGAGATTGATCAATGCCATGCGATGTGAGTTCTATGTCAGATAGAATGTGAGTTAGAACATGAGTCAGAAAAGACTACAAGATAAAGACTAAGTTAGAGCGTGAGTTAGAACACGAGTTCAAAATATTCAAAAATAGAAGATATAGACTTTTTATGTCAAAGAAAAAATTAGAACTCAAAGATGAAGAATTTATTCAAATGCATACATGCATATGAGTTAAAACTAGTTAACTAACTAGTTGTGACAGAGAGTCTTATCTCAAAGGTAGCCAAATGTTAAACTCAAGAGATAACTGAAGAACTAAAAATAGATCTCGATTCAGAAGGTGAGTGAATGATTAGTCAACTGATTGACAACAAAATGTGACATAAATAATTAAACATGAATTAAAAGCTAATTTATTTCAACATTCGAAAATAAGACATTTTAATTAAATAAACAAAGATAATTTATTTAATTTGACTGTTTCAGAAGGATAATATGAATAATTAAATAATAAATATTTAATTATAGATAAATGGAATTAAATGATTAATGAAATAATAATATTTAATTATAGTAGACATATGATAAAGGGAGTAATTAAATAATAAATTATTTAATTGATAGATAAAGGGGATTTAATTAAATAATACATATTTAATTAAAAAGAAGAAATAATTAGTTAGGAAAATAATTAAACAAATATGATTTATTTAATTAATCATGTTTAATAAAGGGTCATAATGAATTAATGAATTAATTAAAAAGGGGTATTTAATTAATAGAGAAAATATGTGTTAGAAAGGGTAATTAAATAATTAATATTATTTAATCATGACCATGGGCTATAGAAAATTATGTCGAATGTGTACTCGCAGGCCTAGACCAATTTTCAGTGTCTACAGTTTACCCCTCTTTGGTACAATGTTGTTTCAGCAATGTGTAAAAGAAAATATGCCCCGATCGTGCCCCAAAATGAAACAGGTTAGGGTATGCACCCTCAGGAAAATTGGCAATTATTGAAAAGTTTCAAAAAAATCGGGAAATATTCCCAATAAGTCAATTTGATAGTTAGAAATGCTAAGGAGTTGACGGAATTGAAATTGGAGATGATACAGACGTGTACGGGTCATTTGAAGTTGAAAGGTTAAGCAGCTAATAGAGAAGGTCTGAAGAAATTCCACCCAAACACGACCTATAAATAGTAATTAGGTTGACAACCAATTCATTTGCACCCGAAAGAGTTTGGAAAACTGAGAATTTTCTCTGACTAGCGGATGAAACTAGCACCCATTCCATATGTTGTGCATCAAGGATATCAGACCCAAACCTTTAGGCGGCCAACCGACGTAGGACCACTGGTATGTACTTGAAAATGAACTTTGGTAATTTAGTTTTGCACATATTTCTAGGTCCTTAAGTTAATTAGCATATGTGGTCCTTCGTGAATGACGCATATTCCGTCGTATTCACCGCATTTGACTATGAAACGATGCATGTGTGAAAAAATGTCTAGGCTAGGTTAGGTATTTTAGGGAATAAACGCATTTCAAATAGAATGCATCACATATGTATATATGCAACACATTTCCATTAGGATTAGATGTGTGTGGGGTAGTGAACCGCATGTGCATTAGTGAAACACATCTGTAGCTAGTAGGTAGGTTGTAGAAAATGCACCGCATTTGGCTTTTTGCACCATATTGGGTTTATTTCACTGTATTTACAGTAGGTAAAAATGGGTGTGGGAAATATGCAATGCATATTTAATATGTACCACAAATGAGGTGCTATGAAATTCATTTTTTAAAATGCACCACATCTGTTAAAGTGAGCCGCATTTGGCTAGTAAAATTTTCCAAAAAAAATTTCTAAAAAAATTTGAAAATTCTTGACATCATGGTTTAAATGTAGGTTGTATTAGATATTATATATATGTGGGAGACACATCCTGACACATTCGATCTGAGAGATCATTTGACTAGTGTAGAGATTTGACTTTTATGGAGACTTGGTCTACGTCACTGTCTGTTGATGCCCACCATTCAGGCGAAGAAGGGGATGCTCACGGTGTTGTGTGAGCGATGGCCCTCTGAGACGTTGTCATTTCATTTTCCGACTGGGGAGGCGATTGTCACATTGGAGGATGTGTATAGGATATTGAGACTGTTGATTAGAGGAGAGTAAGTGATGTACAATATCAGTAGGCTCAGCATGGAGCACTATGAGATCAGATGGCCAGCGTTAGTGGATAGATACGATAGGATTGACTACATATTGTGTACACTGATAGGGGGAATAGTTCTACTTGATCGACGGTGTCATGGATTTCTGGTTGGATGGGGAGAGATGTTGGTTGGTATGCTGGAGAGAGAGACTATGTATGCTTGGGGTCCATGTCTATTGGGGATGTTATAATTTCACAAACATGATATTGCATATAGGGACTGCTAGTCCCTGAGTTGTGGGACCACTCTGCTGATGGTGTGGGGTTGGGAGAGGATAGTTGTGTTTCGTCCTCCAATTACTTTAGAGCGATGAGAGAGAGCTCCATATTTGTTCAGGTATACGGGAAAAATCACTCAGAGTCATGTTGGAGACACTAGATATTGGGGATACGTGCTTGAAATTCTAGATCAATTTATGTGGAGGCCATACATGGATTGTGAGGAGTGGTCGGATGAGGACAGACACTTGCTATTCTGCAGAAAGACACAATACTTGATTGGGAGGACTATTTCTAGTGTTCACATCATTGAGAGACACTTACCAGAAAGATTTTTGAGAGAGTTCAGCGAGGTTTAGGATGAACCTCGTAGTAGAGCAGAGTTTACTCAGTCATCTAGAGAGGTTCCATACTGGGGGCCCGTGATTCTAGTAGCTATTGTAGAGGTAGAGATACAAGCATTACAACTAGTACAATGGGGATGGAGAGATGGAGCAGCAAACCCAATGACGATAGATGCGTATGACGCATGGTTTGTAGAGCATCATCCTATTCCATACACCGATTTGGATCAACTGACACTAGTGGAAAGATGAGGCATAGGATCAAGAGGGTGACATAGAGGTTGAGGTGCAAGAGTTGGTAGAGTTGGAGGGAGAGATGATGATGCTAAAGGTGGTAGGCGAGGATGAAGAGGTTGGAGAGGGGGTCAAGTAGGTGGATTTTCAGCTATTCGAGAGGCAGTGGTAGAGCATGTACCGATGTTGGACATCAAAGGTGGAGCAGATGTACAGGGCAGAGATGAGCATGCTACCGAGGAGGCAGTTGTAGAGGAGCGAGTAGAGGTAGAGACTGTAGGAGAGGATGCCATAGAGGATGTTGATATGGATATGGACATAGACCCTCTAGGTATTCTAGCAAGATATGGGGATAATGATGTGGAGGATGAGGCACCAATGGAGAAGAAGGAGAGAGAGCTCAGGGATCGGATAGTGGAGGGGAGATGGGAGGATGATGCCCCTAGCGATGGTGATAGGGAGGCCTTGGATGAGAGGTTGACAAAGATGACACTAGAGCTTGATGCTATGAGGATAGAGAGAGATAGTGCTCATACATAGAGAGATAGTGTCCATGTAGAGAGACAATGTAGTCATGGAGAGGGATTTAGCCATAGCCCGATGAAAGGAGATAGAGCAGCAGTTCACAAAGGTCAAACACATTTGTAGTGGGTCTTCATCTAAGGGCATGGTACATGAGTTAGTCAGATCAGTTGGTAGAGCTTGCTATTACAGGTATTTATATGAGGCAGTGGTGCCAACAGAGAGATGAGCTCCTAGCTTTTCAAAGGATTGCAGTTAGAGATCACAGGGTAGGAGTCACACTAGGACATAGAGTACAGAGCATTTGGTAGGACCACCAAGGGTAGGTCCATATGAGAGGCCTTTCGCCTCATAGAGAGCACCTTCAAGGCTTTTCCCACTACCTTCACCATGAGACAGTAGTGGCAGTGGGATACGATGACAATTTTTATACATGTAGACATTGTATTTTGATTAGAGAGCCTGCTAGCTCGTGTTTTATTTATGGATACACTCTGATATTGTACTATGACACACTATTTTGAGCGATATATATATATATATATATATGATTTTGGTGGCTTCTATATGATATGCAGTTCTATTTTACGGTGATGCATTTGCTTCTACATGATTATGTTTCCTGGATGATGTCTATATATGTGTTATGAATGAATGTTTCTACATGTTATGAGTTTATGCAGGGTGATCCCACAGTAGTGGTTTACAATTTTTTGCTAAACTCAACACTAGAATTATTATTTTTAACTAAATCTTCACTTTTGGGCACCTATAGCGGCTAAACCATGAGGAATTTGTAGATAATACATACTAGAGTCTCATCACATTTTTTCTATAGATTCTAAAAAAAAAAATTTCAAAATTTTTGGAATAAGATTGCACTTCTTTTTCCATCTCCCATGAAAATTAGTTTGTTTCAAAAAACAACATTTTAAAAAAGTGACGCTCACTGTATACAACATAACTTTTTTTGTATGAAGGATAAAATTCTAAGTTTTTTGAATTTATATTTATAACTAAGATATCTACAACTTTCATTTGGTGTCATAGTTTTTTATTGAATAATTTTTTCCTTGATAGAGTTTCAAAGTCAAACCAATTGCTATTTAGACATAGCCAAACTGTATACAACATAACTTTTTTTGTATGTATCAAAATTCATTTTTATTTTTTTAATGGATGAATGACATCAATACCCAGCATGGAAAATATTTAAAAAATATATATTTTGATAATTTTCTATTTTTCCACATGTGCAAAACAAAGAGCTTGATTTTCGATGAAAAACCTATGTTTAATGAAACTAAAAAATCACATACATAATAAAACCAAAAAATATTAAAATTATATTCATGGGATAGCTCATTTTGAGGACTACCATAATCATTTCAAATAAATTTTAAATGAATTCATTTTATCCCTCAAAAGGTAAATCAAAAGTGATTTTTATCAACATTTTGATAGGTGGAAAGGAGACTCATTTATAAGTATGGTTTAAAACTAGCGAGGTTCTATCCAAGGGGGTTTGATATAAGGTGGTTTGATCAAACCCTCTTCAATTGGAATCCTTAAAATGGAAATTTTAAAGGCTTAAATCATTATATTTTCTAAAAATATGTGATTTCAACAAAAATTAGTTCCTCTCATAAATTGTAAACCAGCTTTGTGGAATCACCCTACAGTTAATAATTTTATGGATGTAATGAATGGATATGATGTTATTTATATGTGATGGTGAGATGTACATGCAATGTTTACATTATGTACCTTATGATGATTAAATGACTATTATGTCATGATTTCGTAGATATGTAATGAAAATGTTAATGCAATGTAATATATTAAATGCTTATAGAATGTATGCAAATGAAAATTTTTTAATGTGTTTGTGTTGTGTCACAACATTTTATCATTATGCTAGAGAAGAGAAATGTTAGCATGAATGAATTTAGAATGTTAGTAAGAAATAAAAAAGCTTGATTGATTGAGAAAAACAAATAATCTTCTATATATTTCCAAATATGCTATACTTGTTTGTTATCATCATTGGGTAGGACATGACACAAATGGATAGTACACACTATGATATGAGATAGACCACAGTGTACAAATTTTTCCATCTATGAAAAACAGATAGTCATAGACAAGGAGTGTCTTAACTCAGACTAAGGACAAGATTCCCCAATCTTGTTGTCGAGACAAACCATAGACAATAGACAAATAAAATACGTGTCATGAGACATCATTGCTCCTCTAAATCCTTGATAGTAAATCCTTGAGGAAACTAGTAACATGACTCAAAAACCAATGTTAGAAAGACAGTTGACAGGCAACAACCAAAGAAAAAGAGTCCTAAGACATCCTTGCTTCTCTAAATCCTTCAAGGGACATCCTCGAGAAAGCTAGTAACCGAAATAACTCACAAATCGATAAAAAGATAAGACAAAATAAGAGATAAAGTCATAAAGCCAAATAAAATTATTTGCCAAAACTTGATCTTGTGGGATTGTTTGATTGTTTAATGTTTGACATAGCGTAATGTGAGGGATCACACATACCGCAATAAGACATTGAGTCTAGTTTCGACATGGTGACTATCTGTATAAGGCATGATAAGGCTTGCTTTCAGAAAAGACATGTGACATATAAGACATTAGAGCTTGATGACATTGATGTGACAAGCTACATGAGACTATGACAATTTGATGACGTCTATTGACAAGAAAGACATATCTTGCAAAGACATAAGTTGATCATTTTAATAATGTGTTTGATATTGACTTAATGACTACTTTGAGATGTTTCCTTGTTGATGCATGACTTCTTGTGATTTCTTGCTGACTAAAAGTGTCTTTGTGTATATTGATAGTGTATGACTTGAGATGATACCCTAAAGTACTGGTGTAATGCTAATGATATGCAAAGTGTGTGATAATGAATGTGAATGAACCCTATTGGATTGACCTAGTGTTGTCTTAGGATCTCATCAATTGATTAGCCTTGCCTACATTGTACATGTAGAGACCTATTAGTTTGACATGACCAAGAATTTGAATGTACAAAGAGTCATGATTTTAGTGTGTGTGATACATGAAAAACCTAGACAAAAAAACCTAATGCCTCGGGGCACATCGATTACTGATCTTGCGTGCATCCCAGTCACAAAGGCAACATAGTTCAACTATGTCTATGAATGGCTTAATACGGATGACTTGACATGACTGACGTTGTTTTTAAAATTTTCTGACATGTTCTAATTTTTTTGTCGTTTTGAAGTTTTCTAATGTTTTTGGATTTTTTAGGACATTTTCCGATGGTGTAATGCTATGTACAAGATCTTGATTGAACAAAACAAGGAGTTTCCCCTAGTTGGGAATAAGATATATAAGATGAAGACGAGAATGTGATGGAGTGGATGTTAGATTTCAATCGTTCCAAGCAATGGATAAGACAACCATTTATTATGATGGATGGTGAAAAAGTCTGATTAGAATGATGGTAGATGAAAGAGCGATTTTGACTACACATGGCACCTATTCGCTAGGTTTTCTTCATGGTACTCATCCATAGCACCACCGAAGTGGTTTTCACTATTGGACAGATTATTTCTCTTTACTTTTTTGTTGATTTTCAAAAAAAAGTTGGTGTCACCAAGATGCCTGTTTGCCAGGTTTTCATCAAGGTAACCATTTTTTTTTCTTTTTTCTATATTTTCTAGATTTAGACACAGATTATCAAAAGCTAAGCATAGAACCTCTTTAGATGAAGACTGTTGATAGGTGACAAAAGTGGCTCTCCTTCAAGAGTAGAGAGTTCGTACACTCCTAACCCAAAATATTTTGTCACTATATATCGCCCTAACTAGTTAGGTTCAAATTTTCCTAACTTTTCTCATTCAGCTTGATTCTTAGGATTCTCCATTAAAACTAGATCACCAATGTCAAAGTGCCTATTGAGAACTTTCCTATTATAGATTCGACAAAGATGATTCTAATATGCTTGCAAATGGTCTAGTGATTTTTGTCTTCGTTCATCCAGTAATTCTAGCTCTTGTAACCTAGATACATAGTATTCTTCATCATCAATGTGACCCTTCAAGGATACCCTTAGGGAAGGTATTTCAACCTCAATAGGTAAGATAGCTTTAGACCCAAATACGAGGGAGTATGGAGTGGCACTAGTGGGATTACAGATGCTTGTGCGGTAAGCCCACAAGGCAAGATTAAGTTGTAGGGTCAGTCTCTTTTAGGATTCTAACAATGGTTTTATTAGATGGCTCAGCTTGGCCATTACCTTGTGGGTAATACTAGGTGGAAAAATGATGTTTGATGTGGAATTCCTCACATAAATGGTGTACTTCCTAGTTCTTGAATGGGCGGCCATCGTCTATGATTTTGGATTGGGGTACACCATATGGACAAATGATATAGTTTAGGATAAACTTAGATATTTTTGTGTGGGTGATGTAGGTCATGGGAATAGCTTCAATCCATTTGGTCAAGTATTTGGTGGTGGTTATGATGAATTTATGGCCATTGGAGGATGGAGGGTGTATCTTACATATGAGGTCAAGTCCCCATTGGGCAAAAGGCCATGGTGATGTAATCAGACGAAGCTCTTCTGCTGGTGCTCTTATCAAATCTCCATGTATTTGACACTTTCTACATTTCTTTACAAATATATATGAGTCTTTCTGCATTGTAGGCCAATAATAAACTAATCTCATAATCTTATGGGATAAAGTAGGACCACTTGAATGGGATCTACATATACCCTCGTGCACTGCTCACAATTTTTTTTATGCTTCTTTAGCATCGATAAATATCATTAGGGTGTTATCTAAGGTATGTCTATACAGGGTTTCTTTGATGATGGTGTACTTAGCTGACTTATAGATGAAGGTTCGACATTGGTTATTTGACAGGTTTAGAGGTAAGGTTTGGTCAATGAGGTAGTGAAATATGTCTTTATACCAAGGGTACGTAGGACCAAAAATTGTACACACCGTCATAGAGTTAGGGACATCATAGGCGAGGACCAACAACTATTCAACTAGAATCTCAAACTTAGGCACGTTACTTGGATTATCCAACAAGGAACCCACGGTTGCCATAACATTTGCAGCCCTGTTCTGAATATGTGGTATTTGTTGAAAGGTAATTTCATTGAAGTACTTCTTGAAACTATCATCCATATGCTTGTAAGGGGCATGCTTCTTATCTTTAGTCTCATAATCATCATTTACTTGCTGGATTACTAGCTGAGAATCGCCAAAAACATGTAGACTCTTAATTTTCCACTAAGCTGCCATTTTTAATCCTATCACTAAGGCTTCATACTCTGCTATGTTTTTGGTACAAGGGAAAGCAATCCTGAACAATTTAGGAATGGTATCACCTTGGGGTGTAACAAATAGAATACCTGCTCCTGAACCATGTTGTGTATGCGACCCATCAAAGTATAATTTCTAGTTTGTTCTAGTGTCAATGTTAAAGATAATTTTGTCAAGAAAATCCACCACTAAAGGATAGTCTTCCTTCATGGGTGCATCTAGTAACTGATCTACAACCACCTATCCTTAAATATAGCCTTCCTCTCTACTTATTGGATGTCATACTCACTAAGTATCATAACCCATTTAGCCAATCGTCCTGGTAATGATGCCTTACTTAGTCGATACTTGAGTGGGTCAATCTTTGCAACCAACATTGTTTGGCGATTGAGCATATAGTACAAAATTTTTTTGGTAGCAAATACTACCACAAGATAGGCACGTTCTATGTTTTTGTAATTCAATTCATATCCCACTAAGGTACAATTGATGTAATAGACTCCTCTCTCATGACCTTGATCATCGTTTTGTGGAAGAAGAGCCCATAATGTCAACTGAGTGGCTAAAATACATAGTATCAATAGTTTTCCATCCATAGGTGGCATTAAGACCGATGGAGTGAGAAAATAGTCCTTCATTTGTTGGAAGGCTTCCTGAAATTTAGGTGTCCATACAAATGGCACTCCTTTCTTGAGTAAATGTTGAAATGGGTGTATTTTATCTGCCAGTTGTACAATAAAACACCTAATGGACTACAATCTCCCTTGTAGGGTTCTGAGTTGTCCTATGCTGACTGAAGGAGGCATTTCTATGATATCTCTTACTTTCTTTAGATCTACTTCAATGCCTCTTTGAGAAATGATATACCCTAACAGTTTCCTTGATTTCACTCCAAAGACACACTTCTTCAGATTTAGCCTGACGTTGCAATTCTCTAGCCTCTAGAATATCTTGTCTAAAACCTTTAAGTGATCTTCCCTTATTTATTATTTAGCTATAATTTCATCTACATAATCTTCCATGAGAGTGTGTACAAAGTCATGGAAAATCATAGTCATTTCCCGTTGATAGGTAGCTCCTGCGTTCTTAAGCCCAAATGACATAACATTACAATAGTATGTGCCCCATGGACATGTGAAAGTTGTCTTGTGTTGGTCTTCAGCTATGATTTAATTTGGTTATATCTAGAGAAACCATCCATGAGGGATAGCATCCCGTATCCTACTATAAGATCTACTATCATGTCTATGTTCGACAAAGGAAAGTCATCCTTCGAACATGCCTTATTGATGTCTCTAAAGTCTATGTAAATCTGGATGGCCCTAGTTGGTTAAGTCACTTGCACAAGATTTGATATATAGTCTACATAGTCTATCCTCCTTATGAATCCTACATCCAAGAGTTTCTTAAGTTCTGCCTTGACCAATAGAGCAATTTGTGGATACATTTTCCTTAACTTATGTTTGATTGGCTTAATACCTGGTTGTAGTGGTAAATGGTGCAATATTATGTCTAGATCCAGCCCACGCATTTCAGCATACGACCATGCAAATTTTATCTATCTCTTTTTGAAGAAGTTTTTAAACTCAGGTTTTCCTGTCTCTGTTAAAAAAGCTGCAAAATATACCATTTGAGGATTCTCTTTTGTACCTATGTTGACTTCAATAGACTCTTCTACTAGCATCGGTGACTTTTCCTGTTCAATGGGGAGAATATTTAAACCTCTACCCTTGGGTGCCTCTAAGAGGTTTCCGCCCGCGAATACGTCCTTTATGTTGATTTTTTCTTGGTTCGAAGGCATCTTTTGGTTTTCACTTAGGGACTCGTCATTTTTCTCATTTTTCTTTTTATCTTCATTTTTACAACTAGAGGTGTAAATAGACTCCCAAAAATATGCTTTATCATCCAAGTCTATGGTAAAACCATCTTTATGATCCCCTCTTGGTATTCCTTCTCGAAGTCCCATGAACTTAGCAATTGCTTTGTCATTCTTGAATGTGTCTATGATAGGTGTACCTTGTTGATCCTAGTCGATAAGTTTGAGATATATGAGAGGCATGTCATCATCAATGTTTTTAAAGGTAGCAATTGACAAGGTGAATAGAGAGTGGCTGACATGATCATAGAATTTTTGGACTAACTCCTCCTTGTTCTTCTTCCTATGGGTAGGTAAAATCTGTTGTAAGACTATTGTAAGGGCTGAGTCATCAGAAGATGGTTTTCCAAGTGCCCAAGATGCATGATCAAGGGTTTCCAAATAATAGTTCTTTTTCCATTCTTCTTTGCACAAGTGTTTCCTATGATAGGGACTAGATGGTTTTGGTATACATTTTCTCTTTAGGTCCAATTCCCCAAATAGAGCATGTATGTTTAGGGTATTGGTAGAGGAAAGGGAATCCCATTCACAATCACTTGAGTCAAGGGATTCATCATAAACTGGGGGTTTATCGTAAACTAGGGAAAGTGGTTCATGAGATATCTCAATGTCTGGACAAGCACTCACTTCCTCTTGAAATGGTGACGAAGTACTACGAAACCCAATTCTAAGTGGATGACACCCTAGCCCTAGGTATTTCAGTTGTGGTGAAACAATGATCAGTTCCATCCTTCCATTTTGATATAGTCCTAACCCACTATGCTTGTCATAGCCCTCGTTTTGCATTATCTTAAAGCCTTTTCCATATTGGTCCTTAGCTATTTGAATAGACGGCAAGGGGTATTCATTGTCTTCTTGATACAACAAAGATTTCTTCACCTTGATCCACAATTTCATCACTTAACTCTCCCCATTTGGTCAATGCCATTGTACGGGGAACACGGACTGTGACTACTCACTGTCTTCTATCTGCCATAGGTAAGCCATATGCCTTCGGTGGAATCAGTTGACTAACATAGTATGATGCCTTTATGTTATATTCACCACAACCATTATCTTTGATCTTGACCTTAGATGTGTTTGATGGTGGTTTGAATGAAATGGACTTAGTAAGACGTGATGGGTTAACGTATAGGGATAAAGTGGATGATGAAGCTTCTTGGTTAACTAGTACTTGTCATTGTCTAATTTCCCTTAGGCTTGTACAATACTAAAAAGGATCTAGATCACCATAATTTGTGATCTTAGTTCCATTATACAAGAAATTAAGACATTGCTGATATGTTGAAGGTACAACTTTCATTGCGTGTATCCAAGGTCTACCTAACAACAAGTTGTACAGAAGGGTGAGATCCAGGACTTGGAAGCTAGTGTTCATAATTGCTAGGCCAATTTTGATAGTGAGTGTGACAACTCCTTTGGATGATCTTTCCTCATCACTGTAAGCCTCGATGACTATAATCTTAGATGTGTCTATGCAGTCTTCTAAGAATCCTAATGCCTTAACCAATTTTAGGGTACACAAATTCAAACCTGCTCCTCTATCTACCAAGACTCATCTAACGTTGGTTTGATGGACTAGGACTTCAAGATGTAATGGGTCATTATGATCATACTTTTTGGTTGAGTAATCTTGTTGGGAAAATGTGGCATGATGCGAGTTGGTTAAATATCCCACCATTTCTTCGAAATGATTGACATCTAAGTCTGTAGGAACAGTCGTGTTTTGCAAAGATTTTTCAAGAATAGCTCGATGCTTAGGTGATAAAGTCAACAATTCCAAGATAGATATTTGTGCAGGAGTTTTGCTTAGTTGATCAAGGAGGTTGTACTTAAACTTGGAAGTTTGAATAGGTGGTTCAGAAGAAGGACCTGGAATAGTAATCTTTGTTCTATGTGTGTTTACATTACATTTTGGATGCTTCTTAATGATGATGGTATTGACGTTTTCATTTCTGGCCTAGAGGTGATTTATGATTGTTCCTTTACCATAGTCATACTTGGTAATGGTATAATTGGTTGATGGATTATTCTTAGTTCCCAAACTGGGGGCTTTTACTCTTCTGTGGTCATGTAACGGGTCTGTGAAGATCTTATGATCACTCTTCTTGGTATTTTTTTTCCCATTGACCTCTATGGTTCCATTTTCAACAAAGTCTTGTATAATATTCTTCAGTTGGCGACATTATTTTAGGTTGTGTCCTTTCGTTCAATGATAGTCACAATAGGAATTGTCGTCCCACCATGAAGGTTTGAACTATCTAGGATCATACTCACTTGGTTCCAAAGGTTTGATGAGATTATTTTTAATCAATTCTTTAAAAATCGTCTTGATTGGTTGTCCTAAAGGTGTAAATTCACGTGTAGGAAATCTTCTTTGAGGTCATTGTTGCTGTGAAATTTTGACATAATTGGTTGTTTGATCTGGACTATTTGTCATGTCTTGATTGGAGTTGTAACCTCTAAGTGTGATTATTTTTGTCCCATATGTATGTTTTTAGCATCAACAATGTTGTCATTTGTATCATTTTTGTTTCTAGACTAGAATTTGTTTCTATCATTTGGAAGGTTTTGATGTTCAACAATGGGGTTCCTGCCTAGTACTTTTATTTATCCTTTGTCAATAAGGCCTTTTTCAAGGATGATTACCTTTTGTACCAAGTCTAGGAATGAGGTACAACAATGTACCCTTAAGTCACTTTGCAGTTTTGGATTGATGTTTTCTAGGAATATCGTGACCTTTTGCTTTTCTGGTATTTCAACTAGACATCTACTATCTAGACTTCTCCATCTCTGGAAGAAAGTGGTGAAAGTTTGATCATCTTCTTGTGTTGTGTGGCACAAAATTGCTATTATTAATTCATTGTCTATGTTAAAGGCAAATTGTTTATCAAACTTCTTAGCTAATTCACCCTAGGATTGTATACCATATGGTAATTTAAAAAACCATTCCAGTCCTATCCTGATAAGGTTTCACGGAAATAGTCTCATCAAGTATGTGGGGTCATATGATATTTCCATGCATGCCATTAAGAATTCTCTAATGTGTTCCAAAGGATTCTTCCTCCCATTATACTTAGGAAAATTGGGTATAATATATCCATGGGGGAAAGGTGTCATATAAAGAGCTTTGTCAAATGGAGATGGACATAGATCTTGCATTGAGATAGTTCATTTTCTTGACATAGACATGGTTTCCATCTATTGTTGAAGATTTTCCATTTGGTTTTGGAGGACATCTACTTGTGTCAAGGACATGTTGTTCACATTGTTTTGATCAATGTAGGTGTTCTGAAATTCCATATGATCTTCGAGATATTGCCAAATATGCTATGCTTGCTTGTTATCATAATTGGGTGGAACATGACACAAATGGATAGTACACACTATAATATGAGATAGACCATAGTGTAAAAAGACATCCATCTGTGAAAAAAGGAGAGTCATAGACAAGGAGTGTCTTAACTCAGACTAAGGATAAGATGCACTAGTCGCGTTGTCAAGACAAACCGCAAACAATAGACAAATAAAAGATGGGTCATGAGACATCATTGCTCCTCCAAATCCTTGTTAGGACATCCATGAGGAAACTAGTAACATGACTCAAAAACCAATGTTAAAAAGACAGTTGATAGACAACAACCAAATAAAAAGAATCATGAGACATCCTTGCTTCTCTAAATCCTTCAAGGGACATCCTTGAGAAAGCTAGTAACTAGACTAATTCACAAATCGATAAAAAGATAAGACAAAATAAGAGATAAAGCCATAAAGCCAAATAAAATTATTTGCCAAAACTTGATCTTATGGGATTGTTTGATTTTGGGAGGAGGAATAATGATATCATAGACTAAAATTTGGAATGAAGATATTTGCAACTAGAATAAATGATGTTAATCCTAATATAAATCAATATTAATCTAAATGAAACAACAAAGAATGAATAAGAAAACATAATAAACTAAAAAAATTAATGGAAAGCTCTCACCGAATATGCATTCACTCCTTCAAATTATCTTGATTGTTCTTCTCCATTTTGTTGTTTCAGTATCCTTGCCCTCAAATTTCTGTGTAATGATGCAAGTATAACTTCATCGAATGTCTACGAAAAATATCAAAGATAAGTTTCTTCTCAAAAGTATATGATCTCGGGAGGAGGAATAATCACAATGACAGGCCATTTTATAGATTTTGGGTTTTCGAACGATCGGCTTAGATTGAAAGAGAGATCAATGGACGAGATTAATCAATGCCATGCAATGTGAGTTTTGTGTCAAATAGAACGTGAGTTAGAACATGAGTCAGAAAAGACTCCAAGATAAAGACTAAGTTAGAACGTCAGTTAGAACATGAGTTCAGAATCTTCGAAAAGAGAAGAAATAGACTTTGTATGTCAAAGACAGAGTTAGAACTCCAAGATGAAGAATTCATTCGAATGCATACATGCATATGAGTTAAAACTAGTTAACTGAATAGTTTTGAAAGACAGTCTTCTCTCAGAGGTAACCAGATGTTAAACTCAAGAGATAATTGGAGAACTAAATGTAGATCTCACCTCAGAAGGTGAGTGAATGATTAGTCAACTGATTGACAGTAGAATGTGACATAAATAATTAAACATGAATTAAATGTTAATTTATTTCAACATTCAAAAATAAGAGACTTTAATTAAATAAACAAAGATAATTTATTTAATTTGACTGTTTGGAAAGGATAATATGAATAATTAAATAATAAATATTTAATTATAGATAAAAGGGGTTAAATGAATAATTAAATAATACATATTTAATTAAAAAGAAGAAATAATTAGTTAGGTACATAATTAAACAAATACGATTTATTTAATTAATCACGTTGAATAAAGGGTCTTAATCAATTAATGAATTAATTAAAAAGGGGGTATTTAATTAATAAAGGAAATATGTGTTAGAAAGGGTAATTAAGTAATTGAAATTATTTA
The DNA here is from genome assembly GCA_007115665.2 of Sequoiadendron giganteum. Taxonomy (NCBI): domain Eukaryota; kingdom Viridiplantae; phylum Streptophyta; class Pinopsida; order Cupressales; family Cupressaceae; genus Sequoiadendron; species Sequoiadendron giganteum. The sequence continues at coordinate 337,294,328 of CM021100.1, read as the reverse complement.
ACCATGACCATGGACTATATAAAATTATTTTGAATGTGTACTCATAAGCCTAGACCAATTTTTGGTGTCTACACATGTAGTGCGAGTTTTTGCGGCAGGCTTGTTGGTACTCAAGTAGTAAATACATGTTTTATGCATTAAATACAAACCTCGTGATATGTGTTAGAAAAATGGTGCAAATATGAGTAGAGAATGCTTGGTTAATTTTCATGTTGTTTGTTTAGTGTTTTTTGAGAAGCTTGTGTGTTTATGGTTGTAGGTTACCATGTTTGGCGTTTGTCATTTTGGGCAGTGGTAGCACTCTGGAACGTGTGAGTGGTGTGTTTTTTTTTTTTATAGTTAATAACTAGAAGCGTTACAAGGAAAATTGAACATTTTTTGTAATGTCTTGTGTAATGTGGGTGCACATGCAGTGAACACATAGCTAATTTATGAAACGTTAATCGGGTTCTAGGTTTTTCTTGTGCTTGTGGGTATTTTAGCTCTTCGTTTCATCTTTGCATGTGGGTACATGTGCATAGTTAATATATGAATTCTTACGCAAGTGTCAGGTTTTTTTTGTGCATATTTTCCTTTATGTGTCATTTGTTTAAAATATTGCAAGTGTTTTATCTTTTTTTGTTATTTTATAAAAGTTCACTATTGGTGAATGGCTTGGTTGTGTACTTGTGATACTTGATAAGTCCGTAGGTATAGATGTATTGAATGGATAACTAGTTGATGAAATCTTGGGTTAGTGCTACACTTTGTTTCTACTTATTCTCATTTTATTATTGTTTTTTGGAAAGATTATGGGTTTTGTAGCTCTTCATTGCCTTTTTGCATGTGTGTGTATGTGTAATGAATGCATGGTTAATTCATGAAATCTTAGGTGATTGTTGGTTTTTCTTTGCAATTATTCTTATTTTTTTATGGTTTGTTGAAAAAATTGTGGTTTTTTTAGCTATTGGGTGTGCTTTTGCATGTTCATTATTCTACAAAAGTGCATTTGTGGTGAATGGCTTGCCTGTGTGTCTTTGACACTTTATGACTACAAGTATTTATTTTTGTTACAAGGTATAATGATGCAAATTGGTACAGTGGATTGCATATGCATGACAAGGGATATTAGGTGACTGAATGCATTAATTATATGTTTATTTCTTGTGTGGGTAGCAGGGTATCAACAAGGCTTGGAAAGAAAAATGTGCGAGATGTGGTAAAGGCCTAGTGAGTAGAGAAGTAGTGAGTGCATCATTAATTCATGAAAATTGATGTGAGTACTAGGTTTTATTTGTGTTGTTATTTTTTTTTGTTATTTTTTCAAAAGATTTTTTATTTCTACTTTTTGGCTCTGGTTTTGCATGTTTTTTATTTTATGATAGCGCACCATTGATGATTTCATTGTTCCTATGTTTATGATACTTGGTTTTTGTTACAATGGATAACGAGGAATGCTTGCAAAAAAAATATTGTCTTGGTCTATTATTTTGCAAATTTAATTGATCTTTTTGTGGTTCATGTTAATGAATAGTGTATTATATGTCATGGACTGTGTTCAGTTGTCTTATTTTCCCCTATAATAGGAACCATTATTTTCAATTGGATTTGGCCGAAAAAATCTATATAAGCACAAATATACTTGGTTTTTGAAGAAGGAACTCGAAGATCATATTCTTGTAACGTTCTTCCCCTTTGGTTCCAGTGAACTTTATATCTTCCAATGTGCATTAAATTTATGCTTTGGAAGAGTTGTGGAAAATAAAGGAGAATCTTGGTTCAAGAATCTGACTTAGTGAATAGACAAATGTGCATAGTTAATGGCATGTCATGTAATTCATAAGAATAATTTATTTATTTTTTTATTGAAAGCTAGATTGCTATTACAATTGTTAGTTTTTGTCGGTAGGTGGGTTTACAATTGTATTTGTTGAATTTTATTTTGAAATAATCCCTTGTTTTTTTTTTTAACTTTTCATGGTGAATCAAATTGTATTGTTTCAATATTTTTTTGTGTTTTTTTCCATAGATGGTTGGAGTGGGTCTATTTTTGGTCCCTGTTACTAGGCAAGTTTACTATTTCATCCATTGCATTTACTTTCTAATTAACTGTTTGGCCAATGAAATTATGTTGTTTAAAATATTTTTGCCTCTCTCCTATAGTCAAGATTTAGGAAAATATTTTTTGTGCTTGAAAATTATGGTTTATTCATTTTTTAAAAGTATATTAGCAATATAAGGGAACATTATTTATTGTGGGAAATATTTTATCATGAAGCAGTCAATACATGTTTATTATTTTGGATGTAAATTGTGCGAGATGTGTTAGAAAGATGGTGGGTACTAATTTATGGAATCTTAGGTGAGTGTTGGATTTTATTTCTGCTAAGTTTTCTTTGTAATAATGAACAATACATCTAGTTATCAAGTATGACAAATAGATATATGAGCAAGTCATCAATAGTACATTGTTCCTATACATATTATTTTGTGTTTCATGTTTAACAGGGAAAAATAATATGCTTACATGAAGAAATAGAGAGATAAAATAAATATTTATTATCACTCAATTGAAAATGAGACTATTGCAATTGTATCATGCTTTTTGGCTTCATCTGTTTTATGTCCTTTGTTATCTACTATACCTATTTGTAAAATTGGGTCTTATAACAATGAATAATATATCTAGTTGCAGTGGCACAAAATATTTATCATCTTATTGGCTAAGTTTGGAGGATTTATATTTAGTGTCTAAATGTTTGGGAAAAGTTATATTGCAGAATTTGCATTTAACATACTATTATTTGTGATCCAATAGTTATATAATTTAATGCATTCAATGTGCATTGAATGCTTCTGTAGCCACTACCTTGTGGCTAAGGGTGGCATAATTTGCATGCAATGTTTGACTATTTGCAAAAAATATAATGTGTTCCTAATTTGTGGATATAATTTTATAAAAGTGAATGATATAGTACCCTTGGTAGTGTATCGAATTCTTTAATGTAAACATTTTTTCTTTTATTTGTTCCTACTGAATGGTAGGTTTACTATTGCATTTATTGCACTTGCTCTTCAAATAGTTGCTTCACTAGTGAAATTGTATTGATTAAAATATTTTGGGTGTTTCCCTATAGTCGGGATTTAATGAGAAAAAGCAATATAATAAGGAGTACTTGTGGTTTTCAACTATCATAAAGAGACAATGAATCCATTAACCTGTAGCTAACTTTTACAAAATAACAAATATTAAAAAGGATAAAGTATTGACAAAATTTCCAACAAATGATAAATAAATGAGAATAAGAAAAAAAAACCCAACCCTAAGATTTCATGGGTTAAACTACAATAAGTAGAAACCAAACTCCGAACTCGTCTAAGATTTCATGAATTAACTATATGTTCACTACATGCTGGAGTAGGTCAACTTTGAAATTGTATTGTATGCATTGCATATGGCATGCTTGTCTATCAATGCATAGCTATTGCGTTGAATGCTACTATGTCTACTATTCAATTTTGTTTAAGTAAATTGGGGGAATATGTGATTATATATTTCTGGAAATTTTGTGCATTCACATGCAGTGAACACATAGCCAGTTCATGAATTCTTTGGGGAGCGCTAAATTTTTTTTGTGCTTATTCCTATTTTATTGTCGTTTAATTGAAATATTGTGGGTTTTATAGCTCTTGATTGCATAGTTAATTTATGAAATCTTAAATGGCTATTGGGTTTTCTATATGTTTATTCTTGTTTGTTTGTAGTTTTTTGAAAAGCTTGTGGGGTTTTTAGCAATTGGTTGTGCTTTTTCATGTTCATTGTATAACAAAGGTGCATTGGTGGTGAATGTCTTGGATCTATTTTTCTGATGCTTGATAACTACAAGTATCCATTCTTTGATGTTTGTTATTTTATTGCAGTGTACTATTGGTGAGTGGCTTGTTTTTATGTTTATGATGCTTGGTCAGGGTTACAAGGGCTAATGTAGGTTTACTATTTCAATTGATGCATTTTATTTTGAATTGAATTCTTAGCTAATGATATTTTTTTTTTCAAAATATTTTTGGCTTTTCCCTACAGTCACTATTTAAGTGCACGTTTTTGGTGCTAGAAAATTAGAATTTGTCACTTTTTCTATTTATTTGAGTAAGTCGATTTCTCATTTTTCTTTAAGTAAAATAGGAAAATAGGGTAGCTTTATATATGGTGGGGAACCTTATTGTGTCACCAAAAAGTGTAGCATTCGACACTTGTTAATTATTTGTACCCTTGCCTATGATTTTTGACCTTTTTCTACCTCTTTTTCCCTCTTTCCAAGCCTTTTACAAAAGTGTTGTAAGGTGTTGTAAAACAATTCACACTTTCCTAGGTTTATCGTCACTAAATCAACCCTTTCTTATGCTATAATGACCCCTTAACATGCATACATGTCATACCTCAGTGTGTTTCATGAGACAATCCTGACAAGCAACAATAATCATACTTTAATCCCCAAAAACCAATGAAAAATGCCTAGGTGGACTAGGTCGGTACCATGGGTGACCTAGTCCCATGTGGCATAAAATTCAAATTTAGCTTAATATTCTTTTAGTATTTTGTCTCTAAAACCGTAAGATCAACCTGTACTATGTTATTTTAGGAAAATTAGGACATAAATTCTATAAATAAGGGCTTTCACCCTCATTTAACCCTAATTTCACCATTATTCACAACTCACTCAATCTTCTCAAGCACTCATCCACCACTCTTCTCAAGCAAGCTAGGGTTTCTACATTCTAAGTTATTAAGACATCTTGCTGAAGCACTCAAAGGGTTGAATCATCCATTGTAGTAACACAAGATCAAAAATCATGGCAAGGTAAAATTCATTGTTTAATGCTTTATTTCAATGTATCTTCCTTTGATTTAATTATCTGCAAAGGGGTTTGACCAAGGCAAACCCCTATACTCTAACAATCAACATTTCTTCTTCCTTCTTTATGTGTGTTTACAGATTTAGGTATCTTGGAAGCTTGGAAATAATAAAAGAGTAGATTGAAAGATTTTTGAGGACACCTCTTCATTGGATAGGAAAAAAAATACATTAATGGTATCTTATAGGCCTATAATCAAGGTTTGAAATCTCGACACTTGGAGAAATAGAGAGTGCAGACCAAGACCTCCAAATTCCATTTTTCAGACTTCTTGAAAGGCTGAAAGGGACTAGGTTGCCATTAGTGTCTACCTAATCCCATAATACATGAGTTTTTGGGTTTTCTATAGATTTGAGTACCCTTTTGGTAGAAACAAGCCTCTATAGATTTTCACAAAAAAGGACTAGGTCACCTAGAATGGCGTAAGTGTCGTTCTCAACATTTGCATCAATTTTTCCAAGATTCTAGTCCTTTATACCATCCCATTTCAGCCTCCAAGTGCATATATTCCTTTCCCTTCACTTTTGTTACAATTTTTTAACATTTCTTAGATCATTTTTATATCATAGCATGTTTTCCAACACCTTACGTTTCTTAGGTTTTACATTAATAGTTAGTTTCTATTTTCTATTTCCAGAATTTAAGGAATTCCATATCACACATCACTTAAACTCCATGCCCCCAATCTCTTGAATGAACCCTAAAATGAAAAGGGTGTGAAAGAGATCCCATTCCTGAACCAAGCTTCTAGGTGAAAAACCCTAGAAGCTCATTGGGGTATCCTCTTTCCCTCTCTTCATTTTTGGTGGTTCATTTTGATGAACTTGACCTTCAAATACCCTTCCTTTCTATTTTAGAGTCCTTCATCATCCTAAGTTTACATTGCATTGCATCTTGCATTGTTTACATTGCATTCTAGGGTTTAAAATTTACATTAGTGAAAGTGCATATAGGTTGCATTTTTTCCTCATAAAAAATTACACATCTTTAAAAAAATTCATTTTCATAGTAGGTCTGCATCACCCAATATAGAAACCACATGGATCAATAAAAATATTCTATAAGATCTCAAAAAAATCATTAGGTGGAATAGGTTGCCACTCTGGACGACCTAGTCCTTTTAGGCTTTCAAAACTATCCTTTACAGGGTTGAAAACTCTATTTTTATGCTCTTGTTTTGTGCCATTACTTATCTATATCATTTGGTTGTGTATTTTTTACTTGCATTTCATTAAATATAGCATAAATTAGCTCATTTTATTCATTATTTAAATTCACTTTTGTATTTCCAACATTTCATTTTCAAATCATGATATAGTGTCATTAGAAAATTACCTTCATTTTTGAAAATTGAAATGAATTCTATTTATTTACATTGAATTTTAATTTTCATAGATTTTGTTACATTCTAAACAACATTCATGGTACTTGTTGATAGAATTAAGTTATTTTTATTTTCAACATTAATTCCTAGATCATTTAAATCAAAAACTTTAGAAAATGAAAATACAACATTAACAACATCACACACATCCACTAATGAACTTCAAGATAGGAAGCCCTTTAGTAGTGATGAATTAGACATGTTAGATGAAGCCCTTGATAACTTCATCTCTTCCAGCTCATCCGCTAAATTTTTGACCGATGAGAATACAAACATTAATAATCATGATAATCATAATTGTTCTTCTCGTGATATATCTCCCATTGGTGATGAAGATATATTATGGAACAAAGACAAAACTACTAAGGATCATGATGGCCTTTATTGTCTTCCTCATCCTGCTTCCCCTTTGTAAAATACTAAACAACAAGAATATGAAAACATCATCCCCTTACCTAGTCTCTATAACCATGACTCTTAAACTTGTTCTTCTCATATCCCTCCTCGATGCAAAGAGGATAGGTTGGTGTTAGAAGATACACCTATTATAAGTCATGAGACTCTTGACCCTCCCTTTCCTAATGCTCCTACTCTTTGGGATAATCTATTTAAAAAATATAGTGGTCCTTCCCTTGATGCATCCCCCCCTTGTGAGGAAGCATGTGATGAACTTCTTTCAAGATCCCATACTAGGGTAGATAGTATGGAACAAGAGAACGAGACCTTTGATAATCAAATAGAAACCTCTCCTCATCATCCCACTCATACCTCTCCCATCATTGATCATTCCCCTTCATGTGACAAAGTTATTTTAGAAGGAACATTCCTTGAATGTTAAGAACATGTGCCTTGTAATTATCCTAAAGTCTCTCCTCCTAGTGCAGATATCAAGATGCAAGCCAGTGATAGCATTGGCTCTCCTTCCCAAGTGGATGTTAATATTATTCAACCTTAACTCATCCTTTTCCCACCTTCAACCAAACCCAAAATAGAATTCATTCTCTACCCACCCAATAATGATGTGTTGCAACAACCGAGTCATCATACCATTGCTCATAAACATTGCACTAAAAACAACCCATGATCCCAACAACTAACCTCCACATCCTCACCTTCCTCCCTTCAATTTTTTCCTACTACCCCTCACCTAAATTCAATCCTTAGGGAGTATGAACTTGTTGTAAAAATAAGGAAAAATACTTGGTATGTGCATGATCATCATGGAAAAAATAGGCCCTTAAGTGGCAATAAAAAGACAGAAAATCAAAGCTAGAAAACTTGACATAAAAATTTGAATAAGTAATGTATATTATTTCAAAAAAATATAAAAATAGAATCTGTAGAAAATTGAATGTAGTTTCTAAACTACTAGACCTTTATTTAAAAAACATAAATCTATTTGGTGAAAATTTGAAATTTCAATGCAACAGTATTTAAATTTCAGGGTAAAAATAAGTAGGTGTTTGTTCGACCACCCTAACCACAATAAAATGATAATATTTTTTTATAAGATTTTAGATATAAGTAGAGGACTAATGTCCCAATGTGATGCATATTTTTTTATAAGTTTTTTCCACATAAATTAATAATTAATAATTTTATATTACAACTTTTAAAAAATGTAAAAGCTCATCTGTCTAACTACCTTAACTTGGTCAAAAAATCATGAAATTCATTTTTCTTTTTTAATCCTATAGTATGCGAAGCATAGAATGTGATACATGCTTCGGATTCAAAAAATGTGATACCGTTTGAAAGTTATAGATGTTTTTCAATCAAGCTATCAATCATAACTTTATTCATAATTCTAATAGAAAATGAATAATAATTATTTATTAAATTCAAAGTAAATCATAATTTATATTGGTGGAAATCTAAGAATCTCCTCTAAAAACCCTTTTCGTTTCATCAATTTTGGGTTAAAAAAATTCATCAGCCACATGGGCCATCATATGGCTAACAGATCGCCACTTTTTGGCCCATCATGATCCTGCACATACCCTACTACTAAAATATCTTAATGGGACCTCATCCAAGCTTCCCGTCACTATCATAACATAATCTAGGATACCGTACAACAAATTCCTATCCATTCTAATGTGTAAACAATTGAAATTTCATCTATGATTCAAGGTGTTGGTTATTTTTTAAGAACCAAACTTATCTCCAAAAATACCTATGGAATTTACCATTTCCAATAAGTAGTACTCCAAAGGGATTAGCCAATGAATGAGTACAAGCTGCAAAAGATCTACTCCTACTTTTTGAGCTCTATGAAATTGGGGAGGGTTATCTCACAATATGCATACTTCAAAATTCATGCAATTATAATCAAATACATTAGTAATAACATATAATTCTCATTAGACCACTCTAAATCCTAATACATGAAATAATTTGGTATCTTATTCACCAATGTGTTATACCTAGAACATGAGAAGGTGGAAAATCAAATGAAACAACTACAATGGTATTCATAAAAGTTCAAAGGTTAAAAGTGATTAGTTCATGAATCAACATAGAATTTGAATCATGAACATTTTACACAAAAATTGCCTTTGTCCCAAGCATAGAGTCATTATCAAACTATATAACCAGATAACAAGTTAACAATAGCAATGCATAGTTTTAAGAGTTGTTGCATTACAACCTTCCCTTATCTCATTCATAGCTAATACTACTTATCAATATCCTAGCACTTGATTCTTATGAGTAAATATTTCCTCCAAGGATTTACATTAGTTTAGTGAATTAATAAGTAATAATGAGATCAAACATCCACTGGTGAACAATGGAGAAAAATAATAGATATCCTAGATACTTTCATTCATAACTCATAAAACGAGCACATGGAGAGAGAATGGCCATAAGATTGGTATTTCTCAGTATATATCTTTATTGTTATCAGAACTACATACATAATCATGAACTCTAAAACTTAAGATAAAAACTATAAAGTAGGCTTAATATTATCTTCCCAATTCTTAGTGTCAATTGAATAAAACAACGAACTCCTACTTCCTAGCCTTGAATTCCTTATTATAGAAACGAAGGATAAAAACAATCTTCATGCTAGAAAAGTACACATGTAAAAATCCTATTGGATCACTTAATCAAAGATTATCCCATTTAGTTATAACACATTACCAAGAGGTGGGAAACATGTGAAGGAATGAGTGTAGTCCTTGTTCATTCCAAGAAATCAAGTCCAATATTCAAAATGATTCTAACCAAATAGTTACCTCAAAATTTGTGCCCACACATGAAAATGAAAAGAAGGAAAAACATGAGGAAAACATAAAATATACAAAAGGTAAGACCATGTCTGTAGCTCCTTGTCATCAAGTAAACCTTGAATAAGAGGCACTATATTTTCCATACTTTAACATAAGCCTAATCTATACTAAATCTAGGCTATGTTGTGAAATCCTATCTATCAGTTATTCACCATGGTTGCAAATTTAAAAATTTCAAATTATTAACCTACCACCCTTAGAGTAAAACCCCCAATCCTTCCAAATATATGCCTTTCCATGCCTGTAATTCTTCTTTTATGGGAAAATCAAAAATCATCACTTGATCAACCATTTTTCTATAAGGTGTATATTTAGTGATAATCTGGTTAACTTCTCTGTCAACTTGTAGCAATATAGTTTCAACATGGACTAACATATCCATATTCACTGTCAATGTGTTCATATCAAATTTCTGAAATTTTTTTACATCTTGATCTAAAATAACACTATTTACTTCATTTCTCCTTTCTTGCAAAGTCTTAATGATACCATCACTCCTTGAGATAGATGGGAGAAGTCCATGATGAGACTCATCGAAATATTTCACCAATTACCTTATCCTGTTCTCTAATGTTTCAAAATTTCCCCTATATTTCTCAATCTTATTTACTAGGAGAACAGTAGGTCTAAACCTCTTAGGTGGATTAGGATCTTCTTTAACCCCAATCCCCATCCCCATCAGCATCAAGTCTTATTTTCTAGGGATCCAGATCTCCATAAGTGGGATAGCCTTTTCCCTATCAATAACAAACCTTTTTATGGCATAAATCATGGATGAATAGCTATAGTGAATGCTATTTAGCTTATTGTTTACTTTTCTATTCAAGTGTTCCAAGACTGTTGTGAAAATCCTCACTTTTATCTTAAAAGTATCCTTGTCATCACTTTCACATCTTTCTCTGTATTCATTTAGTTATCTAAGAAACTCTTCCTTTTTGACATCCTCTTCATCCTATGACCCTTCTGACATGTTGGGTTCTAGCTTTGAAATAGGAACATTTCCTATATTATATGGCATGATTTCCCATGAATTACCTATATCCATTATAATTTCAAGGGATCTATCCTCTTGTACAGTAGTGGGAGAAACAATATTATCTTGTTCGAGCTTTCCAAGTTACAATTTTTGCAATACATCCTCTAGCAATGCTATCTTTGTATGTAATTTCATATTAATTCCCCCAATATTTCCATAACTGACCAAAAAATTATTCAATTTTGTTCTAATTTTATCCTTCTCAACTATCACATATTCCACAATAGCCTTGGTGAATTGTGCAGCATGAAATGACAGATTGGCCGCTTCCAGGGCCGATGTTTCTTACAATTGTTTGATTATTAAGCCTCCCTTGTAATCAGGTTGAGGCTCAACAATGTCTAGTTTTCCTGTATTTGGGGCTAAAAAAAAAATAGCCAAGGCTTCCCACTCTTTACTAAAAGTAGACCCATGCAATGGAAGAGAAACTTTTTCCTTTGTATCATACAGTTGTCTGATACACTTTTTGATTGTGTCAAAAGAAATGGTTGAGGCTAAATCCAATTCTGGTAATAAAAAGATACCACTTATTCTTATCAATTCTCAACCTTCTTTAGCAGTCATGTTTTCAAACTTGGCTCTCATATTATTCAATACCCTTTTCTAGATGATAGTATCAGGAGACTCTAGATGTGGACTCTCATGGGACTTTTAAAATTTGTCAAAATATTTACCTGGTTCTGGTCGTGTCTATTCATCCTTGATGTTTGGGGTTCTAATGTCTAGCGTTTAGGATTTTGTTACCCTTGTCTCAAATTGGTTTTTCATCAAGAAAACTCTCATGTTATAATTCTATTTTGACTTGTTATTGTGGGTTTTTGGTCTTTTAAGTCATTCGACTAAGCCTTTTTTGTCATGTTGTTACCGAACCTTTTACCCAAGCTATCAATTTTCTCCATGTTCAGGTTTTAGTATTAATTTTACCTAAAACATATTGGATGACCATCAAATTAGAGTGTTCAAATCCGAACCATTCCTCACAAACCTCGTAAGGTTTCCTACTTATGTCACTAAAGTGGTGTGATGTGTACGAGATGCTTCCATGTGTTTCATACAATAGGGTGGGGGGTGTCTTGATGTGCCAATGGTGATAAATGGATGTCAAATCAAAAATGATTGTCTAATGATGAGGATTAATTATGACTGTCCCTCACCAACCTCACATGATCAAATTAATATTTTTGAAAATTTTGTGAGGCAAGTGATCTGGTGACACATTGCTTGGCTCTGTGGTACAAGGTGGATGGATGGGGCCTGCTACTAATCCACGTGTCTCTGACTGTGAGGTATGTAATTGGCTGCAGATTTTTCCAAGTGGTGATGTTTGTTTTCAATGATCTTTGACTCGATCTAAGTCATCTGACATGCCAAGTCCTTATCTCATCGAGGGTTTGTATTCAAAATTTTAATCCACCCATGTGATGAATATTTGTGCTCTGCAAGTTACATTCATTAATGATGCAAGTCTTTCGATGGATCTCATCTTGGTTTTCATGTGTGCAAGCGGTATTCACCTGGTAATCATGATGGTTTTTATGTAGTTTTCCATGAACTTGGAGATATTTTGTGATGATAACATCAACCACTAATCGCTCGCTTGCTCATACTACAATTGGAGCAATTAATGTTTTCTACACTAAATTGCTTTATAAATGCCTACTAATTTCTCATTAGCATCATCACTTTTTTGATTCTATGTTTTTTTGTAGGTATTTTTTTTTTCTTGTTGTGTTTGAATATGTGAATAGGATGGGTAAACCAGTTGTTCTAGTTTCCCCATTATGAAGAAGCGCAAGGATGGGCATGAAGAATTTGCAGCTAGAGGACAAGGTAATTGAATAGAGTATGGTTCCTTGTGTTTCTAGGGTGGTTTTTGAAGGTGTTGGGTCTATCTCGACTCAATTGAGGAGTCCCCACCTCAAGGGACTAGTCACATAGGTTGAGCTGGTGGATTTTCCAATAATGAGGGAATTCAAAGACTATAGGTTGGTTGGGGTTGAGATGAGGGTTGGATGATACAAGTCACCTATTGAGCTCTTTGTTGGCTCTGATGGTGAAGGGTATGGTACTGATTTAGACTACTATGATTACCTCGTGGCCCTGACTAAGTTGGTGGGAGTGAATGAGGAGGTCCTTGTAGCTTCTCCTATTGTTGTGGTGACACCGTGTGCTGATTTTGGGTCTGGTGTTGGTGCTAACAAAGGAAAAGTGATGGTCTCACTTCATACTAAAGCGAGGATAAGGAGTGATCACCTGTATCGAGGTTGTGTGGTTGTTCATGGTGCGAAGTGATGGTATGGTCATTGGGGTTATGCAATTTTTTTTTTGGTGTTGCTTTTATTGTTTGGGTCAGATGTGGACATGTGCATGGGTGATGTAGTGGTTTTTTCTTTTGTTCAACTTGTTACAGGGGTGTAACCATTTTGATTCCTCTGATTGTAGTATGATTACATCTAATGATGGGGAATTTTGAAATATAATAAAAATTTCATTTGGTAATAATGAGATTTAGTTGAAATCAACAATTGAGCCTGATGCTTGTTGCTCTCCTGATCTATAAAGGTGATTTCAAGGCTTTTTGTTGTGGTCAAATCTTGTGGGTCCTAAAGTGTAGACAGTGTATAGTTAGAAAATGTAATGTAGTATCTAGGAGGTTTTAGCTAGAAAGTTATTCTAGGTTGGGTATGTACATGAGATAAGCATACTATGCTTTTGGTAATTATTGTTATCGAAAGAAATATAAACAATTAAGACAATTTATCTCTTGTATGTGTTATGATAGATTGTGAATGAAGTTATCAATGGTCTTTTCATTCATCTTCAATGGTATATTTGAATTTGTGATTTATTTTCTTGCTTTAACTTAATTAGTTAATTAAATGCTTGAAAAGGAATTGTAGGTCTGTGGTAATATATTTAGGATATGCTAAGGAGTATTGTTTTGAATACTAGAGAATCTTATAGAGTAAGGCATTATGAAGATAGTTCAATGATATCAGTGTTATTTCTTATGTGACTCCCACCCAATTGAATGAGGCACTCATTAATTCATTCAAGATCTTTTAAGAATACAAAATTATTCCCCTAAACATGAAGGTTCATAATCAGAACATCTTAAAATTAAATTCTCCCTCTTGAGATGTAAATATCACATTATATGAGTTTTCCTAGCTCTAGATAGTTGTTCTTACTCTGTGGTTTGCCAAAACCCTAGTAGATGGTATCTATTATCGCTAATAGGAATGTATCTATGTATGGAAGTGTTCTTGAGGCATGAAGTATTTTATGAACACATATAGGAACACCCTTCTTGTTTTCATAGAGCCAAAAGGATAGGAGATCTTAGTCTTTGACTGGATCTTGTTAGTTGCCCACTAAATTTGTGAATTCTTGAATATAGAGGTTGGAAACCTCTTAGAGAATTAGGAAGCCTAGCTGGAAAAATAAAACACTAGTAGACTCCTCTCCATAGCTAAAAATTTTACACTTTCATCTCATTTATCCCTATAGGCAAAATCCATAAAATCTTGAGTTTTCACAAATGAGTCAACATCCAAGAACTTAGTACATGCCTCAACTCTCATGTCATCACTTCCATTTAATACCCTGAGACAAACATTACTTAATATTTTTCCTAATTGACTAGTTTCCCTTACTATAGATGTAGTTGGAATTCCTTGCTATATTTCTTGCTTGGGTACAAAATTTCATCATCAAAATATTCATCATAATCCACTAAGCTAGTGGTAACAGTTTTCTATTTTTTCAATGGTGGCTCCTTAGGTGTTACTTCACTGCAAGGTGGAGAATTAAAATCCATAGTTTCAAACTCTATCAACCTTGGGGAAGACATGGGAGACACTTTCTGCATAGGAGAAAGAGGTCTATGCTCCTCATGCTAAGTATGAGCACAAGGTTTATTATGATTTCTTTATTTTATGGTTTCTTCTTATAAAGAAAAATATTTGTCGTTCTTGAGGGGCCAATGATGTAGATTCCTTCTCCACTTTGCTCCTCAGTAATTGGAGATTTTCCTTTACCTGTACTAATGACCTATGTAGTTTCAAGGTGGCCTACTATTGAATCAAAGTTTCTTGTTACATGATCAGCCTTTTGAATTATGTCATTAGTCTCAAGGATGATTCTAAAATTAGGTCCTTCCTACTTTATCATTCTTTGCATCTTGTTAAATGAAATCCACCTCTCCAACCTATTTTCTTGCTCCATACTGTCAGATACATTCCTTATTATATCATCTAGATAATGGAAAATATGAGCATATTTGTAGCTTTTATTTCTATCATTCAACTAGAACATAAAAACCTCAGGATCAAATTTGACCCTCTCAATTTCCCTTTTCATGCGGTATCCTTTTATTGCTTCAATGATGTTGTTCCAACCTCATTTAGTCATCATAAAATTAGAAAAACAAGTGTATAAAGGAAAGAAATTTCCCTTTCCCTGATTTAACAAATGTTCATTCTCAACGTTTCCCAATTGTCACATAACTTCAAGGAAACCTATTCTTTCATGCACAAACCTTCGCAATAAATGAGGTGCTACCTTTGAACCATAGACTCTTTAAATAGTAAGATCAAGGAGAAAAATAACATCTCCCCAGTTCTTCTCAATTCCTATCTTCGGTCTTCTTTCCTTCAATCTCAACAAATCATGTAAAGCAATAGAAACTTTGGTCAACCTCACAATTAAAGCCTTTTTCAATTCAAAAGAAAAAAGATTTTGGAAAGTGATATAATCATATGTCCTATCATCCTTATCCAAAATAGTGGTCGAGCATTGCATAGGAAAATCCCAATCACTTGCCTTTCTCTCCAAATCCATATTCTATCCAAATTATGGTGCACCTTTGTATAACAACATGTGGGTATGTGAAGGATCATGATGGGCCAAAAAGTGGCGATATGTAAGCCATATGATGGCTCACGTGGCTGACAATTTTTTTTTTACCCAAAATTGATGAAATGAAAAGGGTTTTTAGAGGAGATTCTCAACTTTCCACCAATATAAATTATTCTTTACTTCAAATTTAATAAATAATTATTATTGATTTTCTATTAGAATTACAAATAAAGTCCTGATTGATAGGCTAATTGAAAAACATCTATAACTCTCATATGGTATCACATTTTTTGAATCCAAAACATGTGTCACATTCTATGCTTTGCATACTATAGGATTAAAAAAAAAAATTGAATTTCATGAATTTTTTACCAAGTTAAGGTAGTTAGACAGATGAGTTTTTATATATTTGAAAAGTTGTAATAAAAAAATTCATAATTAATTATTTACATGGAAAAAATATAAAAAATATGCATCACATCGAGACATGAGTCCTCTACTTATATCTAAAATCTTATAAAAAAATATTAAAATTTTATTGTGGTTAGTGTGGTCAGAAAGACACCTACTTCTTATTTTAACCCTGAAATTTAAATACTACTGCATTAAAATTTCAAATTTTCAGCAAATAGTTTTTATTTTTTAAAATAAAGGTCCAATTTTTTAGAAACTACATTCAATTTGCTATAGATTCTACTTTTTACATTTTTTTGAAATAATATAGATAACTTATTCAAATTTTTATGTCAAGTTGTCTAACTCTGATTTTTTGTCTTTTTATTGCCACTTAAAGGCCTGTTTTTTCCATGATCCTGCACATAATGATGTGCATCAAAAGTGAATACAAACTACATCCTACCCCAGATTCTCCTTTTTTCAATCCAACCAACCCATCGTTCATTTTTTTAGCAAGAAATCCTACATAATCGTATACCACACAATATTGAGGATGCTAAATTTGGGCAGCCATGTACATCCAATCCATTGGGATTAAAAAACATGGGATCATAAACAATTATTGGACAAATGGAATAGAAATTATTCTTGAAATAAGGCACAAAATAATTGACAAGGAATGGCTCCTGATCATGCAAACCTCTCAAAACCTTTTATCTTGTGAATTTTGCTAGGAATTTTGGTAAAATGTGGACCCCAAATGAATCCTTGGTGTTCTCATACTCTTTCCTAAGAGGTTCTTCATTTATTTTATACATTTCATCACTCCATTTAGTGATTTTGAAAATAAGACTCAATTCCTCCCTCGTGATTCTAACCATTTCTTTCCCATCAAAGGTCTTGATAGTTCTCGTAACTGGGTCATAATTAGTAGCTATTCCCTTTAGCAAGTTAACATCCATATAAAAATTTGGCACAATTAGTTTTCCCAAATCATAGTTCCAAGGGTTTCCCAATGGTACATCCACATTTATGTTTTTGAGCCAACCATAGAAAAATTCGCATCCAGAGTAGGGTAATTTAGCATCTTTAATAGAACCACTTTTGTCGAGCAGTCCATCAGCTATTTGTGCCCCCCTAAGAATCAATTCACCTATAGGTTTATCACTAGTGGAAGGTGTTAACTGATCCATAAGTTCTTTATTCAAAGCTCTCTTGGGAATAGAAACCTCCGCTTTGGATGTAGATTCTTTTTCTTTGAGGGCCATAATGCAAGAAATGTAACAAACAGGGTGCTTTGGTCTAACTAAGTAAGGCCTACAGATTTTGTAAGGGTTTAACATGGTTTATTCAAATGAAAAATTAGTGAAATCCCCTTTTATAAATGTGAAACTCAACAGTTGATCCGAGACAAAAAAACCCTAAAAGACTTAAGCTTGAGAAAATAGAACCTTTTAGTAATGCCAGAAGGAAAATTATAATTAATTTACTATTTTACGCAAATTTGACATCCTTGGCTGCGATGTGAGAAAATATTGAGTGACCACAGTCTTAGCTCCTAGAGTATATTGAGTGTACTTGAAATACTTAATTATGTGTTTGATGCAAATATTTATAATCATGTAATTCCTTACTTTGGTAGCTCAACATCCTTTCAATTATTAAGAATCCCTCGTGCGAACTAGAATGACTTTCTTGCTATCAAGTTTTGTTTTGAATGTTGACCATTGATTTAATTAGCTAGTTGATTGATCCACAATCCATGATCTTTAATTAGCTTATGATGAAACATCCAACTATACATAGTCAAATCAATTACCCAATGATAGGAGGCCATATGGAGGCAAATATTGGTAACATGTGGGCCCTACCATCTCTTTATCTTCTCCTTTTCAATCCACATGTCAGTCTTCCCTTTCCCCCGTGAGCCATAAATTATGTGAAACTTTTATGAATGAGAGGACGAGGAACAATTGAGATTAAATCTGGAGGTATCATCCTAGATAATGCTTAGCTAGCTTCAATTTTCTTTCTCATATAATATCAAGGGTTAAAATTAAAAAAAAATTAGGCATGCATGATATATGGGATTCAGTAACACACACATTACCCTCCATTTTGTTAAGAATTATTCCACCCAGAAAACACCCACTTCACTGTATCGAAATTAGAGAAGTGAATGGGGCCCACATGAGATGGCGGGGAGTCGTCCAGGTTGGTCCACATCACCTACAATCAACCATCAAATCCAGATGAAATTCAACAATATTAATCCTCAAACTGATCATAGAGAAAATAGGTGGCAAATGCCTGCTAGCCTGCATGGTTACTTTAGTGTCCAAGAAAAACAAATGGGCCATTTGGGAACAATCCTGATGTGGCCACCTAAATTATCACCAACCATTGATCTAGCCTTAGCAAAAACTTGTACACATTTTTAGTGATGTTATTCCCATAAATCATCAGTAACACATGTCCTTTGCCCATGACCCTAAATGAAGAAAAGAATTCAGGATAACATAGGTCAGGCAAGCGCGCGACGGTTCAAATTTTCCCCATTGACTGCACGGCCCACTAGAGCTTCTTGGACCTACAAATGTAAAAACATTAACCCTAAAAGGGACCCTTTCAAGGACGATTAACTGAAATCCATGACATAGAGACTTGAAACCTCATTAACGAGAAAAACTTAGCTTAACTTAGGGTAATCACAAAATAATAATCCAATGTGGTTAACAACTAAAGCCAAATTAGACGTTTAGTCAGTCAACGAGTTTTAACTTTACAATACATGACTTAAAATATTGATGACTTGTAAAAGGATCCAACAATAAAACAAAACAAAGGCCAAGATGTAAGCTCAAATGGTTTTTCAAATTTATACCAAAGTAAACCTAAAACCCTTATAGCAACAATAGAAAAAAACCCATACCCTCCTAAAATACCAAGACCCTGGAGATGGAATAAAATTTTCAAGGGTTCCATTAGTGGCTCCGACTGGGGATGTATGTGCCTTGCAGGCATAGTGAGATCCTAGAATCTGTGGTTGAAGCAGACCAGTCAAAACATACACTAGGAACTAGCCAGACAAGGTAGTAAGACAGGACCAAACAAAATAGAAAACAAACACACCTATACATAGAAAGTACAAATATACAGTGTACATAGAAAGAACAACATAGTCAAGAATAGTACTATTTTAAGAACTGTCCATGTGCTGGCAGTTCAAAAATTTCACCTGTTAAGCTTTGGAGGAAATAAGAATCCTCCCTATGTGTACTAGCTATTAGATAAGGGCCCATCCATAATTCTTCAAACTTCCCATCCGTACCCTTGTCTTGCATTGCCAGATAACACCATACTGTTCACCTCAAAATTTCTAGTAAAATCTCTCTTGTCATGTAGATGCTTTACTTGCGATTGCATCTTCACATTTTTACCTCGAGCCTCTCTTCTTGTTTCATCTAGTTACACGAAGTTATCTATCCTATGTTGCATATCATCTCATAGCTCTTCATCATATTCTTGTATGAACTTATGCATCTTCAATAGTTTATTCTATGGTAGTTTAGAATTTAAGCCATAAACTAAACCAAATGGTAAATAACCCATAGCCTTTTTCACAGTAACTCTATTTGCCCAGAGTTCCAATTTCAATTTGGAGTCCAAAGATTTCTTGTTTTTCTCCATCACTCTCTTAATGATTTTCATAAATATTTTATTTTTGGACTCAGCCTGACCATTTCCTTGAGGATGGTAAGGCAAAGAGTAGTAAACTTGTATTCCATGTTTATCACAAAATTATTTGAATTCATCATATCTGAAACACATAGCATTATCTGAGACAATCTTTTTAGGAACTCCAAATCTGATGAGAATATTATTCAATAGGAAATCCACTACCACCTTTCTTGTGGCATTTTTTTTGGGTATTGGTTCTACCGAATTTGTGAAGTAATTAGTAGAAACAAGGATCCAGGCATGGCCTCCACTTGAATTTTCTTGTATTTCTCCAATGAAATCAATCCCCTATTTTTTGAAATGAGTTGACACTGTTATGGGCCTAAGTGGTAAATTCCCTGAGAACTTCAACTTTCTAGAAAATATTTGGCAAACATCACAAGTTTTAGCAAACTTTTGAGCATATTTGAAAACTATAGGCCACTAGAATCCTTCTCTTAAAACCTTGTTAGTAGTGGTCTTTGCCATGTAGTGACCTCCACACACTCCATTGTCCATTTCTTGAAATATTTACAGTGTCTACTTCCCATCTACACATTTGAGAAGTACACCATCTAAATTCCTCCACCATAACTCATTATCAATAATTACATATTTTATTGCATGCAATTTTAGTGTCCTTTTGTCATTTTCATTCATGTTTTTAGGACATTGCAGAGTTCGTCAATATTCGACAATTATTTTGTATCACCCACATGTTTGCATACCACAGATATGTGCAACATCAATTACTTAGGTTCCATTAATCTGATTTGCATCCAAATTAGCTTCTGCCATCAACTTAGTGAGACCCTAACCTCTCACCAATTTGGTGATTTGAACATAAATATTAAACTCTTGGATCATGTTGATCCATCTACACCTTATGCCTATAGTCTCCTCCTAAGTGAAAATATGTTTCATAGCAACACTTGGTAAAAATGCTATGACATTATCTCCATGAAAGTAAGTCCTTAAATTCTTTACCTCCTTAACCAGAGCATAAACTTTTTTCTCAGTCATGTCATACTTCAGCTTTGCAACTTGCAATGACTTACTCAAAAATGCAGTTGGTTGTTCAAAGCCTTCATTTTTCTATAATAATACAACAACAATTGTATGAAAAGAAGCAAAAGAGAAAATGTGCATTGGTCTAGAGAAGTATGGGAAATTTAGAACTACAGCTTCTCTGATAGCTTGTTTAATCATTTTGAATGCTTGACTAGGATCCTCACTCCAAAGAACATTTTCTCCCTTCTTAAGCATCTTGGAAATAGGTCTTGTGATCTTTGCAAAGTTAGTCACAAATATTCTAAAAAGGTTTATTTGTCCAAAAAATGACTGAATTCTCTGAAAATTTTTTGGTTGAGGGATTTTGTCTATGGTTGCTACTCTTTCAAGATCTATTCTCACACCATCTTTTGAAACAATATGTCTTAGTAATTTTCCTTCAGTTACCCCAAAATAACACTTCTTTGGGTTCAAAGATATCCCATACTCAACGGACCTTAGAAAAATATTCCCTAAATGCATACAATGATCTTCTTCTTTTTTAGAGTAAGTAGTTAAGTCATCTTGATACACTACCATAAACAAATCAATAAAATATGATAAGTCTACATCCATAGCTCTTTGAAAAGTGGCACCTACATTTGTTAAGCCAAAAGCCATTTTGAAATACACATAGGTTCCCTAGGGAGTAGTAAATGCAATCTTATATTGCTTAGACTCCTTTACTTTCAATTGATTCTAACCTGAAAAACCGTCCATCATTGATAGTAACTCATAACCAACTACCTTTGGTAATATGGCTTCCATATTTGGTAGTGGATAATATCCTTTTATGAAGATACATTCAGGTTCCTAATATCAACACACAGTCTTATGTCTCCATTATTTTTCCTTACTAGTGCCAAATTGGATACCCATGAAGAATTTTTGAAGAGTTTTATAATGCCTACAACTCTTAGTTTCACAAACTCCTATTGCATCTTCAGAGCCACAATAGGATTGATTGGTATTTTTTCTACCTAAAAGGTTTAGCATCTTCTTTCAAAGGAATCTCATGTTGAAATAATTTCCCCTTCTAAGCTTTAAGGTCATCATATAACCAAGAAAAGACATGCCTGTATTTTTTGAGTAAGGCAATCGACATTGCTTTCACCTTTGGCTTCATCCTCTTTCCTATTTAAAATTTATTGGGAGCATTTTCAATCTCCAAATTTATTTCTTCTAGGTCCTCTAGGTGAGCAACAGTTGCTTTTATCTTACTTTTGTTTTGACTATCAAATACTTTTTCAAGCACTACAAGAGCTTTCAAAATTTTATTTCTTTTTAACTAGATGATCTCTTTTCCAAACACTGTATCGTTTCCATAAATATTCTCAAAAAAACCATTAAAGTCAGTCTCCTAACTTTCATATTTATCTACACAATTCAAAACAATTAGAATATCTTCATCATGATTGAATATTTGCGAGTTGTAAACATTATCAGGGATAGAAGGCCTTTCCTGTACTTTAACTTTAGAAATTCCTATAAAAGTTATCTCATCAAGTCTTAGTGCAATGTTAGCAAGTAAGTCAGTGACTCTATTTTATACTTTCTCCATCTAGTCAATTCCAAAAGCATCAAATTGCTCAATGGATTCCCAGACAACATTTTTGTACTGCTTCAACCTATTTGTTTTACAAGCATATTTGGCTCTTACCAAGGAGATCACCAACTCATAATCACCAATTACCATCAAATTTTTTATTCCATGTTTCTCAACTAGTCTTAGTCCCAACAAAAAAACATCATACTCTACCACATTATTTGTACAGAAAAAATATAATGTGAAACAAAACTTGTAAGTATTACCATTAGGAGCTACCAACAATATCCTTGCACCTGACCCTTCTTCAGAACTTGCACCATCAAAATAATTTTCCAAAGTCCATATGTGTCAGGAAACCCTGACATTTGATTTTATATTGGTGCAAGACACCTTTTTAACTCTCTTGGTGCTTCCTCTATTTTGAAATCACTAATATTAGTGTCTATGAAAATAATAGTTTCATCCTCAGGAGCATGTTCCAACATATGTGGCACCATCAATTCTCTCATTAAGAACATCCTTACCATCAATGGGAAAAGTAGCATGAGACATATCACACTACATACTACCTCCCATGGACGCACTCGACTTTCTAGGTAATAACATTCCATAATTAGGTGGGATGTCTACCACTACCAAACTCATTTTGAATTCTTTATCTAGGTAAGCAGGTAGTTTATAAGGAAGTTCATTTATCAAACCAATGACAGGGACCTCTCTTGCATCCATAGCATAAAACTTGCCATGTGTGCTATCAAATTTTAATCCTAATACATCCATGATTTTAGCTAGCATGATATTGTTGGATCCTCCAAAGTCAATAATACAATTGTTTATAAAATTACCTTTAATAATGAAAAAATATATCTTGCAATTTCCTCCTCTGAGGTTCTTCTGAATGAAATACGTTCCTCAATTTCTTCCAATTTATAAACCTCAACTTCATTATTAGCATCCTCATCAGAAAAAACTTGTTGATGATATGTACTAGCTACTTTCCTTTAATTATCCACATCCATTTCATAAAAATATTCATCAGAAGAACATTCATTGATAGTAACATCAGAATCACCGATTACCATAAGTACATTTGTATCCTCTTCATAATGTTGATTAGAATCTCCTAGCATGTCTTCATCTCTCTCAACCATCTATGCAACTACACATTGTTGAGAGAATGTGACATTTGACAAGTCATACACCATGGGGTGTCTTCAACATAATTCATTAAATTCTTTTGGAGACGATCTGGAGGGACTTTATTTTGAGTGTTTATTTGATTATTTGGAACAATATTCCCATTATACCAATTGGTATTGTATTGGTGGTCTTGTAAATGAGGAAATCAATCATTTCTTTGATATTTTTTTTGTTGCACCTTTTCCTATTTAGCAATCTTATCATTTACAGTCTTCATAAAACTTTCAAAGTTGTTCTAAATAGTTCCTCCTTTAATGTTTGAACCTTTATCTTCCTTTTTGGATCCTTTAAATTTTTTTGGATCATCTCTCCTGCCAACCTTACTAGTTGCTCTACTAATATTCTCAATATGATTAGCCATTTTGAAGGCTTCCCATAATGTATGAGGATTTTTATCTAATAAGAGATAACTCACTTTTGCATCAAAAGAATTACAATAATTTACCATACATACATGATCATTCAATAGTAACTAAGGAGGCAATCTCTTTCTAGCCTTTTGAAATCTTGTATTCAAATTAGCAACAGATTAATTAGAACCTTTATTAATAGTATTGAATTGATTCAATAAGAAACTTGAATTAGTCTTGTCACCATATTGCTCTCTGAAAATTCTTTTGAATTCCTCCCAAGAGCTAATGCTCTTGGTAGGCAAGCTCCTATACCACTCTTGATCATCTTCAATGAGAGACTACATGAAAAAATTCCTTATAACATCTTTTGCCTCTACCTAAAAATTATCCATAACATTTCAAAATGATTTGAGGTGGTCTTCACCACTCAAGGAATTATTACTAGAGAATTTGACTAAAGCAAGTAAAAAATCCTTAGGGAATGGGTTAGGATAACCAAAAATTCTAGCAAAATATAGTTTTCGATATCTATCTACTTGGAGTGGCCTCCTTGTATGTTGATCCCTATGACTATCCTTTTTCTTACCATATTTATTATTATCATAATGGTTTTTATCTTTATGCTTCCCACTTCCATCATCACCATTTCTCTTCTTACTTCCTTCATCATCATCTTCAAAATAAGAATTATTGTTCTTACCCTTTCCTCCACCTCCACCACCTTTGTCACCACCCCCTCATCCACTAAGAATATGTCGAGTAGACTTCTTCTTTTTTGATTCAGTACTAATATGTCCAAAGCTTGATGACTCTAGAGTAGATGTGGACATTTTAAGGAAATAAATCTTCCTAGCCATCTCTACATTTGAAGCTTCCATCTCAGCCTTCTTCAAATCTTCTTGAAAATTTTCATTCTCCAATTGTAATCTCAATTTCTCTAGATTTGGATGTGGAATAGAAGGGGTTGGGTTGATTTTAACCTTTTGTGTAGGGATTTCAGTAGATGAGGTATTGGTATCAGTATTGGTATTGAAGGTAGGTTTCTTAAGTTGATCAACGATTTTCTTCCCATGATCCACAAATAAGGTATTCTTACCAGTAATAGGAGCCTTTGAGGCTTTAGTAGTTGAGATAGATGTGGTAAAATTATTAGTAGTAGAGGCTCCCATTGGGACTGTTACTTTAGGAACGTCACTAGTTATTTTAGAGGTAAACTTAAAAATACTCTCCTCAAAGGTTTTATGTCTAGCCGCATCATCTCTCATTTTCTCCATTTTTTTCTTTCTAGCATCTCTTTTTGATTGCTTAAATCTAATACTCTACTCCCTCTCTTTTAACTCCCTCATTTTATTCTCCTCTTTTTAGTGTCTTAACTCTTCTTCTTCCAACAAATTCCTCATGTCTCTATCTATATCTTCTTCATTTTCTACAACATCCCCATGTTCACTAGGGGTAAGAGTATAGAAAGGTTGTTAAGTAAGATCTTCCTCAAGAGGGAGATGCACTTGTATTCTAGGAGATTCACCTCTTGGTTTAAAATTATTCTTATTAAAAATAGAACCAACTCCGGGCATCAGAGGATCAAAAAATTCCTTATCCTTTCCCCTCTTCTCTTGAAATATTTAGTTCATTATCAAACACTTTTTTAGTTGGGAAACTACCTTCGTCTATATTTGATGCTTCAACATCTTGTTCCTTCTCATGGGTAATAACACTACTTACTTCAATATTTAATGTAGGATATGTTTCAAGGGGGAGAATAAACACACTTACTTGATCCAAAACCCTTCTTTATCTAAGTGGGTTGCTTCTCTTTAGTAGGTTCATCTTCTGCCTTTTTCTTAGGATTTTTCTTTGCATAGCTTATTTTTTTCTTCATGATGTCAAATATATCAGAATCCATTTTCTTATGTTCCTTTTGAGAACTTAAATTTACACTAGTATTAGAGAATTCAGAGTCACCACCCAGGATACTCGAAAATCTTAAATGACTAGTTCCTAACTTTGTACATGTGACTTCAGAATTTTTTTTAAACATAACCAAACACAAGGTGAAAAAATGAGACAAGACCTGACGCATATGTCTGAGAGTGATACGATAGACATAAAAAAAATTAAACTAATTATTCTTCACATGATGAAGAGCTTTTTGACAAAAAACTTGACTCTAACAATACATGATTTGAAGTAGAGACTTTGGACTTCACTATCCCAAACACAATTGCTAATTTTTTGGTTATTTTTTGAGAACCAAACTTATCTCCAGAAATACCTATGGAATTTACCATTTCCAATAATTAGTACTCCCAAGGGTTGGCCAATGAATGAGTAGAAATTGTAAAACTTATACTCCTACACTTTGGATTGTGTGAAACCCAAGAGGGTTATCCTAGAATGTATACTTCATAATTCATGCAATTATAATCAAATACATTAGTAATAACAAATACTTCTCATTCGACTAATCTAAATCCTAATACATGAAATAATTTGGTAGCTTAGTCACCAATGTGTTATACCTAGAACATGAGAAGGTGGACTGTCAACATGAAACAACTACAATGGTATCCATAAAATTTCAAATGTTAAAAGTGATTAGTTCATGAATCAACATAAAAATTAAATCATGAACATTTTACACGAACCAATGCCTTCATCCCAAGCATGGAGTCATAATCAAACTATATAACCAGATAACAAGTTAATAATAGAAATGTATAATTTCAAGAGTTGTTGCATTACAGCCTTCCCCTATCTCATTCACAAATAATACTACTTATCAATATCCTAGCACTTGATTCCTACAAGTTAATAATTTGCTCCAAGAATTTACATTAATTCATTGAATTAATAAGCAAGAATGAAATCAAACATCCACTCATGAACAATGGAGAAAAATAAAAGACATTTTGGATTACTTTCATTCATAACTCATAAAATGAGCATAGGGAGAGACAATAGCCATGAAATTGGTATTTATCAGTATGTATATTGCTTTGTTATTATCAGAACTACATACATAATCATGAACCCTAAAATTTAAGATTAAAATTCCAAATCATGCTTAATATTATCTTCCCAATTTTCAGTGTCAATTGCATAAAGAAATGAACCACTACATCCTGACCTTGAAGTCCTTCTTATAGAAACGAAGGAGAAAAAAAAGCTTTAGGCCAGAAAACTACACGTGCCAATATCCTATTGGACTGCTTAATCAAAGATTCTCCCATTTAGTTACAACACATTCCCGAGAGGTGGGAAACATGTGAAGGAATGAGTGTAGTCCTTGGTCATTGCAAGAAATCAATTCCAATATTCAAAATGATTCCAACCAAAGACTTACCTCAAATTTTGTGCCCACGCACCAAAATGAAAAGAAGGAAAAGCACGAGGAAACCATAAAAATAAAAAAGGTAAGACAATGTCTGCAAACCTTTTCATCAAGTAAAACTTCAATAAGATGCACTATATTTTCCATAATTTAACATAAGCCTAATCTGTACTAAATCTAGGCTATGTAGTGCAATCCTATCTATTCATTATTCACCATGGTTGCAAACTTAAAACTTTCAAATCATTAACCTTCCACCATTAGTGTAAAACCCCCACTCTTTCCAAATATTTTTCTTTCCATGCCTGGAATTCTTCTTCTGTGGGCCAATAAAAAATCATCACTTCATCAACCCTATTTCTATAAGGTGCATATTTAGTGACAATTTGGTTAGCTTCTTTATCAAATTCTAGCAATATAGTTTCAGCATGGACTAACATATCCATATTCACTGTCAATGTGTTCATATCAAATTTCAGACATTTTTTTACAACTTGATCTGAAATAACACTATTTACTTTAGTTTTCAATTCCTGTAAAGTATTAATGCTACCATCACTCTTTGAGATAGATGGGAAAATTCCATGATGAGACTCATGGAAATATTTCACCAATTCCCTTATCCTATTCTGTAATGTTTCAAAATTCCCTTTGTATTCCTCAATCCTATTTACCAGGAGAATAGTAGGGCTAAACCTCCTAGGTGGATTAGGATATTTCTTAACCCCAATCCCCATCAAGATCAAGTCTTGCTTTATAGGGATCCATATCTCCATAAGTTGGATAGCCTTTTCTCTATCAATATAAAACCTTTTTATGACATCAACCATGGATGGATAACTATACTCAATGCTATTTAGCTTGTTGTTTACTTTTTTGTTCAAGTGCTCCAAGACTATTATGACAATCCTCGTGTTTCTCTTCAAAGTATCCTCATCATTTCTTTGACACCTTTCTCTTTATTCATTTATTTGTTTAAGAAATTGTTCCTTTTTGACATCCCCTTCATCCTATGACCCTTCTGACATATTGGGTTCTACTCTTGAAATAGGAAAATTTCCCATATTATATGACACAATTTCCAATGAAGTACTTACATCTGTTGTAATTTTAGGGGATCTATCCTCTTGTAAAGTAGTGGGAGAATTAGTATTATATTGGTTGAGCTTTCTAGGTTGTAATTTTTGCAATACATCCTCCAACAATGCTATCTTTGTATGTAGCTGCATATTACTTCTCTCAAGATTTACATACTTGACCAACAAATTATTCAATTCTGTTCTAAGTTTATCCTTCTTAGCTATCACAGATTCCACAATAGCCATGGTGAATTGTGTAGCATGAACTAACAGATTGGCAACTTCTAGGGTCGATGTTTTTGACACCCTTTTGATTATTAGGCCTCCCTTGTAACTAGGTGGAGGCTCAAGAATGTTTTGTTTTATTGTATTCAGGGCTAGAAACCAAATATCCAAGGTTTCCCACTCTTCATTGAAAGTTGAACCTTGCAATGCAAGACCAACTTCTTCCTCTGTATCATACAATGGTCTATCACACTTTTTGATTGTGTCAAAAATAGTGGCCGAGGCTAAATTCCATTATGGTATTAGCAAGATACCACTTGTTCTTACAAATTCTTGGCCTTCTTTAGCATTCTTGTTTCGAAACCTAGCTCTCATATGATTCAATACCCTTTTTTGGATGACAATAATAGGAAACTCTAGATGTAGACTCCTCTCCACAGCTAAAATTTTTACATATTCATCTCATTTAGCCCTATAGGAAAAATCCATAAAAGCTTGAGTTTTCACAAATGAGTCATCACCCAAGAACTTAGTACATGCCTCAACTCTCATGTCATCACTTCCATTTAATCCCCTGAGATCAACATTACTTAATATTTTTCCTAATTTAATTTTATCCCTTACTACAGATGTAGTTGGCACTCCTTCGTATATTTCTTGCTTGGATACCCAAATGATTTCATACAAATATTCATCATAATCCACTAAGCAAGTGGTCACAAATTTCTATTTTTTCAATGGTGGCTCCTTAGGTGGTACTTCACTCGATGGTGGAGAATTAACATCCATGGTTTTAGACTCTATCAACCTTGGGGGAGATAGGGGAGACACTAGTTTCATAGGAGAAAGAGGTCTATGTTTCTCATGCTTAGTAGGAGCATAGGATTCATCAGATTTCTTTGTTTTACCCTTTCTTCTTATAGAAAAAAATATTTTTTGTTCTCTAGGGGCCAGTGATGTAGACTCCCCTTCAATAGTAGAAATTCCTTCTCCACTTTGTTCCTCAGTAATTGGAGCTTTTCCTTTACCTGTACTAATGACCTCTGTAGTTTCAAGGTGGCCTACTATTGAATCAAATTTTCTTGTAACATGCTCTACCTTTTGAATTATGTCCTCAGTCTTAGGGAGGATTCTGAAATTAGGGTCTTCCTTTCCTTTGCATCTTGTTAAATGCAATCCATCTCACCAACCTCTTTTCCTTCTCCATACTATAAGATACATTCCTTTTTATATCTTTTGGATAATGGAAAATATGAGTATATTTGTAGCTTTTCTTTCTATTATTCAACCAGGCCATAAAACCCTCAGGATCATATCTGACCCTCTCAATTTCCCTTTTTATGCGATATCCTTTCATCACTTCAATGATGCTATTCCAACCTCCTTTAGCCATCATAGAATCAAAAAAACAATTGTATAAAGGAAATAAAGTTCCCTTTCCTTGATTTAACAAATGTTCATTTTGAATGTTTCCCAATTGCCACATAACTTCAAGGAAACCTATTCTTTTAGGCACAAACCTTGACACTAAATGAGGTGTTACCTTTGAACAATAGACTCTTAAAATATTAAGATCATGGAGAAAAATAACATCTCCCCAATTATGCTCAATGCCTATCTCAGGTCTTCTTTCCTTCAGTCTCAAGAAATCATGTAAAGAAACAAGAACTCTAGGAAAACTCACAATCAAAGCCTTTTTCAATTCAATAGAAAAAAGATTCTGGAATGTGACATAATCATATGTCATATCATTCTTATCCAAAATAGTGGTCCAACATTGCACAGGAAAATCCCAATCACCTTCCTTTCTCTCCAAACCCATATTTTGTCCAGAATATGTTGCACCCTTGTATAAAAACATGTGCATCAGCAGTGAATACTAGCTACATCCTACCTAAAATTCTCCTTTTTCAATCTAACCAACCCATCATGCATTTTTTTAGCAAGAAATCCTGCATAATCATATACTGTACAATATTGGGGATGTTGAATTTGGGTAGCCATGTACATCCAATCCATTGGGATTCTAGAAACTGGATCATAACCAATTATTTGAAAAATGGAATATAAAGTCTTCTTGAAATAATGCACAAAATAATTGAGATGAAAAGTCTCCTTATCATGTGATCCTATCACAATCTATTGTCTATGAATTTTTCTAGGAATCTTGGTAAAATGTTGACCCTAAATGAAGCCTTGGTCTTCTCATACTCTTGCCTAAGAGCTTCTTCATTTATTTTATACATTTTTTCACTCGATTTAGTGAGTTTGAAAAAAAGACCCAATTCCTCATTCATGATTCTTACTATTTAATTTCCATCAAAGGTCCTGATAGTCCTTGTAACTAGTTCACAATTAGAAGCTATTTCCTTCAACAAGTCAACATACATATAAATATTTGGAACAACTAGGTTTCCCAAATCATAGTTCCAAGGGTTTCCCACTGGTACAACCATATTTTTGTTCTTGAACCAACCATAGGAAAATTCCCATCCAGAGTAGGGTAATTTAGCATCTTTAATAGAACCTCTTTTGTCAAATAGTCCCTTTGCTATTTGTGTCCCTTGAGCAATCAATTGACCTCTAGGTTTATCGCTAGTGGAAGGTGGTAACTGATCCATAAGGTATTCATTCAGAGGTCTCTTGGGAATAGAAAACTCCCCTTCGGATGCAAATGCTTTTGCTTTAGGGGGTATAAGGCAAGAAATCTAACAAACGGGGTGCTTTGGTCTAATTGGGTAAGGCCTACAAATTTTGTAGGGGTTTAACATAGATTATTTAAATGCATAATTAATGAAATCCCCTTTTATAAATTTCAAAATCAATAGAAGAGTGAAGAGTCCTTTCATAGCCTAACACTTCTTGGTGAGAAATTAAATTTTTTCCTCAAAAGATAGGGATTTTGGATTCTTCTTGCCACTACTATCCTTGGAAGTTGGTGATACTTTCTCCTCAAGCTTATCATATTTTTTGGAGCTAATGAGCAAGACATCTAAATTTCCTATTCTAGCTCTCTTTTAATGACAACTTTTGAGATCCCATTGAACCACTTGGATTGCACCACCATATTCTTCTTATTTTCCTTATTGTATTCAATAGTCTCCTACAAATGCAAGAGTATATTATCTTGGTTTCAATGAAATTTGGAAACCTCCATTCTCAAGCTATGCAATCCTTAGAAGACCTAATACCATTTTCATTTTCCCCATCCTCTTTTTCTAGATTGTACCAATTATCAAGATTTTTAGACATTCCTCTTAGTAGCTCCAAGTGATGAACATCCTCCTCCTCACTTGACTAATCCCTAGTCTTATTTGGAATAATAGTCTATAGATTTTGGATTTTATCTTTCACTTTGAGAAACCTAGCCAACAACCACTTAAGGATGTCATTTTGAATATTTTTGGATTTACAATGTTCATCCACATTCTCCCTTAGGGAGACATGCAATTAATGCAATGGTTAGGGATGTCTAAAAGAGTAGATTTTGGATCTTGAGCTTTCCCAACATCATATTGGGGAAAAGAAGAGGGAGTAGAAAATAAAATATGAAGTAGAGAACAACTAGGAGGAGAGTCCTTGTGAGTGGAATTTGGAGAAAGGTACTAGGATAGGCCAAAGTTGTCATTTAAAATAAATATTTGGGGAGGTTCATCAAATGAAATTTTTATAGATCTTATTGGAAGGAGTATGGGAATTAGATGCAAAGGCTTTTCCCTTAGAAGCTTCAAGAGGGTTAGACCTAGTAACTCTGAGATGCTCAAGTAGGTTGGAATAGGTAGTCGATGGAGGGATTTCAAGGTTACTAGTCGACTTAATAGGAAAATTCTTGTGAATAATGGGAGGCTTGGCATTATGAGCTAGGGATAAAATGGCAGGGCAGATAACCAAATTACACCAACAGAGCCTGAAGATCGATCCTTGGTGAAGAGGTAGGGTTTTTCCTTTATCTTGCACAACTTTGACAAATTATTTGAATGAGTGGTTCCATAATGCAAAGTTCATATTCAAGTTATGGTAGAAGTAATTTAGAATAGGGAATAAATGAGAATAAAATATTTTTAAATGGCCATCGAGGCTGACATAGCTCATCACCACCTCAAAAATCTTCTTCTCAACCCCAACTAGATCCTCTCTACTATAGACATTTTGTAGCCTATTGAATTTCTCAACTTGTAACTTCAATTTTTTTTCTAGATCCTTTTGATAATTCCCTTTAGGCTACATAGGAATGTTAGCACCCTCAAGAGGGAGGGAACTGGTTGTAGAAATCAACTCAATAGAAATACAAAATGAAATGCATTGAACATCAAAAAGGCCTCTGTTCTAAGAATTCAAAAATATGGTGGAAAGGTTAGGGTCATGGCACTTCAAGGTTTCAATGTATAAGGCGAGCTTCCATTTTCAGAGGATAGGTAAAATTTCTAGATAAATATTTAGAGATATCTTTTGGGCTCTTCTTGAACAAGTTATCCACCCATAATTGTCGATAGGGGAGAAAATAAGTAGTACTTGAAAAATAACCAAAAGTGACTCAAGAAACATTTACCATACAAACAAGAGGGAAGGTGAAATTGTAGCTAGGTAAAATGAGCTAGAAGCTGGATGCAATAATTATTTTTCATGCAACTAGGACGATACTTGTTATCTTTATAATATTGAGTGATATGTTTATCTATCTCTAATATGTGCGATATGAAAGGAAGATTTATTAATGATGGAGTTTCTCATGTGCTCTAGGATCAATTGCATAGATGAATTCTTTTTCGAGTAAATGTGCATGATTATGCATTGTCCTATACTCATAATGTTTAATTGAGCAACTTCTATGAGGACATTGAGAGACCAACCTGATGAGGCTTCTCCACTAACCATCGTGATGGTATTCTTGGAGTCCCATTCAATAAAAAAATTAGTTTACCATCTTTGATTAGCTAATTGAATTTCATGAAAGGTGGTAGCCACCTCTGCAAAACTAGAAGACTACGTGCCCAATTAACTGCATAAGAAAGAATCATCGTTTCCCTATGATCCATTAGGATGCCACCCCCACTCGCCTGACCTAGGTTCCCTTTTGTAGAGCCATTAAAGTTAATCTTAGAATATATTAGTGTTACCATTACAATAATAATATAATAATCTATATTAAAATAGTGATTCTAATATCAAGTCTTGTTCAATATAATGATCGTGACAATATTAAAATAATAAACTAAATTATAGTCCACTAAGAATGAAGTCTTACTGAATGTAAAATCCTTACAGCATAAGAAATGAGACTTTGAATGTAAGATCATTACAACATAAGAAATGAGACTTTCACGAAATAATTATCCCTCGTTCCTTAACACTCACCTAAAAAAATTACTCACACATTAAATAACTAAACAATTATATAACCCAAAAAAATGGTTCTATCTTATCCTTTCTCGAAACTACTTGAAGACATGAGCAGGCCACTTAAAATATATTGAAAAAGCTATTAAACTTTTATTCACTAGATGAGCGAAAAAACCTTAAATACACACCTATAAACTGGAGCAACGAACATTGCTTCTTTCGGTTATCCAAATTCAACATGGATTTACTTATATTATTTAGTGAATGAACATCTTTTATGTAGGTAATAGGTACCTATAAACCAATGGACGTAATGAGGATAATAAAGCAAACGGATAAAAACTAAAATAAAACGGAATTTTATTTATATATTCCGGTGCCCGACCATTTGGTAAGTACACTAACAATGAAAATGGAAATTGGTCTGCCATACGTTTAAAATATAATTCCCATTACTATGGAGAGGAGAATATAAAAGGCCGAGGGCCTACGCTCAGCGTTTAATAAGCAGCAGGTGCGCAACTTATTGGTTTTTTATTTTGTTAGCTTTTATAAAGGGTGAACATGAAGAATTGGAAATTAACTGTCATGAACCTCACATTATATTATAAAATAAGAGACAGTTGGATTTGGGAATGGGTGACATGACTACTCGAGATAAATAGCTATAATTTGTATATAATATGGGAGGAGAGAAAAAAAGCTAAGAACCATGTGCTGACAAGAATACTATTCAAACAAAATGTTTTTATGGCATTGGCTTCAATAAGGAAAAATGTGTTCTTATAGGCATACTGTTAAGCAAACTTAAACCCTACCTCAAACAACAAAGTTTTGTATTGTAGGTTTAAGATTAACTGTAAAAACCATATTATAAATTATAAAATAGTGACGAGTGGACAGAAACTGTGAGTTCATAGTGGTGGTAAACAAAAGATGAAATGACAACTCAAAGCACGAGTCAAGAAAAAAAGTTACGCCCAATCGTTGTGCAGAGTATGCAAATTCTGAAATATATTTTTAACTGGGATTATTTTCATAAACTACTATAAAGAAGACAAACCTACAGATTAATTATAAGCAGCAAAAAATTGGATTTCTCCGTTGTTGATTCCATTGTTTATGCTTTCAAAAGCTAGTTGAGATTTGGTTGCAGGATGAAGATTTTTTTCGCTCATACTTCTTCTTTTGTAACCCTTCTACTGCTACTGTCTTCTTTGTTTTATTCCATCTCTTTAAGTGAAGCTCGTGAGCTTAAAGGGAAGGGAAGTCATCTTACTGCAATTTCTAGTCTTAAAGCCAACGCAGAAGCTGAAAATATCAAAGAGAAAGCGAGCACTGTAAAACCAGGAGGGCTTTCAGTATTTTTTGTTGAGGAAAATGGACACTCCCATTTTCATATTGATGATGGTGAGAGTTATGTAAGCATTATAAGGAAGACATTGGAGGATGCTCATCTGAATGATCATAGTCCAGGTATTGGGCATGATAATCCTCCTGCAACTCGTTAGTGCCAAATCAGGCACTACTTTTAACATGTTTCTTCTGAAGTACATATAGTGCATATTGTTTCCCTGGTGTTGATTCCAATCAGCAGCTAGTTTGTGTACATCATGTATTTGGCTAGAGATATGTCACATGATGATGTAACCCCAAAAAAATTCCTTCCTTCTGGTAGTTTTAGCCATGGGGACACTGTTGTCTAATGTAGTTTAGATTGGCTACATCAACATTTGTTATCTTTCCCTGCAGCGCTTTCTTAGAGATATATCATCTATTATATGACGATGTAAATCCAAAAAAGCTCGCTTTTTCTGGCAGTTTTAGTCATGGCAACACTGTTATCTAATGTATTTTAGATTGGCTACATGAACATTTGTTATTTTTGCTTGCAGCATTTTTCTATTGATTGTTTTAACTTTTGCTTTCTTTTTAATCAAACTAATATTCTATTTAAGGGATAAATGTTTTTCAGGTCACAAATGGCGGATCCCATCTTCAATATAAACATGAAACAATAAGACTTCAGTGAAATTTGAATTTTGATGACAAGAACAACACCACAAAAATTAACCATCACACTATACCACTTTTAATTTCTGAATAAAATTCACATATATAAAAAAAAAATCGCTTGCAACAAATAAATTACTCTATTTTTTATTTAGAACTCCTATGATTTTCCTACAACATATCGAAGGAGTGAAACAGATTTCGTTATCTATAATTTGTCACTCGGCACTTCAACATTCCATGATTTGTCTGTAACTGAGGCAATAAATAGAATACTTTTTATTGTTTACCGTCTATTTCAATCCTGTGAATGTCAACATCCCAAGGGAACAGAAATAGGTTAAATAATTTTGCTTGTACTTAGTAGAAAGGCTTACAACTATTATTGAAATCCTGTGAGGCCCAATATAGAAAAACATGCGCATGATTAATGGCGGCTCGCACTATCTGTATTATTTATGGCTTCGAAATGTTTTTAAAAATCATATATGATATCATTCCGTAGTTGTTCTGTACAATTCTTCGCTGCCATTTGACTAAAATATGTCTTTATGCTTTCCAAGTGACTGATTTCAGGCCAATATAATAATTTTGAAGATAAGGAATTGTCGGGCGTTATAGTTTGAGCATTTCCACGACGAATGTGGTTACATTTAAAAGCAAAGAGAGACAATCTTATTTATCTGTGATGCAGGGGCATCATTTTGTTTTAAATATTTTAAAAAAAAAATTCTTCAGCTAATGCCACGTTAAGGAAGTCATAAGTGTTTTAAATTTGAAATTTGAAGTTTGTTTTATTTGGGACAGCAAACTACCTCCTTCCGTGAGCTCATTTAATGAGCAGCACAATGAACAAATCATAAGGGAAAAAGTGGGCAGAGTTTTTGAGCTCAAAATAGGTAGGTGGAGGAATTTATGAAGAGTTTTGAATGTTGCAGCAGTTTTAGGCAGGATCTTGAAAGATTTTTTTAGCAAGCAGCTTCCAGCTTTTGGACTGTTTTGAGAAGAAGAATAGAACAACAGAAAAACAGAAGAGAGGAGATGAAAAAGAGGTCAGAACAACATAAACAAGGGAATATAAGAGGACAAGAGGGAATATAAAAAGACAATAGAAAATGTATGTTTTGAAGCAGTCAGAAAGGCCTATAGCAGACAAAAAGAAAGAAAGAGGAATAGCTCTGTTCTACAAATATTTATGTAAATGTATATATAGGTATGTAAAAATTTGAAATTTAAAGTTAATATAATCTTTTCTTTTCATAGCCATTATTCCTATGTGTGTGTGGTTATAAGAAATACCATATAAATTTGTTGTTCTAAAAGTCAGGGTTTTCATTCACAAGTTTGAAGTCTTTAATGTAGCAGAAACTGAAAATTGTCCCCTACAACCATTGCTGCAGCTACCTACAACAATCGTCTGTTTTCTACAGCAACTTCATTTGTGCCTCTACAATTGATTTTGTGCCTCAGAAACTTGTTATAGGACTTACAACACATGGTTAAGCCTTTGTAGAGGTTGTGTGAGTTGCTTATAGCAACACAACCTCTCCTTTTCTGCATGTTTGCTTGTTTAAAGTGGGTTTTTGGTGCCTACAAGGGAGGTGAGTGCCATCAACATGGTATCAAAGCATAGCTACAACTCTGGGAAGAAGGAAGCCCTCTGAGTGTGAACTATGGGTGTGTCCCTATAGCAAGGGATATTGTAGCTATGTGACTGCAATCAAAGAAAATGAAAAGGAAGGTGAGTTAGAGCAGCAGGGTGCCACCAAGGAGAAGGATGGCAGAGGTTGTAGCTACAAAAGCAGAAAGAATAGATGAGGTGTTAGAAACATTGAGAGGAATGTAGGAAAGAATGAATGCAATAGAAGGTGGAATGAGAAGAGGCAGAGCACATGAAGATAGTGACAATGAAGATGATGGAGGAGCAGAGATGGCTTGACAAGAAGGTGACAATGAAGATGATGGAGGAGTAGAGATGGCTTGACAAGAAGGTGACAATGTAGATGGAGATATGGGTGCAGGTGAAAGAAGGCTTATAAGAGCTATTTCCAATATTGGGAAAAGAACAAGGGTAGAGTTACCAAGCTTCTCAAGAAGATTATAACCAAATGAACTAATTGACTGGATAACAGATATGGAGGAATACTTTGAGTATGATGAAGTAGAGGATCCCAAAAGAGTGAAGGTTGCTCAAACAAGGTTGAAAGGTCATGCAACACTCTAGTGGAAAGAGGTGCAAAATGAGAGAAGAAGAAATATTAGAGATAAGTGTTAGTGAATGGATTCACCCTTAAGAAATATAAAAAAATTAAGAACTCTCTAGCCCATAATGCATTGGGACCAAGTTGCTAATAGCTTTGGAAATTTCACAATTGCATTTGTGACTTTGCTCTGAATTTTAGAGGTAGAGCTCTCTCGTATGATTTAATGGACAATTAATGTGCTTTTAACCAGAAAGAAATAAAGGTGATGAACATCAGCCCATAAAAATGTTGGTAATGAGAACTAAACCCAAGAGGATCCTTATTCAACTAGCACAAAGACTGAAATGAATAATGACTGATGTAAATGAAATATAAAAGCTTCATAATTGTAATAAATGAATTAAATGCAACATGATATATTTTATACAAAAAATATATTCCTATTACGTACATGACACATAGATCAGTACGATGAACATTACATTAAAAACTCACAAGTTAGATATTATGAGTTATTGCAACAAGAATTGAATTTATAATAGAATAAATTTTCCTCCCTTGACTACATCACAATGCGCTCTACAAGAATCAGATCTCCATTGAATTTCTCTCTACCCAAATATAGGGGTTCTTCTTCTTTTTTGATGATTACTAATTAGTTGTCAAACATAGTAACACTTTCTTTCTGTTTAGTTTCCCATCTTGAAAACTAGTAGTTAGAAAATAATGAATGGCTGGAATGATTACATTGCCAATGATATGACTAGGCAATAACTAAACATTTCTTGCTTTAATTAGTAACCTGCGGTCATCAATTCTTGTGTAGTTACCATCCTTCAAAATTAAGCATTCAATAAATTTTGTAGAGGTGCAATGGAGTGGCACATGCAAGCTATCCAATTGGAAGATCAATTGCCTCAATATAAATTAAATCTTGGTCACATCAATAGTTAATTCTCACTGCATTGTGATCCTATCACCTTGATCAATGTTCAGCTCAAATGTCTTGCCAACCTTCTATACATTCAACAAGAACCACCACACTTCATCATCCTAAAGTATCTAATATGGCAAGTGTTCAAAGCAACATAGTGTCCATAAATGACTTCATTGCCATTGAGGAGATCAAGTGTAGTCCCATCTTCAGGTGATTGTCCAATCAAATGAAAGAAGTGGAACCTCTTAAAAAAATTGGGGAATGATGATGATGTATTCACACCCACTTTCAAAGTGATTCCACTCTAGGATAACCCTACATATCCTAATGCAAAGGGGAAAGAGATATTGTAACAGGGTTGTCGTAGGGATTGAGTGTGATCTAATGAGGAGTTCACCACCAAGTGTAGACTTGGAAAAAAAATGCAATGGAACTTGTAAGAAAAAACCCTAGCTCAATGCAATGGATTAGAAAATACCTTAGAAATGAAATTAAAATAGAAAAAAAATGAAAAAAGGTAAATGAAATGCACCTAGAAACCTGAAAGTGGCTAGAAACAACTCTAAAATTCTAGAAGTTTTAACTTTTTGACAAACTAGGACTCATTCACCAACCTAGGTGAATCATTCCCAGATCCATGTTTTTGCACGAAATTTTGTTTCAAGAAAAAGGGTATCAAAATATGTAAATAGATCTAGCAAAAAACAACACTATGACCCATTTGCCACTCTTGGTGAATCAGTCCTATTCCACTTTTTCAAAAATTGAAAGTTTTGATTTGCACTCCAATACCTGCCCTTTCCTTCGAACTTGAGTTCTAGATCTGAATCTACAAAAGACACTTGTGGTCATCTCTAATCATCTGAAATGAGCCCTAATGATGTATGTACCTTCCTTAGGTTGAATGTAGAGTGATAATGGAAGATGGAATTACTTAGGATGCAAGTCTTTAGGCTTGGCTTGATGGCTAGTTGCATCTCCCCAACCTGGAATCCATCTTGATTCACCATAAACAACCATGATCAACCCTTGAACATGCTATTTCTTGATTTAAAGTGAGCTTGAAGACCTACAAATGCAATTTAATGCTGCTCCAATGCTTCAACTTTGCTAGCCTTTGAAATTAGAATGGTCTTGTGAAAGATGGCTTGAAGATTCTTGACGCTTGCCTTTTGAAAATTCCATGCTCAACAGTGCTTAGAGTTGATAAAAATGACTTATAGAATTTATTTTATAGGAATTAGCGCCTTATTGATCATTATTTAGATCTCAAAGGCCGACATCCACCAAAATTTTGAATTAAAAACATAAATTTCCTGCTTAAAATTGAAAAAGTCCCCAAATGGAGCTAATTCACCACCCTTGGCGAATGGGTCCCACCTAAGGGGACCCATTTTCCCAAGCTGGCGAATGAGTTCCACCTTATATTTTTGATGTGGCTTTTCAATATTTAAATGATTTTATGGGATTTTTGAGTGAAATGAGCCTCAAGATCTAAAATAATGGGTCTTAGGGGCCTATTAATGATGTTTTTCAAGGGTAATTAATGTAGGGGTACTTAAGATAGGTCCAAATTAGACCAAGGATTGTACTATCTCAAAGAAGGGAGTAAAATTCCAAGTGCATCTAGCCCCCACTTTAGCACCCATATGAATCTATATGCATATGTAAGCTAAAGGACTCTAACAGTACACTTTATCTCATAAAAGAATACTCATTCACAATATGGGAGAATGAAGCCCTTAGTGTAGTCATCTACAAAACCACAACATTAGGAACAACATCCCACATTACAAATTTTTTAGTTGTCCAAGAGTCCTTTTTTCCTAACTTCTTTCTATAAATTACATTTTGTTGGTTCTCGAAAATGCAGGTTTGAACCATGAGAGGTTGCCAAGCTCTCACAATGCTTTTGGCCAATGTACAAAGCCAATTGATGTAATTTAACCTTTATCTCTTTAGGTTCTACTAGACCTAGGCAGGTGAACCTAATGATTGATGCAAATTTAAATGTATTTCCTGATGCAACAATCTACCAATAATGGAAAAGGTAGTGGATAGATGAAAATCACTACAACTACTCCTACTCCTATTGCACAAATGAAAGGATTTTGAAAATGATGTTTGATGTGAAATTTTATTTCTGGGTTGAGGTAGATCACCGCGTTCTATCCACATGGGCAATGGAGTCAAAATAGAAAATGATATGAGTTTTCCTTCTCTGGTTTAATTTCTAGTTATTAGGAACTTTATAAAATAAAATTGTATGACTGGCATATAATTTCATTCATTTATGGATTGCATAAATTATGCTGGAATGTTTTCTAACTTGGTTCTACTTAAATCATCCAAAAGAAATCTCTCAAACACTGTGACTTACTTGAAGGGTTTTAATTCTAACTTGAGACACCAGCAAATAAAAATCACACAAAGTGAAAACATGCACCTTGAGGAATCAAAATTTAAGCTTGATACATTAACTCAAATGATCAAAATATTTTGAATTGGAGAGAACCAAGATAAAAATAATACAAATTATAGCATCTCAACAACTGAACCAGAAGGTTTTCACTAGTTAAAAAAATTAGTTTCCATTGCTCTGTTTAAAGAAAAAAATTTGTACATTATTTCCATTCTGAGTCTTATTTCTAAGAAAAGATCTCACCCCAACTCTAACTACTGCCTCCCCCTCTACTTACAAATTTTTTGCAAATATTTATACAATAAAATCCAAGGGTCATGACCCTTTGTTTTCTGTTACATTCGTTTACATTCCATGGCTGAAACTAAAACATTTAATTGCATTGCCTTATCAAAAAACTAAATGTTTTAAACTATAGACGAGATTTTAATTTTACTTTATACCATTCCCTCCCTTCAAATTTCATTTTATTTACTTTATCCGCTCCTTTATTTTATCTTACCACTCTACCGCGGGCTCCCTTTTGACTACCCGAGGTATAGCAACATTTTGACTTTTCCATGACCTACATTGTCAACTTTGCTTACCATGACTGTTATCTCCATGTCTACCATGCTACCATAGTCTCCACTCCAACTGGCCATGGTGTGGTCGTAGCAACCTCACTTCCTGCTAACTATTCGTCATACACCTCGTTGACCCTTTTATCGCTGTCACCACGGTGATTCTTTTAATGGCCATAGTACTGCAGTGGGTCTTTTGACCGCTACCTCTGCTATAACTTACCGGTTATCTCACCATCACCTTCGTCCATCACTTTTTGCTGTGCTATTGCAGTCACTAGCCTATCTGCCAGTGGTATCGTAGTAACCATCGCTTAACCGTCACCTAGCCATCTATCTAATGTTACCACAATCACCGCGGTCCATTTTTATACCATGCACAGTACTGTAGTGTGATTTTTAGCCATTTATACCATGCATGGTACTGAGGTAAAGGTTACTTTGACTTCTCCAAACCGCTACCACTATACCGCGAGTATGGATTGAATTGTATGTAGTATAGCGGTAAAGAGTGAAAAAATGGGAATTTCAAAAGGATTAACATAGCAATATGAAATATAATGTGTTTTTAGCATTTGGATGGGGGACAAAATGAATTTTTTATGTAAATATAGGAAAATAAACAAAAATCCTTTAGAGTTTGAATGGAAAAATGGGGTTTAAATGAGAAAACATCTTAGGATTTTAGATGAAATTT
The DNA here is from genome assembly GCA_007115665.2 of Sequoiadendron giganteum. Lineage (NCBI taxonomy): Eukaryota > Viridiplantae > Streptophyta > Pinopsida > Cupressales > Cupressaceae > Sequoiadendron > Sequoiadendron giganteum. The sequence continues at coordinate 337,251,780 of CM021100.1, read as the reverse complement.
TGGGTTCTAACAGTGGCTCTTGTTGGGGATGATTAATTTTGCAAATCACTGCAAGAATCTAGAATATCTTTGGGAGAGCAGACCGAGTAAAGGACATGAAATGAAAATGAAGGAAATGGAAAAAGGAGGGAATATATCAGAGCATGAAGGAGATGGAAAATGGAGCATGGAGAATGGAAACCCTACACTACTTTACATGGAAAGAAAACCCACGTTTTCAAAAAGGAAACTTCTAGGAATGTCCATGTACTAGCGAACCCAAGCCCTTCAAAGATTCCTTAAAATTACTGTGCATGGAAAATAATTTTTTAAGGAGGCATTGCTAAGAATTGTCCATGCACTGGCAATCCTTAATCCTCTATACTTGCTTTAGTTTAAAAAATTAAACCATTAGGGATGGCCCCAGGCCACCTCAAAAAGAAAAACCTACACTTTCCTTTCTCATAAAATTTGTTCTAAATAGAGCTCATTAGGTTTCTTTTGAAACTATCCATTCCACCTACCCTACAATATGGACTGTCATTGAAAAACTTTAGGAAATCACTGTATTCAATATAATTCATATTCATCTCATCAGTTTGCATTTCATTATTCTTACTATCATATGAAAAATCTTTGTCATCTTTAGCATACAAACTATACCCAAATTCAACAAAAAATTCATAGGCATGCTCACTATCATATGTTGTTGAATGATCTAGTAGCTGTACTGGGACCTGAAAAATTTGAATACTTCTTATGGAAAACAAAAAAATTTGTTTGATCAACATCTTTTGAAACAATAAAATCAAAATTATTTTCTATTTCTTTTCTATCACCAGTTGGAATTGACACATACCTCTGATCCATATAGTCATCCTCACACATACTTGAATCAACAAATGTTGAACACTCATCATCATGCAAACCAACATCTTTCACTTGGAAGCAAAAATAATTTAAATCGCATACCTCCCCTTCGACACAAATAGATTCATGATCATCTTCAAAAATTTCATCACTATGAGAAATGCTCATGGAGTCATATGAATCGTTCCACACAATATCTTCACTATCGAAGCATATATAGGTTGATACAAAAAATTTGGAATCATCTTTATGTGCATACTTCTGGTACTCAAGAGTCAATAAATCTGAAACTTTCTCACTGCTGAGTGAATAGGTCTCTGCTTCCATATCTTCAACTATGTCTCCAACCTCTTGATAATCACCCTATTGTAGATCAACATCCATAACTTCATCCTTGAAATTTGCATATTCAATGGATCCCTAATAACATACACTGTCACAATCTGTTATGCAAGAGATATTCTCCTTGTCTTCATTGTTGGAAGGCATGACATCTTCTTCAATGTCAGCTCCTAAAACATTGTTGATGTACTCTCTAGATGGTATGTCCCTATCATCTTCCAAATCAATATCCATGTGAATTTTTCCAAGCATGGAATCAATAAATTTATTTGTTGCATACTAGGCATACTTCTTTGATGATTCCGGCCAATAAATTGATTTAGGGTTTGATGCTCTTAGAAGTTGTGCAACAAACATGGATCTTGTAGGCCTATGATGAGGATGTAATTGCATACAAATGTCTACCATCTTATTGTATAAGGAAATAAAAAATTATTCCTTATATGTCCTTATGTCAAAAATGCATCCATAAGACTTTTTTTTCTTTCTTGAATATGAAAATACTCATCAAAAGTGCTCTAATGTGAATAGAGTACATTACCTTTATCACCAAAATTCTCAATTGCATCACATGGTATTTGTGGTTTCCAAGATCTCTTGGAAATTGTGTCTTCATTCTCATTGTATGATGGTCTATTTGGTGATGTATTTTGAGCACCTTTGACTAGTAATTGCATCAATTGTTGGTTCACGTGTACCATCTGTTAGTCCAATTGCAGCCTTTGTTGCCTCAATTCCTTCAACTCTCTTATTGACTGTTGTCTTCTTTTTGCTTCTACCATCTTGATAAAATTTTACTACTTCATGACACCCATGCATTATTTATCAAATAAAATAGAGTCACCACCTACTTTTCCAAAAGTAGGAAAATGAAAAAGATTGCTTTGGTTTGCCCCAATGGAATCTACAAAAATATAAAACTTTGTTAACTCAATAGATGGATAGGCTGAATTTTTTTTGGAATGTGTCCCTAGCAAAGTCGCCAAACTGTTGTGTGTGCGCCTTGGATGGGGAGCTGAAAACTACACAAGCATGATTCTCTAATTGAAGACCAATTTTGAAACTATATGACTCTGTAAATGGAAAGGTTGCTTGCCACCAGATTTTTCTCAAGTTATCCCCAGTAGAGCCGCCAAACTGTTGGTTCTCAAAAATGAAAGTTTGAACCACAAGAGGTTGCCAAGCTCTCACAACACTTTTGGTCAATGCACAAGACCAATTGATGCAATTGAACCTTCTTCTCTTTAGGTTCTGCTAGACCTAGATGGGTGAACCTAATGATTGATACAAATTTAAATGTATTTCCTGATGCAACAATATACCCACAATGGCAAAGGTAGTGGATAGATGAAAATCAATACAACTACTCCTACTCCTACTCCATGAATGGAAGGATTTTGAAAATGATGTTTGATGTGAAATTTTATCTCTGGGTTGAGGCAAATCGGTTCTTTGTATTCACATAGGCAATGGAGTCGAAATAGAAAATGATATGTGTTTTCCTTCTCTAGTTTAATTTTTAGTTGTTAGGCACTTTATAAAATAAAATCTTATGACTAGCATATAATTTCATTTATTTATGGCTTGCATAAATTATGTTGGAATGTTTTCTAACTTGGTTCTACATAAATCATCCAAAAGAAATATCTCAAACACTATGACTTGAAGGGTTTTAATTTTGACTTGACATACCAACAACTGAAAATCGCAAAAACTGAAAACATGCACCTTGATGAATCAAAATTTATGCTTGATACATTAACTCAAATGATCAAAATATTTTGAATTGGAGAGAACCAAGATAAAAATAATAAAAATTATAGCATATTAACAATTGAACCAAAAGGTTTTCACCAGTTCAAAACATTAGTTTCCATTGCTCTATTTTAGGAAAAAGTTATTTACATTATTTCCATTCCTAGTCTTATTTCTGAGAAAAGCTCTCACCCCAACTCTAACTACTGCCTGCTCTTCTACTTACAGATTTTTTGCAAATATTTATACAATAAAATCCAAGGGTCATGACCCTTCATTTTCAATTACATTTGTTTACATTCCATGGTTGAAACTAAAACATTTAATTGCATTTCCTTATCGGAAAATTAAATGTTTTAAACTATATATGAGCTTTTAATTTTACTTTATACCCTTCCCTCCCTTCAAATTTCATTTTATTTACTTTATCTGCTCCTTTATTTTATCTTACCGCTCTACCGCGGGCTCCCTCTTGACTACCCGCGGGATAGAGGCATTTTGACTTTTCCACGACCTCCACTGTCAGATCTGCTTACCATGATGGTTATCTCCATGTCTACCATTCTACCACGGTCTCCACTCCAACTGGTCGTGGTGTGGTGGTAGCTACCTCATTGCCCACTAATTGTTCATCATACACCTCACTGACAATTTTATCATTGTCACTGCGGTCAGAGTTTTAATGGCCACGGTACCGCGGTGTCTCTTCTCACTGCTACCTTCATTGTCACTTACTAGTTATCTCACCATCAACTTTATGCATCACTTTTCATCGTGCTACCATGGTCACTCATGTGTCTTCTAGTGGTACCGTGGTAGCCATCCCTTAACTGTCACTTGGTTGTCTATCTCATGTTACCACAGTCACCGTGGTCCATGTTATACCATGCACGGTACTGCAGTGTGACCATTAGCCATTTCCTCCCGTTTACTGCCATCATCGTGATCTTTGAGATGACCCTCCATGGTACTGCGATAAAGGTTAATTTGACTGCTCGAAACCACTACCACTATACCACTGTTATGGATTAAATTATATGTGGTATAGCGGTAAAGAGTGAAAAAATGGGAATTTCAAAAGGATTAAGGTAGTGATATGAAATATAAGGTGTTTTTAGCATTTGGATGGGGGATGAAATGATTTTTTTATGAAAAGATGGGAAAATTTTAAAAAGAATCCTTTAGAGTTTCAATGGAAAAATGGGGTTTAAATAGGAAAAAATCTTAGGATTTTAGTTGAAATTTTTGGTTATAACACAATCAAGGGTAGATGTATACCCCCTTGATTTTGATTGCTTTACGAAGGTGGAATTACGGTAGCACACTAACCATGTCGAATATGATGAGTCATATCATAGGGAATTCTTGAGTACCATGCAACATAATGATAGATAGTTTAATGATGTTGAGGGCATAATCGTGATTCCAACACAACAAATGGCATAAAAAATGAAGCTCTCTCGCACCTATTATGATGATTTGAATGTAATGCACTTTTTAACCCTAATATAGTAAAAACCCTAGTTTTAACTTAAATAAGAGAAAAACGTGAAGCAAATTCTAATTTATTTTATCATTTACCTTTTTTGTAGCTTGACAGTGATTGAAGAAGAGTGAAAGATGCCTAGCAAACGAGATTACATTCTTTCGAGAATTGACATGCTATGACACCAAGTGGCATGCGGCGAGAGCCAGCATGAGGTGAGTTGATTCCTCTGCCTTTGCTTTGTCATTCTAGGTTAATTTGGGGCCTTGGAAATTTTTTCGCAAAGTATCCCCTTTTTTTGCAAAGTGTCCCTTTTTTAACAAAGTAGCCCTTTTGTTTGCGAAGTGTCCCACTTTTTCGCAAAGTGTCCCATTTCTTCACAAAGTGTCCTAAAAGGGTTTTAAAGTGTCTATGTCCTCTAGGAAAGTACACTTTTCTAAATATTAATGTAAAAATTTAAGAGTTTAGACTACTTATAGGACTAGATTTTTTTACTTTTTTGGTTAGGTGCCCACCTGTTTGTGTTAGAATCTAGGCAGAAATCAGATCATCCTTCTTAGATATTAAGCCTCGACTCTTTTAGTGGAGGATACAGAGCCATTACAAAATGTAGGACTCTACTCGGTGTACCTTATGCACCCAATGAGGTACTATGATGCGGTGTTGGTGGCACTAGTAGACTGCTAGGATGCTGATACATATACATTCAATCTAGTGACTAGTGAGATGATGATCATGGTAGATGACATGCATCACATACGATGAGTTCCTATTCAAGGTGAGTGAGTATATTTCTGAGTGGAGAAGACATTCCACAAGATGAAATCTAACATGCAATAATGCCTTTGCGGACCAATACATTATGAGAGGGTGAGAGCACGAATTAATTTGGAAATGCTACTATATTCATGAGCCCCATTGATTAGACAAATTATGGTGCTTATAGTTGCATTAGTACTCATCCTTGATGGCCATGGAGTGCACCTGGAGGGAGGACTAGTACACCTGATACAAGGGATGGCAAAGCACCAAATAATATATGCCTAGGGGTGTTGTATGCTAGCCCGCTTATATTATGACCTTGGACAATTTGTCTTTTGCGAGGTAGACAATATGGTACACTATATGCTTCTAGAGGTTTCGTACCTAGAGAATATTACTTGTACCAAACCTACCGGCTTCTTGTGTCCAACATCCTTGGGGTATCCTCGGGCCATCAGCCATCCTCTATGATTTGGTAGTATGGCTATTTACACTTTTGGAGAGTTTCATTTGACTGACTAGAGGAGGTCGAGATGCATTGGAGGCCTGGTGATCTTGTGCTCTAGTGGCTAGACCACACTTGCAAGATGAGGAGATTATAGCTTGATATATTTTTGATTGGAAGACACAATTATGTAATGCATCCTTTCTACTATGATCAGGTCATGCGATAGTTGAGACACATCCAAATAACACCTAAGGCATGGCCCTTCTTTAGGAGATTAGTGTGGAGTGCCTAGAGACCTAGTGATTATGTACAACTCACTACAAAGGATGTTATCCAAAGTGACTCCGGGAGCTCAGATCACGATATGCATCTAGTCTTTGATGTAGATGACTATGAAGAGTGGTGGACAGTATCATGACCAACTCCAAGGTTTCCTATGCAGGAGCTAATAGGTGATGTAGGAAAAATATGAGATGAGAGAGATGAGGTAGAGGATAGGGTTGAGGAGAAATGTTATAGGGCTGAAAAAATATTCTTAGATTTCATAGATGAGGAGTACAATTAGAATGCAGATCTTGAGTATGATGACCAAGGTAGAGGAGATGACAAGGAGGACCATGAGGGGTATGAGGATGAGGATGAGGGGGATGAGTGGCCCATGAGAAAGGCTGATGAGGCAACAAATGAGGATCTAGGAGGCATAAGTGGGGAGACCCCTCTCCCATTTGTATGACTAGAGCACGAGCAACACCTATAGTAGGCACAAGTACTCACAATCATGGAGAGACTAGCACATCCTCCGTGCCCCCTACACATGATGAGGCTGATGTTACACAGATTTCCAAAGATATAGGTGATGATATTTTATTTATTGTTATCCTAATGCTTATGGTTTATATATATATATATATATATATGTCATGATATGTAATGGTTATTTATTGTTTCTATCTTGCAAGATCTGTTGGAGACTTTCAAAATCTCTATGGACAAGTGGCTGCAAATATAGTGCCCCTATCAATCAACAAGGAGGCCATAGACTTAGACTATGTGCTCCCACCCATTGTGGATCAAGACCCAAAGTTGTTTAGTCCATACATTAGACAGTGTGTAGTGTAGGAGAGTTTAAGGAGGCACATCCACTGAGCCAATATTGCCTTGAAGGCATAGTCATCCCAGACCTCACTAGAGTTTGAGAGACTATAGGAGGAAGTAGCTAGGCTATAGGGAGAGAGAGAAAAAATAGGAGGGGCACATTGGGAGGCCCTGAGATAGATACAAGGTTTAGAGTTTTCTCTCAATATATTTAGTTGATCATGATCATAATTGCACACCACTGTCTCCTAATAGACAGCTACGATATAGATGTGAACACTAGGTCTCGAGGGATCTAGTAGTCATGGACCTTAGTAGTATTGTATATATTGATGACATGTACAAAAAACTTTGATATATATATATTAGCACTTGATGTTTTATTACTTCTATTTATATGTTAAATGGAAATGCTATTAATTAGTTGACAGGATATTTGTTTGAATTTTCCATCGAGCTTTTTGTTAGCCCATCTGTGAATAGGAATTGTTGACATCGGAGATCTCTTGGTAGGCAACGACTTTCCCAAGGTTTTTTATGACAATGTGGAGTGTCCTAATTACGTGGGTTGATTGTGGTGGATTTGGTTTCCTCGATACACGGAAGGATAATGATAAGTGTTTTCTCATGTGAGGTTTAATGCATCCTATCATTCTTCTATGATGGCACAAGAGGAATTAAATTCAATATTCGATGTTGTAGTGTGGGAAAGTATACTCGGAAATCTGCCAAAAAATATATTGATTAAGTTACATTGTCGAAACAACTATTGTGTTGTTGGTTTGATAGAATATTATTCTAAAAATCATCGCCTTCATCTCTGTGGTTGGTTTGATAGTAGACTATTGTAAAAAGTGTTGGCTTTGGCTCTATTTGATAGTAGATTGGAGGGTTCTAAAAAATTTGGCCTCCATAATCTATAAGTCTTTTTACATGCGTATTTTGCATAAATAATTAATTTGTGTTCATGTCTTCTTCTTATATGTTTGTATATTTGGCATTATGACCATTTTGGAGTCTTCAAAGATATTATGGCTCTGTATGGATGGAAAAATTGTAGTTAAATCTTCTTTCTTTTGTAAAAAAATATGGTTAGGGTTAGTAATTATTTTGTCCCTTGTTTATTGATTGTAGTTATTTGTGCATCCTTGGAATTATATCCATTACAATAGGAGCAATTGTAGGTAAATCTTCTTTCTTTCATCAAAAAATATGGTTAGGGTTAGTAATTTTATCGCCCTTCATTTATTGTTTTAGTTATCTCTATCCATATTTTCTGTTATACCTATTAACATAGGAGCAATTGAAGATTAACATATGAGTGATTGCACACACACACACACACACACACACACACACACATATATATATATATGTAGAGGGTTAGTATTAAAGAATAAACATATTGGAGATAAAATTAGTTTAGTGATTGTTAAGTTTTATTCTAATAGCTCTTTTACAATTTGTCTATTTGTCTATAATATTCAGTGTCAGGAAATGTAGCTTGAATTTTCAATCAAGTCTGTGGAGTTATAGCCATTTTGCATAGGTTACTGCTAACCATTGTCTTTATGAGTTCTATTTAGTGTGGGATTGGTGCCAAAGAATGTAGCTCAAATTTTTAATTCATAACCCAACTTTTACATTGAATTCTTGTCTTGTATCAATATCCTTATTGTGGGTTTTCAATCATCTATGATTTAGTTGTTGGAAAAATAAGGATAGACAACTGAGAGGAGAGGGTGAATCAATTGTTAGAAAATTTAAGACTTATTTAACCTTATCAACCTTTCATCTCATATCTGATAAATAAAAGTGAAAGCATGAATCAACAACACATCAAAAATACACACAACACCAAGTTTTTTGTGTGGAAACCTTGTTAGGGGAAAAAACATGGTGGAGGTTAATCCGCAAGTTATACCTTATTAAAATTATAAGATAAATGAATAAGGAATGCACATGCATTTAGGCACACTTCCTAGAGCTCACTGCTCAAAGAGGATAGACTATCTTACATAAAACATTCAATGATGGACGTCTAAAAGTAGAATATGATCCACTGCCTGCAAACAACATTTCTCCCCTTAGGAAGAAAAGGATTCACTTGTGATTGTTGAATCCAATCCAATAAGATGGGTGATACTGGAATCTAAATCTAGATGATGTGTGCCTCTAAAAATTGTTCGCATATTTGCATATTGGAAAGCGATGATGGGGATCCAAGATCTTGTGAAGACTGATATAGAACAAGTTGCAAAGGTGATGAAGATGGTGGGACAAGAAAGAGGGGAGATAACCCCTCAAATGTATCCTCCAAATCTGAAATACGAGTCTCCATAAACAAGTTTGAAACTCTTGACAAGAAATTATCCTAGAAAGTTGAATCAATAAGACTATGGATGCCCTGTTGCAAAAAGTCATTGGAAGCTTTTTGAAAAAGCAACATAGAGCTCAGAAGTATCAACAGATCGCAGGACAAAACAGTGATCCTCAAAGAGAAGACTTATTTCCTCAATAGTGTCATCTAGATCCGAAATGAGGGATTCTACAAACAAAAAAGAAATGTCTAGTAGAAATTGATCCAAGTAAACTAAATCCAAAAGACATAAATGATCCCACTACAATGAATCACTAGAGGCTCTTGAAGAAGCATCTCTAGATTATAGATTTTCAACACGTGTTGTTGATGGTGATTCAATGAACTTATCATACATACAAGATGTGTCCAAACTAAATGAGGTAGCATAAGGCTCAATATCATCAATAGCCTAGATTTCTAAGTAAACATCAATTTCAAATGAAAATTGAATGTCTCCATACAAATTTTGGATGATGATCCAAGCAATAAAAAGGCACTTAGTGTGCTCTATGTGATGTAGATTATCCTTAGAAATAGACATATTAGTCAATAGACTATGTCATTATTATTAAATCATGCGTTGTTTTTATCAAGTTTACTTGGCTCAAGAACAAGTCCGAGGAGATAGGGAATTAGATCGTACTCAAGGTAGTGATTCTTTATCCCTTATTTCCAAGACAAAAAATTGTCTAAAGCTAGCCTAACAACAAAATCATGAAAATGGTGTTTAAGAGACATAATTAACCCCCTATAACTAGAACTTTATTTCAATTTGTGATTACAAAGTGCATGTATAATCCCTCAACCATCAAAGAAAAAAGCATAAAAGAAACTTATCCTTCACATGGAGTGACATTAAAGAACATGAATGAAACATGCAAGTTAATGCAAAAGAAATCTACGCACTATAGCAAGGAATGTACTCGATCCACAATCATAAACCTCCTCAATGATCCTTCTCCTATGCAACAAGTGTTGGAATATCTAATCCCAACTACTTCATTGACTCCCCAGCTGCACCTATCTTCTCCTTGTCAACATTAGATCACAACCATATCTCAACATTAAAGTCCAAGATATCATCTTATCTCCTCCAACTACTCTAGCTACTCAATCTATTATTAGTTGTTGACTGTGAGTTCTCTACTATTTGTAAGTCTATATATTGATAGAGCTTGTATTGTAGAATTTACTCTTAGATGAGTCTAGCTCGGTAGAGCTATAAGTTGTAAGGATAAGCTGCGAGGGTATGAGCTGAAGCTCAAAGTCTATAATGTCTATTTCATTAATATAAGGTTTTATGTCTCCTTTATATTTGTCATCTTATTTTTCTGCTCATTTAAAATCTATCATTTGGTATCAGAGCTGTATGGTAGAATGATCCTGAAGAGATTGTTAGTAGTAGAAAGACCCAAAGGACGTTGCAGTTTGTGGAGAGTGCAGATCATAGTTTTTGCTGAGATGAAAGCCACTGCTAAAGAAAGTGTCGATTTAATGGAGTTTTGAGATTGCTGGTACAAGGAGGGAGAGTGTCGTTGCCAAAGAAAGAGATACCAGTCAAAGTCAAATTGGAACTCTTATAAGAGACGCTGCCAAAAAGGAGATGGTAGATTGTTGTTTTGTCTTTTATGGAGGTTTTGTTTGAATTCGCAAGTTTGAAGATTTCAAAGAGAGCATAGTAAAGGAGCTTGAAGGAGCTACTAGCTCAAGGAAGAGATCTTCACAAGAATCATGGAGAATTGCCAAAAGTGAAGGTGATTAAATGCAGAGTTTAATGAAGCGGCCAGTCAAAGATGGGGTCGTTGTCTAAAAAGTTCATAGTTTTTTATAAGAGATTGTGGCCAAGTGAAGGCCGCCAGTCCTAGCCATAGAGTTGTTGAGGCTGAAGCAGCTTGAAGGTGATTGAAAAGGACCTGCAGAGTCCACAATAATTGAGTCACAGTCAAAGGAGTAGTTTTTATGCAGTTGTGTAGCTGTTAATCTGACAAATTCAGAACGTGTGTTTAATGAAGAAAATATCGCATCAGCTAAAGATATGTCAAGATATGTTTTTTGAAATTGCTCGCCCAGAGGAGCTGAATCAAGGAGCCACCAAGTAATGTGAGCTGCAGAAGAAGTGTCAATGTCCATCAAGGAAATTTAAGGAAGGAGTACACTGATTTGAAGAAGCAGAAGATTGGAAGGAGATCCAGTCATTGTCTGAGAAGAGGCAGTCCATAAAAAGTACAAAAATGAGAAGAAAAGTAGATTGTATTGCTGAAGATAAAGGAGGAGGTGCATAAATCTATAAGTGTATTGCCCAAACTATGGATCGAAGCTGAGGAGCTGCCAAAGCACTCAAAGAGATCCTCTCTATCCACGGTGTTGAAATCATTGTTGGAAATCTGTGGAGGATTGTTGTATGTGTTGGTTTTTTTTGTAGAAATAAAAAAGCCAAGACCTAATCACAGTTGTTTGTTTGCTGATGCACTTGCGAGGAAGAATTGTCGCCCCAGTCAAAGGATCGTTAGGAGATCAACCTGGTGCTAAAGTCGTAGGTAGAAGCAGATGAATAGGCGCAGTAGAAGTTCAAGAGTCGATGATAGATACCCTCGCAACTGTTGAAATCGTGAAAGGAAGATTCTAAGGCACATGAAGCTTTTGAACAATCAAAGTTTGAAGGACTATCACTGTAGTTTGTGAAGAGTTGGAAAGAGATCCATAGATCTTCAAAGATAGTTTTAATGTGCTATGTATTTATTGGGCATTTGTTTAAGTGTCTGTCATCTTTGTTAAAAGGAAAAACCAAAGTATGTATTGTACCTGATTTGTTGTAAGGGGTGCACGATCGGTTGAACCCGACACCTTCGATGTTTTTGGTTTAACATATTAATGAACCATGTATTTGAAAATGAATCCTATACAACTAGCGAGTACAGAGGCTGGTTACCCATGTATTGCGGTAGATGGATTTCTTTTTATATGGTCTCAATAATTAATTTTGATGCAGGTACAAAAGGAGAAAAACCCAGAGTGAAGATGGTGTCCCCGTGATGATGATTTGTGGAGTCACTTGAGTGCGAATTTTGCGGTGATCTTGAAACCACTTGTGTGTGAGGTTTGTGGAGTTCGTGGTGAGCTTTAAACCACTACTAAAAATTTGATAAGGAGAACCTCTTAAGCCACCATTTGTTGAAGGAGATCAAAAGATCGAAATAGGATAGACAAGTGAAGCTGAAAATTGGTAACGAATGCAGTAGCATTATGTGTTGGTGTAAGAAATGAAGCAAAGCCAACCAAAGTTAGGATCTCCGAGCACCAAGCAATGTAGCTCAAAGGGAGGTGTTGAGGAAAGTGAGTGTATCACACCTGAACCTACGATGGACTAGTGATAGAAAGACCAAAGCTCGTGGTTAGAGCATCCCAATGAAAAACAGGGATTTCTTAGGTTCGATTCATAAAATTTGAAGATTGTAGATGTTGAAGCATCAATGTCTGTAGTTGAGATTAAAGGGGAGTGTTGGAATATCTAACCCCAACTACTTCGTTGACTCCCCAACTGCACCTATCTTCTCCTTGTCAACATTAGATCACAACCATATCTCAACATTAAAGTCCAAGATATGATCTTATCTCCTCCAACTACTCTAGCTACTCAATCTATTATTAGTTGTTGACTGTGAGTTCTCTACTATTTGTAAGTCTATATATTGATAGAGCTTGTATTGTACAATTTACTCTTAGATGAGTCTAGCGTAGTAGAGCTATAAGCTGTAAGGATAAGCTGCGAGGGTATGAGCTGAAGCTCAAAGTCTGTAATGTCTATTTCATTAATATAAGGTTTTATGTCTGCTTTATATTTGTCATCCTGTTTTTCTGCCCCTTTAAAATCTATCAACAGGTATTAACCGACCTTTATTGTAGATTCAGAGATGAATTCTCTCAGTCCCCACTCGATCCAACATAAAAGAGACCACACAAAGATTTATCATGCAAGATTTTTATTGTTGTTGTTCGAGGTGAATCGATTGTTCAAAATTAAAAATGAGAAGCAATGAACATAGACCAAAATTCGCATGGGACTGAGTGTGCTCTTTTGACGCATGACCATTCAGCTCAAGCGTTTTCAGTGGGAGTTCTGGTGCCTGTCGAAGCAGCCTCAAACAACTTGAGCCTCTCCCAAAATGCAAATTGTGGTGCCTAGGAGAGTCTCAGCTATGCACATTAGAGGTGTGCTTCTACTCCCAAATTGCGTTGATGATTGAGGAAAATCACACAAGGCAGAGGCAACAAATCGTAGATTTTGTTGTGCCATTTGTGGATTCCCACTTGCAAACAACAAGTGTATAAAGAAAACCTTAGGTGTATCTGGTATTCGAGCCTGCAAATTCTATGAAAATCTAAGGTAATTCTATGCAAATTGTCGTTGTTGGTGGGCACATTTGGTGTAGCTAGGAATGCTGCAATCACAACCTTTAAGGTGTCTTACACCAATCATTGAGGATATTTTATGCCGAAAATGAAAATCATCATAGGAAGATGACGATAGGGATAGGCTATTGCGTGGATTTTTCAAAATCGAGGCCTCTACCTTCTTAGCAAAAACCACGGCCTTGTGGGCCTCCAAAAATCACAGCCACCAATCACCTCTCAAATGGAAATGAATCAACCTGGAAATGAAGAAAGCCAAACAAGGGTTTCGTGATTCCTTCTTGTTGTGCACGTTGACTCCAAACGACACCCTAGAATGCTCTAGAAATGCCTAATCATCTTCCTACAATTAAAAACGCAGAAATAGAATGTAGCCAAATACAATAAATTCATTCAATTATGGCTTGCATTATCTCCCCCTGGGCTTTGATAGCATGTAAAATTATTCAATATCTACAAAGATAAATGATCAGGTACAAAAGACAAGCAATAATGGAGCGAGTTAATGCAATTTTTTTCTTCTGTACTTGATCATTTATCTTTGTAGATCTTGAAGAATTTTACAGCTTGTTCTGTAGGATGTGTCGTTGGCATTTCATTATGGGTGATGACTTTAAGATTCTAATATTTTCACTTTCACTAAAACTTGTTTTTACGCTTTCCGCATGACTGATTTCTGGACAATAGGGAGAGCCCATGCTTCCATGAGATTGTTTAAATTGTTTTTTTGTTTAAATTTAAATAGTTAGAAATGTTCCCATACAAATTTCTAATTATAAGAAAATAAAAATTTGGAATGTTTCACAATTTAATGGAGCAGATACTATTTATGTGTTGAACATAAACTGTGGAAAAAAGGAAGGGTTAGAAATAAGAAGTAACTGTATATTTCCAAATGTTGCATAGTTCCACAAATTTTATTTTCAACATTTGTCTCCAATTCTTTTCCTAAATTTTAACTACTTAAATTTTCATTAGTACTATTGATACAAATTTAAGATGGCTGCTTCAAAATAAACATAAAAATTAAATATTCATGGTGCTACCAACTCCACAAATAATTCCTAAATAAATTGAAAAGTGGCTACTAGCCAATACAAACTAAACAGTTGTATGGGGATTTTCCCTTAATTTTCGTAGTTTATCTCCACAAAAAATTTAACATAATAATATTCACAATCTGCAACTCCATAATGGACCAAAAAAGTTGTCTCCACAGATGTTCAAACATCTGGACATGGATGACAAGAAGAGGTGGAGCAAGGTGTGTCTATTGGGAATACTGACCAATACTTGATATAGAGGACGCTCGATCCTTGTGTACCATATGATTGGCATGTCTTCACCATATCGTGTTGTGACTAGTTAAAAAACCACGATTTTTGTAAACATGCTAAAATTAAATTATAGGTGTTGCCTCCACTTTCCTTCCCAACCAACCATTATATTTGCATTCATTCTCATACACTTCTATGGTATGACACTTGATTTCCATTCGTTTGAGCTTTCCATGCTTAAGTACCTTGCATTTATCACGCATTGACACCATGCTACCAAGACTCATCTTTAAAAAATTTCGTTGCATTTGACATCAGAACATGTTCACTTTAGCTCTACGTTGGCAAAAACTTTCACAAAATAAATGTTCGCCAATGTTGGATCCTTGCTTGTTGCTTGTCTTCAATGGGCCATCAATAAGGTAAACAAACTACTTACAATTTGTGTGTTTGGTGTCTTTAACATGTTTTTTCTTTTTTGTGGTCATAACTAAAGAATGGAATTGTCACCAATGCTAACTCATTACTCATTGCTCATCCTCCAAACTTCCATTTGCATGTCTTCAACCCAAATGAAGTTTCTACACACTCTTTAAGGCAATGAACAAGCAACACAATCACTTCCCCTTGATTCTCTTCTCTCATGATTCTACTTATAATCTTTGTGTTTCCCACCTTTAGTTTGTTTTCCAGTTTTTTGTGGTCATAACTCAAATGTTTTTCTAGTATTTTGGGTGAGCTCTAATTTACAGTTTATTGAATGAGGATTTTTGTTTCCTTAACATTCTACAAAAAATATTCAAATATTCCAAACTTAAAAAAAATTGGTTTGAATGTTAATTTTCAACAAGTTCAAAACTAAAATGCATGTCTTGTATTAGAAAGGTTTCCCCTCATAATAACTTATAAACACTAATCTATCAATAGAAATCCCTAGAGGTACTTGATTTTATTACATCTTTCAATGCCTTTATACTATCATAGTACTAAAAAGAGCTAAACTTCAACAAAGAGGGAGGTAAATTTTTGGAAACTTCAAGTTGTCTATCCATTTACTGAAGTGCTCAATCTTGTATCCATGAAATTAGAAACATGGGAATCTTTTGTATATCTAGTTATTATTCTCCTAAAGAAACATGCTCCTTTTGTAAAATATACTATGTAATAATGAAAACAAAAATCATCTCTGAGGATAATTACTCTTTCTTGGGGATTGGGTAAATTTTTTTTTCGTCAACACATATACAAATTATTGATAAATCTCATTCTTAATCTAGAGAATATTTTTAAAAATATAAATGTAATTTCTAACATCATACCTTTGTTGTAGAAAATGATTTCCTTATCCTTTATCAAAAATATGCCCATTGTCTTCATCTCCCAAGATGAAACATTAATCCCTGCCTACATCACTTATGTTTATGTATTATGTGCCTCCTTTTAGAGTTATTACACTTATCCGCATGCAAGTAGGCTTCATCATAGAGTTGTCTATTAGTTCATAAAATTCAAGATCATGCTTTCTATCTTTGATAATGCAAATAACTAGAAAAAATAACCCTTAACATATATGTTGTTTTCTTTTACTATATTTGTTCAAAAAGAAAAGTTTATTTTTCCTTGTGGATATTAAATATGCAAAAGCTTAAACTGTAACACACATTAGTATGGTTAGTCCTTCAAAGCCCAGCAAACATAACCTTCCTATGAAATACTCTAACATGCTTCACAATGCAAACAAGACAACAAAAGATCAAAATAAACTAATGAAAGCATTACAAAGGCATGTTCATACCTATCTCATAGTGGAAGTGGTGCACCTTTGATGTGAAAAGGATGCCATTTCCCACCTCTTTGACAAGCTTAAATGATGATGATGCAAAATGAAAGATGATAGATGAAAATGAACTCCAAATGCTTATAGTGCAAATATTCAAATTGTGGATGATTTTGATGGAAGATTGCCTTGTATTTATAGATTCAAGAGTTGAAGATTGAAGTATTTAGATGAATGTGGGATAAAAGACCAACCAATGAGAGAAGGCCACTTGTCTACATGTGATTCGAAGAGGAATGAGCACATTTTGGAGAATGTGCAAGTAAATTCTATCATGTGGATTTGAAATTTGAAAGATGGCCTTAAATGCATATGGTTGAGAGATTTTGGGGGGAAATTTGTTTGGGAAAAAAAGTCAAACAAATAGAGTTAATGAGAGAATATTCCTTGCAAATATGCCTTGTGAGGGAAAATAGAGATAAATAGATAATTAATTAAAATGAACTTCATGTCCAAGTTGCAAAAGCTAGAGAAATGAGGATTAGTGTTAGGAGTTAATCAAGATTTGATTAACTTAGATGGAGGTTAGTTTATATGACACTTTATTTAGATTTTTTTGGGTTTATCTAAATCAAAATGCGAGGAATGTGAAAATTAGTAATTTAATTAAATAAAGTTTGGTTTATTCAATTAAATGAAGAACATTAGGAATTTAATTTAAACTTTTTGATTTATTTAATTAAATGAGGAACATAGAAATTTAATTCAGTAAATTTGATTTATTTAATTAAATGAAGAACATTAGATGCATGATGTTGATTTGCATATCTAGATTTTGTTCCTCTTTGAAGCAATGTACCTATTGCATTGATTCAAAGAATCATGCCGCTAAGGTCAAAATTCAAAAAAATTCTAATCTTTTCGGATGCCCCAATGGAATGAAGTTTGTTGGTACATTGCTCCCTCGAGAGATTGAGGTTAGATCTTGTGATAAAGAGGTTCAAGACGGATATATGGATGCTAAGACTAACAAATCTATATGATAATGATGATTAAAATGAGATGTTTGTAAGATGCTTAGAATAACAAATCTATATTATCCTAAATATCTTAAATGATGATGCAATGCATGTGAGATGGATGACATTATTTATTACAATGATATGTATGAATATGCAAGATGACAGTGTAGATTTTTTATGAATGCAAGATGGATGCATTGATGACATGATACTATGTTAGTGTGAAAGAGGATAGAAGAATGAGATGGATCAACCCTTAAATCCAAGAAGATGCAGAAGTCCAACAAGTCTATGAGTCGTCAAGACTTTATTACATATGATGATGAATGATGATGATATCTTGCTTATCCAGGGATGGGAGAAATAAAGAGCATAACTTTCCTTATGTTTGATAACACACATACGTACAATGCAGCAAGGTATAAAGAACTAGGATGGCGTTGCACCTACTATGGTGGAGTTTGAATCGACAATCAGATAGGAGTACTCTTGTTCACACCTGACATACAAAACCTTATTCAAAATGTAGTTAACATATTTTAAACATCTCGGACCAAAACATAGAAAAGAAAGCCTTCATATGTGGTAAAGAAGACATCTAAAACACCTTCCCTACAAACCAAACAAAGCACGCATGACCAAGCTATATTACAAAAACATCCAACAAGAATAGTAGATAAACATATAATGATCATTGCCCCATTTATTTCTCTCTAAACCATTTTGATTAGGCATCATCGATAGGTCATTGGAATTAGTGTAAAATGAGATAAGTCAAAAATAAAAAAACATAATGTAAACAACAAGCTAATGTTCTTCATACCGCTAGCCAATACTAAACTACGGTGATGCATAATGTTGATGTCCATTATAGGAAGGATGGATGCTAGGACATGTTGTGATCAGGTGATATGGGATTGACTAGATGATAAGCTATTGATACCAAGAGTTGACCAAATTGTTTACTTATTGACCTAGACTTGACACTTTGACGATCGAGCTTTTACTTTTAAACCTGCTAGACTTGCTTCCGATTGGGTTACCAAAGGATTAAAATGATGATTGATTTATTATGAACATGATTATTTCAGATGAAAGTCAAATGAGATGGATGATTTTTTTCAAATATTTGAATGTTTTTAGAATTTTGGAGTGTTTTGAGACTATTTGTGGGATTTTGACAAAGAGACTAACCTAAAGACCTATCCTAGGGGTCTCGGGAGCTTGTCAACAAATTAGCCTTTCCTACATTATACACATAGAGACCACGTAGTTCGACTAACACAAACTTGGTTTATTGATGAGATACGATCAAGATGGATTACTAGATTATTGTGACATACTCTTAAAAGACTGACCTAGGGTGTCTAGGGGGATGATCAAAGACCAACCTTGCCTAATTTCAAGCTCAGAGATGACATGGTTTGAAAAGATGAATCTAGTGCTTTGATTCTTTAAATTTTTTATATGTTTTGGATTTTGATATGATTTGGATGTTTTTGGACTTTTATTTTTTTTATGTTTTTGGATTTTTGTTTTTTTATGTTTTTGGTTTTTTAAATTATAAGGAAGATTACAAGAATATACATGAATCTGATCCAATGTAGGTACAAGAACATGCCCACAACATGATGTGATAAAATACTTCGATACAGGAAGGTTAAACTGAACTTAGGAATATGCCAAGTAGTACTAGGGTTGAGCATCATATGAACACAAAATCAAGCTATGATATAGACACAGATGGATTATGAAAAGATTAATGGAATGTGATGGATGGATGTTAATTGTGTAGAATAAGCCATGAATATCCTGGTGAATGGAGATTTCTTTATTTACACAAGGCACCTATTTTCCAGGTTTTCACCAAGGTACTTGCCCAAAGTGCCACCAAAGTGGTTTTCACTAAAGGATAATTTTTTTCTTTAATATTTTCAATCCATTTTCTAGTTATTTTTGGATTTTGGTTTTTTTATTTTTTTTGTATTTTGGGTTTTACCCTTAAAAGATCAAGCATAATACATTTTGAGATCAAATTTGTTCATGGGTTCCTACAGGGGTTCCCCTTTGGGCATTGACAACTAGTAGGCTCCCGATTTATAGCTTGCAGTGATGATGAATGGTCCCAACCAGTTGGGCTCAAATTTTCCCTTGCTATTTGGATTTGGCACATTCTTCTAATTTTCCTTTAGTACTAGCTCACTAACCTGGAAGGTTCACCTCTTGATTTTCTTGTTGTAGCTACAATTGATGCAGTTCTGATATACTTGCATGTGGTTTAGGGCATCCATGAGCCGCTCACCCAATAGCTCTAGCTCATTTAGTTGTGAGACCAGGTATTCTTCATTTGTAATGAGATTTTGCAATGATATCCTTAGGGATGGGAGCTCGATCTCAATGGGGAGGATGGCTTCTAATCCATAGACCAGGGAGAAGACGATTGCACCTTTTGGTGTGTGGATGCTTGTCCGGTACGCCCATAAGGTGGGATTCAATTATAGATGCCACTCATGACCAACATCATTTACTGTTTTCTTAAGGATCTTCAAGATGGTCTTATTGGTAGATTTTGGTTTGTTATTGCCTTAGGGGTAATATGGAGCGGAAAAGTGATGTTGGATGTTCAATTTTTGGCAAAGGTCACAAACATCTCGATTTTTTAAAGGTGTCTCATTATGTGAGATAATGGATTGAGGAACATCGTATCGTCATATAAGGTAGTTCAAGATGAACTTGGATATCTAATTTCTTCTTATGTAGGTCATAGGAATGAATTTGACCCACTTTGTGAAGTACTTTGTGGTGCTGATGATGAAATTATGGTCATTGGATGAGGTGGGGGTGATTTTACCAATGATATCAAGCACCCACTGTGAAAAGGGCTAAGGTGTGATAATGGGGTAGAGCTCCTAAGCTGGTGCGTGGATGAGGTCCCCATGTTGCTGACACTGCAAACAAATTTTGACATAGTCATGCGCTTCTCTTTCCATTGTATGCCAATAGTATCCTATCCTCAGTAGTTTCTTACCCAAGATCATGTACCTTGGTTACAAAAGTCAAGGCTTCCTCATTATTTAGGCAACACAAAAGGGTCCCTTTGATGCTCCTACAGTACAAGGTATCTCCTAGGATGACGAAATGAGAAGAATTTTTGAGAAAATATCTTTTGAGGTTCGAGGTTATGTCAGTGGGGAGAACTCCTATTCTCAGGTAGGTTTGAATGTCATAGTACCAAGGATCAATGGAACCAATGATTTCTCACATGAATTCAAACTCTGGTATCTCAAATGCTGGTATGAGAATTTTCTCTATGAGGAATTATTGTTTTACGACATTGTGTGAGATCTCTAGGAGTGATCCAATCATAGCCATTGCATTCGCTGCTCTAATTTTTGCTTTGGGTAGTTGTTCAAATGCAATATCAATAAAGAACTCCTTGAGACTTTCCAAAAATTTATTGTATGGAGTCATCTTGTTGTCCTTTGTTTGATATTCATTGTTTACCTGGTTGATTATGAGTTGTGAGTCTCCATATACATTAAGAGACATAATCTTCCATTGCACTATAATCCCCAACCCTATGACAAGAGCCTCATACTCTTCATTTTTGTTTTTGAATGGGAATGAAAACTTGTAGTACTTAGGTATGCAGTCCCCTTATGGAGTGATGAAGAATTTTCCCGCTCCTGACCTATGTTGTTTGTATGATCCATCAAAATACATCTTCCAGTGATTTTCTACACTAAGGTTGAAGATTGATTCATTGAGGAACTCTAAGACAAGTGAATTTTCTACATATATAGGTGTCTCTTATAGTTGGTCTACAATAGCTTGTCCTTTGATGGCCTTGTGTTCGACATACTCAATTTCATGCTCTGTTAGGATCATAACCCACTTAGCCATCTTTCCTATGAGAGTTTCTTTGGAAAGTAGGTATTTGAGTGGGTCTATTATTTTAATGAGCTTGATCTGATGTACTAGCATGTAATGTCTGAACTTTTGAGCTGCAAACACAACTGCTGGATAGGATTTCTCAATAGGTGTTTAGTTTAGCTCATGTCCCACCATGGTCCTGTTGATGTAGTCAATAGCCCTTTCCCTTCTGTTTTCATCATGTTGGGCTAAGAGAGCGTTAAGGATTATTGTTGTTGTTGATATGTATAAGATCAATGGTTTGCCTAGAATTGGCCACATTATAATTGGAGATGTGAGTAGGTTTCCTTGATCTTTTTGAATGATTGGTTACATTTCTCATCCCATTTCTTTGCTACCCCCTTGTAGAGTAGATGAGAATATGGGATTTTTTTTCTGCGAATTGTGCTATGTATTAGCAGATAGACTGGATTCTTCCTTATAGGCCTCGTAGCTTCTTCAATGTCTTGGGTGCTTCCATTTTGAGGATTTCCTTGAATTTGGAAGAATCTACCTTGATTCCTCTCATTAAGATGATATACCCTAGGAGCTTGCTTGATTCTACTCTGAAAGCACACTTCTTTGGATTAAGTTGGACCTTGTATTTTTCCAACCTGTAAAAAATGGAGCTCAAAGCTAATATGTGATCTTGTTTTTTCCTTAATTTAGTCAATATGTCATCCACATAATCTTGAAGCATCTTATGAATCATGTCATGAAATATCAGTGTCATAGCCCTCTAGTAGGTTTCTCCTACATTCTTTAGCCCAAATGGCATCATATTCCAACTATATTTTTCCCATGAACAAGTGAACGTTGTCTTATGTTGGTCTTCTTTAGCTATCATGATCTGATTATATCCTAAGAAATTGTACATTAGTGATAGCATCACATGTCCGACCATCATATCCATGATCATATGAATGTTGGGAAGGGGAAATTCATCCTTGGGACATAGTTTGTTCAAGTCTCAAAAATCCGTGCAGATGTGGATGCCCCTAGTAAGCTTTGAAACAGGTACTAGATTTGACACCCACTTTGGATAATCAATTGAGCGTATGAACCCTACATCCAGGAGCTTCTGGAATTCCATTTTAACCAACAAAGCTATCTAGGGATGCATTTTCCTCAGCTTTTATCTAACAGGCTTTGCTTCACAACATATAGCTAAGTGATGACCTACCACCTATAGATCAATCCCATGCATGTCAGCATAAGTCCATGGAAATTTTACCTTTCTTTCTTTTATGAATGCAGCTAGGAGTTCATGTTCTTCCATGAGAAGTGACTCAGCATAAAAATTAATTTGTGGTAATTCTTCTTTTCGCAGGTTGACTGGATTGCACTGTTCTGCCAGAACTGTTGACTTTTCTTGATGAAGGGCACTGAGGGGAAGATTTAATCCTTTATCCTCCGACGCCTTAGAGTGGTTTTCACCATTAGATGTGGGTATGTGTAGGATCATGGTGGGCCAAATAGTGGCAATATGTAAGCCATATGATGACCCATGTGGTTGACGACTTTTTTTTTACCAAAAATTGATGAAACGAAAAGGGTTTTTAGAGGAGATTCTCAGCTTTCCACCAATATAAATTATCCTTTACTTTGAATTTGATAAATAATTATTAGTCATTTTCTATTAGAGTTATGAATAAAGTCCTGATTGATAGGTTGATTGAGAAACATCTATAACTTTCAAACGGTATCACATTTTTTGAATCTGAAACATATGTCACATTCTATGCTTTGCATACTATAGGACTAAAAAAATAAATTAATTTCATGAATTTTTGACCTAGTTAAGGTGGTTAGACAAACACACTTTTATATTTTTTAAAAGTTGTAATAAAAAATTAATAATTAATTATTTACTTGGAAAAAAATTATTAAAAAATATGCATCACATCGGGACATGAGTCCTCTACTTATATCTAAAATATTACAAAAAAATATTATCATTTTATTTTGGTTAGGTTGGTCAGACAGATAGCTAATTCTTATTTTTACCCTAAAATTTAAATACTACTGCATTCAAATTTCAAATTTTCACCAAATATATATATATGGGTATGTGCAGGATCATCATGGAAAAGACAGGCCCTTAAGTGGCAATAAAAAGACAAAAAATGAGAGTTAGAAAACTTGACGTAAAAATTTGAATATGTTATCTATATTATTTCGAGAAAATGTAAAAGTAGAATTTGTAGCAAATTGAATGTAGTTTCTAAAATACTAGACCTTTATTTATTTATTTTCAATTTATTTGGTGAGTATTTAAATTTCAGGGTAAAAATAAGAAGTAGGTATCTATCTGACCACCCTAACCCCAATAAAATGATAATATTTTTTTATAAGATTTTAGATATAAGTAGAGGACTCATGTCCCGATGTGATGCATATATTTTCATAATTTATTTCCAAGTAAATAATTAATTATGAATTTTTTATTACAAATTTTAAAAAATATAAAAGCTCGTCTATCTAACCACCTTAACTTGGTCAAAAATTCATGAAATTCAATTTTTTTTTTTAATCCTATAGTATGCAAAGCATAGAATGTGACACATGTTTCAGATTCAAAAAATGTGATACCATTTGAAAGTTATAGATGTTTTTCAATCAGCCTATCAATCGGGACTTTATTCGTAATTCTAATAGAAAATGAATAATAATTAATTTTTAAATTCAAATTAAAGTATAATTTATATTGGTGGAAAGCTGATAATATCCTCTAAAAACCCTTTTCGTTTCATCAATTTTGGGTTAAAAAAAAGTCGTCAGCCACATGGGCCATCATTTGGTTTACATATTGCCACTTTTTGGCCCATCATGATCCTGCACATACCCATATTTTCTAAATAAAGGTCTAGTAGTTTAGAGACTACATTCAATTTTCTATAGATTCAATTTTTACATTTTTTTAAAATAATATAGATAACTTATTCAAAATTCTACATCAAGTTGTCTAACTCTGATTTTTTGTCTTTTTATTGCCACTTAAGCGCTTGTTTTTTCCATGATGATCCTGCACATACCCATGTGTCCTTTATTTTTACTTTTTTGGGGTTAGAGAGTGCCACAATGTGGTTTTCACTCAAATAACTTGAGATTATTCTCAATTTATCACTTTTACGACTGAAGTATTCAATCATCTCCCTATAATAGGCTTGAGTATCTAGAATAATTTCAAATTCAGCTTTATGATCTCCATATGGTACTATATCCTTCAATCCCATGAATTTTGAAAGCACCTCACCATTTTCAAATGTGTCCAAAATCGTTGGTCGTAATTGATGAGTTGGGGATAGACTAAGTTTATTTCATGGGTTTGGTAGTCTGACTAAAAAGACAGGGTGATAATCATGCATAGGGAGGATTCTTCAAACAACATAGGTAAACAAGTTATGGGATACTCATCACTACTACATACATCGGTTATGTCAAAGGTGAAGTTATCTAAGGGAAAACCTATAGATATTGATAGTTGAAGGGTGGTTTCCATTAGCTGAGGGGGAGTCCTGACTACTTTAACTGGGGGACATCTACAATGTATGGTTACGCTTGGAGGGGTACACCCAAGGCCAATATTTTTCATTCATTTCTCAACAATGATAGGTTCCAATCGTCCATTGTTGTTCTTTCCCAAACTTCCATTCTTGTTATAACCAATGCCCAACATTAATTGGAGTCCTTTGTTGGCATCATCCATGGGAAGGGTTGGTGCAGGTCTTTCTTCTTGATAGAGGAGACTAGATATGTCTCACTCATCCACTACTTCTCGGCCTAGATCTCTCCAACTCCTAAATCAAGAGGTATCCATTGTGACGGATTGAGTTTTTGCATTAGTGGGTTGTGGCTATCCCTGAGATCTAGGGGATTAAGGTAACTCCCTGACCACAAAGGCTCCCTTATTCATTTTGTATTTCCCACACCCATTGTCATGGATTATAAGCTTGATTTTAGATATGTTAGGGATAGTGGGTGTCTTTGTCCCTAAAGTGGAGGCTATGTTGGATGGATCTATATGGATTTGAGGGGCCTACATTTTTCTTTGGGACTTGGGGGATTTTATAGTACTTGGCTTCGAGGTTCTTGCAATAGGTGAATGGCTCAAGATCACCATAGATTGTGACCTATTGATTTCAGTATGAAAAATTGATGCATTGATGGAAGGTCGATACAACTGCTTGCATCTCATGGATCCATGGGCACCCAAGGAGGATGTTATAAGGTAGATCAAGGTCAAGCACCTAGCAATTAGTTTCCATAATGACTGGCCCTACTTGAATAGGGAGTTGAATAGTTCCCTAAGATACTCATTCTTGGTTGGACCATAAGCCCTAATTGTGATACCCTTTCCCTTTTCAATGGAATCTTCAAAGAATCCCAAATTCTTAATGATTTTGAGCAAATAGATGTTGAGGCTTGCACCCCCATCCACCAAGATTCTTTTGACCTTATTTTTGTGAACTAGGAGTTCAAGGTGGAGTGTACGATTATGAGATAGGTAGGTGGGGAAGTCCTGATCAGAAAATGTGAGGAGATTTGGGATGGTGATGTTCCTGACCATAGATTGGAATTTATCTATATCAAGGTTGGTAGAGATGGTAGATGAAGCCAATGCTTCCTCAAAGATTTTTCTATGGGTGGCTGAAATCTTTAGTAACTCCATGATCGAGATCTGAGCAGGGGCTCTTTTTAACTGGTCTAGGACACTATAGCCATTAGCAATGGAATTTTTATTTGTGGTGGATGTCCTAGGTGGCTGTGATAACCTAAAATTAGTGACCTTCGCATAGCGTGTGGTGACTCCATAGTCAAATTTGGCTCCCTTGATGCTAAAATTTGTCACCATTTCGTCCAGGGATGTGACAACTTGATCGTATACATGGTTCACATTGGCATATTTTTTCTTCCCTTTGTTGTTTCCTTGATTTTGGTTTGACATCGGATTTATGTAGATTGTTAGATCTTGATTTCCAACTATTTGTTCCACATTTATGATCTTGTCATCAATGAGGTCTTGGATAAATAAATTATTTTATGCAGTTAGCTGTTGTGTGACCCTTAATTTTATGATAATCAAAAAGAAATTTTTTACCGTACCAAGGTGGTTTTACCTAGGGTTCTTGATAATTATCATAATTTGGGATTTTGATGAGGTTCTCATTGATCAATTTCTTCATGATGGATTCGACCAATTCCACAAGGGCTGTAAAATTCCTCTTTGGGGGATATCTATTTCATGGAGGCGGTCCTCCTTGATTATTTAGATTGTTGACTTGATTGTGTGGTGGTTGTTTTGATACCAAATTGGTTTTCTCTTTGTTGTGATTTTTGTTCTTTGCTTGGTGATATGTTTGGGCATTATTTTTTGGAGCACTAATCATGACCTTGGTGTCAGCCACATCATCATTGGTGACATTCCTATGTTTTTCCCATGTGCAAGGTTTCTCATTATAGCTGGTGGATGGGAGATTGTCTTGATGTTTAGGATATTTAGGTGTACCCCACTTGTGCAATAAGGGCCCATTCAATGTTGAGAACCTTGGGGATCAATTGGTCATACATGGTGATGCACTGCATCTTTAGATAAAATGCCAAAGTTTTCTCAAGATTGGTGATGATGGTGAAAATTTCTTGCTCTAGCATGGCCCACTTGCTCCAATTAGCCTTGGATCACCATCATTATAGGAAGGAAGTGAATGATTCCCCCTTTCCTTGTTTTAGTTCAGATAATTCCTGTAGACTAACATCCATGCCAATGTTGAATGCATAGTTCTTTAAGAATGCATCTACAATTTCTTGGAATGTTTAGATGCCCATAGGCAGATGAGAGAGCCATTCCATGGTGGGACCAACCAAGCTTTGAGGGAATAGCCACATATTATATGTATCATTATACCTAACTTCCATTCAATGTACCTAAAATTCCCTCATGTGATCTTCAGGATTTCCCAACCCATGATATTTGTCAAATTTAGGGATTTCAATTTCCTTTAGGAATGGTATCATTGCAGGGCTCCTGTCAAAAGGATAAGGACATATATTTTTAGGTGTCCTTGTTGTTTTTCCTAATTGGAGATCAAGAAATTTTTGTGAGAGAAATTTGATTTGTGTTGTCACATCGTCTTATGAATCAGGATGTGGAGTGAACATGGTTTGAGGTGGTTAGGTGTTTGATTGACGAGTGGGGCGTTGGTGAGAGTCTTTTGCAAGATTTGTTGAGTGAGTAATGCTTGTTGTTGGTCATGCTATTATTGTTCCAAGAAAGCTTGTTGTTGGGCTTTCTATTCTTCTTGATACTCTTTCAGTTCTTGTTGATATGCTTTTTGTTGGACTGCTTGTAATTGTACCTGATATTAAGCTTGCACTTGTGCTTGTTGAGCTTGAGATTGATCTTGTGCTTGTTGGGCTACCTATGCAGCTTGGGCAGGCTATGTGGCTTGTGTGGTTTGAGCTACTTGCACAGCTTGGGCAGCTTGTTGTTTTTGTAGTAAAGCTTGGGCTTGGGCAGCCTACTATGCCAATTTTGCTTGTTGTGTTGCTATTTGTGCTTGTGCTTGCTGAGTAGCTAGTTGTGCACCTTATTGATTTGGGGTTTTTGTGTTGGTGGTGGTGGATTAGGAATAGTGTTGAATGTGATGATGAGAGGGACCATTGTATTGATGGATGAGGTTTGTGTGAATGGCATGATTAAGATGATTTGTCCTTAGGAGACCATATTTTGAGACACTTGGGGGATGGTCGATGTGTTGATGGTGTAATGCCCTGCCAAGTAACCTTAAAGGAAGTTGCAATTAACATCTTAAGCGAACTAATTTTTTTTTATAAAGTGCATTTAACATACACATTCACTTACTAATTAACAGCAACCTCTAAGGCTACAAGGTTAGCATTACTTAAACCCACACATACATATTACATATAACCATAGCATTATAAACTTTATGAAGTAAAAATCACATCATAAGAATACCACATAACATAATAAGATAATCAACCAAGATACAATCTCATAAATATTAACTTAATCCAATAGTTACATCACTCATTCCCAGAATGAGACGATAATACAAATGTATTACAATTACATAACTCCACCTCATACAAAAGAGGAATAAAATATCATATACAAATTGAAATATTACAAAGCAAGAACAACACAAGAACTTGAGTCATCCAAACATAACTAACAACCATGCTGCTATACTCAAAACTGAGGGAATAAGGCTAACACATAAAGATCAAGTATCCTGATCCAACATAAGGGAAAGTAGTGGGTACGTTTCCTCAGGATTGGTTGAGCTAAGATGCTCTACGCCGCAAAATGCGTACGCTACACACTCCACCCATGAAAACTTGTGACTGCTACTATCCCTTCATAGATTGAGGATCTAACGAACCAAAAGAAGAAGAGCTACTTTCGGTTGCTCCTATAAATAGGTTTCAACCACACCTGGGTTGGTTCTCAATCAATTAAAAAACATGCAAACACACAAAAAAAGTATGGTAACATCCACACCCAATGTGACTTTTCCCCATTACTAGGTACCAAGTATCACCATCACATGGACACACAAGCAAATACGGGTTTCCACAACATTTAGACTAGATACAGTTACTGGTTTCTTACATTTACAAGGGAAAACAACTACATACATAATCCCATAGGAGTATTCAATTCCATAACCCCTAGAATACGTATCATCACTTTCCAACCATAACCTTATATAAGGTTACTTTCACGCTACACTCTTTCACAGAGGATATCATCCTAAAGTAAAAGCCATGAACACGTGATTACATAACACTCTACTAACAATTCACAAGAACAACTCAGTGGGCACAAATGCACCTAGAGAACCCAGTGTTTAAACCTAGGCTCTGATACCATGTGTAACAATAATCAGATAACCACATCCCACAGTAATAGTTGTCACTCAATAATAGTGATCAAAACATCATAACAAAATGTATCCAGTATCGAAGTAACTGCAACCAAACATCACATAATGCAAACCAAACAAGAAGCAAAATAGAGGGGTATTACAGATGGCGAGGGTTGCTTGGATGGTTGCAATATTTTATTTTGATATCAATGACAAGGTGACAATATTCAATATAATGCTTTGATTTATGATGGGAGGATTGCTTGGATTTGGTTGATTGATGATGGGAAAAGGGGGGAAGACCAAACCCAAGGGGTGATGTAGATGTAAATGGTAGAGGTGGAAATCGAGGAAAGATGGGAAATTCATTCCCTTGAAGAGATGATGATGAGGGATTGAAGAATCCCCCTTCTCCAAACAAATCACCTTCTCCTTATGAGGTCAGAAGGAGAGAGCTTTGTGCTTCAAGAGGATAAACTGGTGTTGCATAAAAAGAGGATAAATGAGTAGGATCATGAAATGCAACATGAGCATATGGGTGTGATGGATTTAATGGGATGGATTGGCCCAATACAATCTTTGAATCCAACTCTTGGTTATTCACAAGGGGATGTGTTTGAAGTGAACGAAGCAATAAGCTTCCCTTGTTAACGATTGGTGGATTTGGAGCAATGGATGATGTGATTTGTGAGATTCTTTGAGTGATGCTTTGATATAGAGGTATGGGTGGGATTGGAGGCATGATCCAAAGAGGTTTCTCCACAAGAGTTCTTACATCATAGTTGGAAGGGATTTTAGCCCCTTCAATTGCCAATTTAAGCATGTATTGGGAGCTATATAACCTCATCATAGTATTAAAAATTCTATGATTTTTTGGATTTTGCACCATCTCAAGGATTTCATCTTGTGTCATCCCCAAGATACTGTTGGTGATGTCTTCCACTTGACCTTCCTCTTGAGGATTTTGGGCATTGGAGGAGGATTAATTGGGAGGTTAATGGATATCGTACGGTTGAATTTTGTTTTAGTTTGACTCAAATTGCTTGAAGTGGATGTTTCTTTGTTTTGCACCATGTTTTTCTTGTATTGAGATCAAGTTTGAACCATAAAATAGGGATCAGTTTTCAGGAATGTAAGAGATGAACCTCTATCATCTTAGATTGGTCTAAACTTTAGGCTCAAATAAGAGAACCCAAGTTTTCTTTAAGGACCAAAGGATGGGGATGATATAAATGGAGGAAGGATGGTGTGGATGATTGAACTCTTTGAGAAAACTTGAAGGAAATACTAGAATTTAGGGCTTTATATTGATTTGATCGAAACGTTGGCTTGAATGGATTTTGATTTGGATAGTGAACTCATAAACTCTAAGAGGTTGAATTTTTTTCTAGAGTAGACTTGTATACAAGATGATAATTTGACTAAGTGTGTAAAGAAGGATTCATCTAAACACCCCTAGCCAAACAAGATGATTTTTGTTTTATTTTTGGATAATGAACTTATAAACCTCAAGATGTTGGATGTTATCAAGAGGTAGACTTGTTCACAAGGTTTGATAATTTGACTAAATATGTGGAGAAGGATTCATCGACACACATCTAATCAAACAAGATGATTTGGATTTTCCAAAAATTCTAGCATGAATGATGTTTTCAAGATTTCCAAGAGTTGTTGGTGAGATTATTTTGATTGAAGTATGAG
Source organism: Sequoiadendron giganteum (assembly GCA_007115665.2). NCBI lineage: Eukaryota > Viridiplantae > Streptophyta > Pinopsida > Cupressales > Cupressaceae > Sequoiadendron > Sequoiadendron giganteum. The sequence continues at coordinate 337,220,690 of CM021100.1, read as the reverse complement.
GGATGGATGAAAATGTTGAATTTGATCCTAGATTAGACCTAGATAGAACTTCTTTCTACAAGACCTCGGTATTGGATAACACACTTAGTAATTCATATGTAAGAAATGGAAACCTTTGACAGAGACTTGGATTTTGTTGGATATAAAAGTCATACAAGTTAGAATCATTCCTTGAATATTTCTTGTAAAAATTATAGACCAACCTTTCTCTAACTTCATGAATCCTTGAAAGACGCTCTTCACGAGCTTTTGGACTAAGACTTTTGAACTTCGGTTTTTGAATTTTGATCTTTTAGGAAATCACTTGGAAGAACACACGTGGGGGTTCAATTGTTTCTTAACTTTTGTTTAACGACTTCCTTTTACAAAAAACAATTCTTGATTTATGTTTTCAAAGTAGATGTCAAATGTCCTAACTTCTTCTCATCCCACAAAGTCCATTACATGGAGAATTGAGGAAATTAAGGCACAAGTTTCCTAATGTTTTCTTTAGTGAGAACAAATTACGATTAAACCCAAATAATTAGATCCCTCTAAGGATGAAATCGATAGGGCAAGCAAGAGAACTTGGATTCATCAAAGGTAGTTTCTTCCCCTAAAGGGCTTGAAATTTTTAGGATTTTCTGAATGTTTGTTTCTAAGCATTTTGGATCCAAGGAAAGTCTTCTGATTCCAATAATATGCACAATCTTAGGATGAAAATACAATATTTATTAGGTTCCCACTTGGATAAATCCATATATGCTTACTCTTAGGAGATAATTAGATGCTTGACCACACAAGCTCCCCCTTATAGTGCACTCACTTCTCGGGTCAGCCAAACATTAGTATCCATGAAACACCCATGCTATACTTCTCATCTCTACTAAAAGTCGTAAAAATGTGGGATGGATTCAGAACAACCGTTCTTGCACTAACAAATAGATAAGTATTTTGTCCTTTCTAAACAAGGGATTTTAATGTGGGAATTTCATTCCTAGGGGACCATCCATGTGGCAAGAGACCATTGATGACCTTCTTTCTAGAATGATCCTTGTGATACACAAACTTTCCTCGAGTACCCACAATTATATACTAGCTCGAAGTTGCCTAGCTTTAACATGTTACGGTTGGGTCGTTCCTTGGGGTGATTAATTTTTCCCACTAGGAAGACCCTCTATGGATAAACAAAAGTGAGCAAGTACATCCATAATTTGATAAATATTTGTTACAAAACAAAGAGAGAACACTCGTGATGTACTCTACTCACACTCACAAGATTTTTTTAATTTTAAAATGCCCAAATTTGAAGTGTGTAGGAAATAACTTATATAACTTAATATCACCAAAAGTATTTTTATTTACAATATCATCGTGAAGCGTGAGAGAAGTGCATACACCTTTTAAATAATATTAATTTTTAAAAGAGATTACAAAACATGAAAAATACACGTTCATTTTAGACCTCAAAGCAGTGATGTGTTTGTTTTAGAGCACCAAAATGAACTATGAAGTTGTTTGTTCAATTTTAGACATTATTGTAATCTAGTATGTTTCTAAGGTTATATTTTAACCAACTTGAAAACATCAAATTAATGGTTAATTTAAAATCCCCAAAAAAAGTGAGTTGGTCTAAAATAGAAAACGAAAGAAGAAAATGCAAACCCTAGATTATAACAACAAGCATTTAAAAATACTTTTTAAAGTCTCAATTTCAATGTTAAAATTTTCCAACTCCAATGCCAACCTATAAAAAATGCAATTTTTTTAGAGATAGGATTTATTTAAGAAACTTCATGAAACATACAATATTTATTAAAATAATAAAATTATAGCCGTTATGCAAAATTTGTAATAAAAACAAACAATGTTTTAAAGCACTAATATAAGTGAAACATGAACATTGAACAAGTTAACTCCCCTGTCATCAAGTCAATTAAGTTTCTCATAGGCCTCTATGCAAAAGAAAGATGCAAAGCAAATATTTAACGTAGAAAGGTACAAGTTGATTTAATGTAATGACCTTAAGCTTTTAAGACATTTAAGGTCTTGAGACAATGTAAGATAAATCCAAAAAAGATATCTTGTCAGCATTTAAGATGCTTAAGTAGTTGAGACAGTTAAGACAAACCTACAAAAGATAAGACAAATCTGCAAAAGATATCAATATTGAGTCAAAAATAAATAAATAAATGAACAGTCCTTTAATGGCTTAAAATATATTTATATTGACATCAGCCATGCATGTTGATTTTTATTTTTTTTAAAGCTAAAAAATAAAAAATGTGCCATGTTAGCCACATATCTTCTAATAATCAATTTTTAAACAGCAATAGAGATTATATTTGCAAGACCAAGATTTTGCACCTTTTTAGAAATATTTAAGTGACTTAAGAAAATGTGCCATTCTTGCATAATGAACTCTACATAATTTCTAACCTTTCACTTGAGCAAACAATAAACCCTTGGCCCACTTCCTGGAACATTTCAGTTATGACAAAAATGGTGGCCATATCAATGGCCTTTTGGTATTTACTATGCCATTACAAGACATAATAGTGTGTTGCTACATAATATTTGTAGAAAGAAATAAGATCCACATCATGGTAGTACAAAAAAGTGTCTTAATAGAACTTGGTGCATAAATCTCATGGCTTGCAAATGGGCCATTAAAGTCATAGATCTACCATGAAGTGAACATTTAAAATGTTTGATATGGCACCTAAATGCATTCAAAGTACATGAGTACAGATAAGGCACATTAATTCAATAGACCAAGTGGATTTTCTTGAAATGATGTCATCTTTTCTAACCGTACACTTTTTTTTAATGTATGTTAGTTACCACTGTACACCATACAAGGTTAAGTTTGTCTTTATTGTTGTTGTTTCCTTAGAATTTGGATAGTCAACCAATAAAATAGGCCAAATTTGAATCAAAAAGTGAAACAAGAAGGTACGTATGATAAAAAAAGACAAAGCATGTCGAATCCTTTTATGAATGAAAATTTCAGTCTTTTGGGGCTCTGTGCTCACATCAAAAACCTACTCTAACATGATTTCCCATAATTTGTAAACATCACACACTTACTCTAGCAGCCATATATATATTTTCCAATAAAGGATCGACTGCAGAGGCTACGACTAGCCAAATAATACACAACGAGATGAGAAAAATAAAAATCTATGTGCAAATAGGTATCTTGAGGACAACACATACCCAAGGAAAATGGGATAAAATCGCAAAGAATATGCAAAAATTATTATCAGACAACAAATGGGAAAGCGACCAACAAGTCCTTTGAGTTAGAGGAGTCCGAGACCAAAAAATCTAAGCGTTGGGCTGACCCTCTACTGGACATACATATTAATGATAATTCCCCTATTAATAGTAGAAAAGAGCCCTCTCTAGATTATCTCAACCTTGCCAAAACCAATTCCGAGTCCCACTCTAAACTCTAGGATTGGACCTTCTCTGAAATTAATGAGCTGAAAATGAAAACCTAGGCACCGCAAATTAAGATCGATGAAATGGGTGCTAAGATTGCTGAGATGGAAAAGAAAGAAGCGGTTCATAGTAATAGAAAGATTGACATTGAAGCGAAGAACTTAAGGAATACCTTCAAAACTATAGCCAAGCAAAATAATCGTATTGCAATACATAATGCTATAATCATTAATGTGATGACTAAGAAGCTCGATAAAGCCCAGCAGGGGTCTTTGGTGGTTGATCTGGAGGATACCAAGGATAAAAGCCAGGAGGAAGCTGGAATTTCCAAAAGAACCAGAGCCAACCTGAAGCGCAAGGTCCCCCTTACCCCGAAAATGATTCAAACTCTTAAAAAGGGGGTTAAAGATATGCAGGAGCTGGAGGCAGAGATGAAGTCTATCCTTAGGACTCTGAATTAAGGGCTAGGGTTTTCTTTGTACTTTCTCTGCTGAACCTTCTTTCTTGACCTTTCTGGTCCTTTTTGGTTGGTTGCTGCTAGTCTTCTCTCGGGCAACTATTTTTTTTGGTGGAACTCTAGTTTCCTCTTTATTGTTTTGTAAACTTTGTGGTTTCAGGTCCTTGTAAAACCTAATTTACCCTTTTATCAAAATCAAATGGGAAAGCAACAAATGATGGAGATCTCACATACACAAGATGATTATCACTACTGTCTGGACATGCATTGATCAATAGAAATCATATTTAAAATATTGAACAAATCCTTACCATAAACATCATGTAGATGAAGCAGAAGATACAAACAACATTAATTAGAATGTCCAAAAAATATTCTCTCAATTTACAAACCTTTGTTATTGTTGGCTTTCCCATTTACTTGAACATATATAGATAAGACGGAAAAATTCCCGTAGGAGATTTGATGAAGATGGGCTTCAGTACCTCAAGCCCACTATTCAAATCAAAAAGTTACTCTACATACATTTGACAATCTATTTTTTTATCTATCTCGATAGAGTTATCAACTCAACTATTATCTACTTTTTAAAGATTCTTTAGTGCTAAATGTAAATATGTGATGAATTCCTAGCATATTAAAATAGCCAAATAAGCTAGTTTCACGTTCACTGGATATTAGTACATTTCTATAAAGCAATGTAAAATCAACCCATGGTCAAAGACAAAACAAAGACTGATTCCTATCGAATGCATGAATTCAAGCCCTCCTTCTAGTTCCATCTTGTGGATGTTAAATATACAAAATCTTAAACTATAACACACATTATTATGGTTAGTCCTTCAAATCCAAGCAAACATAACAACCCTATGAAATACTCCAACATGCTTCACAATGTAAAAAAGACAAAAAAAGATCAAAATAAACTAATGAAACAATTACAAAATCATGTTCATACCTATCTCATAGTGGAAGTAATGCACCTTTGATGTGAAAAGGATGCCCTTTTCCACCTCCTTGACAAGCCTAGATGATGATGATGCAAAATGCAAGATGATGATAGATGAAAATGAAATCCAAATGCCTATAGTACAAATACTCAAATTGTGGATGATTTTAAAGGAATAATGTTGTGTATTTATAGATTCAAGAGTTGAATATTGAAGGATTTGGGTGAATGTGGGAGAAAAGACCAACCAATGAGATAAGGCCACTTTTCCACATGTGATTCAAGGAGGAATGAGCACATTTTGGAGAATGTGCAAATAAATGCTATTAGGTAGATTTGAAATTTGAAAGATGCCCTTAAATGCATATGGTTGAGAGATTTTGGGGGGAAATTTTTTTGGGAAAAAAAGTCAAACAAATGGAGTTAATGACGGAATATTCCTTGGAAATATGCCTTGTGAGGGAAAACAGAGATAATTAGATAATTAATTAAAATGAATTTCATGTGCAAGTTGCAAAAGCTATACAAAAGAGGATTAGTATTAGGAGTTAATCATGATTTGATTAACTTAGATGGAGGTTAGTTGATATGACACTTTATTTATATTTTTTTGGGTTTATCTAAATCAAAATGAGAGGAAAGTGAAAATTAGTAATTTAATAAAATAAAGTTTGGTTTATCCAATTAAATGAAAAATATTAGGAATTTAATTAAATAACTTTGATTTATTTAATTAAATGAGGAACATTATAAATTTAATTAAATAAATTTGATTTATTTAATTAAATGAAGAACATTAGATGCAAGATGTCTATTTGCATGTATACACTTGTAACAAGGTTTGTACATCTATTTTTGTGTGAAAATGAGTTTATTTGATATACATTTGTTCATAAATAAATTTTCATAAAATATTTGTGATGAAATTCAAAGAATATGGTTCTTTAATATTATAAATTTTGTAATGAAAATTAGTTTTAAAAATTATTTTGTGCTGAAAATTATAATTTAACATTGAAAGATAAATTAAACTTATTAGAATAATAAATTAAGTTACATTACACATTAATAATAGAATGTGTGTGTGTGTGTGTGTGTGTTTGGAACAATGGGTTCCATGGAATGGATCACTATTTTAGAATCCAATAGCAATAATGCCTTCCAAATTTCTTAGTTTTATTGGATGTACAATAATTACAAATATCTAAGGACCTACTATATCTGACTGGGATGATATACACCATTTATTAAAATTATTAGTTACATTGATTGAATTATATTTCACAACATACGAATCACATATTTTTAGTATGATGTATGTTTCATATGTAGATATTGAATATACAAGTGGATATAATATCAAATAAACTATATAAATTGTAGTAACCAAACTTGATCATGGAAACAAAATGCATCCTTTGATCATTGAATTAGTGACCTACTTCCATCCTCATACTTGAGATTTGTCAAATGATTATTAGTGAGCTATTTTTATTTTAGTTTCTCTTTAATTCCAAAAATAAAAACCTCCATCATCAAAAAAAACATATTAATAAATATATAATCATTTATACTTGCATTATTATTATGAGGATTGTTTTTAGCTTTCACTACTCTAAGCTTTCTTTTTTTTTTGTTATTTTATCACTAAATTTTACACTTAAATTAATTTGGGTTGTTTTTTCCTTGTGTACATATGTCAATCATCATTTCATATCTTACATATAAAATTCCATAATATGGCTTCCTCGAAACCCTTATCTCTTCATATTCATTTATCAATAGATGTATGACTAGCAAGGTCTTAAGCTGAATCCATATATGATGTTCTTAGTTATGTTAGTAGCATTATAAATTGTCACCCTTGAAAATATCACACTATATTGACACCTTATTTGTCATATAATTATATGTTCATGATTTTATAATTTTTAGTTTAGATTGGTAATATGAATCTAGTTCCCTGCCATCCCTAGCTTTTGAGAAAAATAGTCTCAAACATAGGTGTTGGGTGACCTAGTCCTCATATTATCCTTTGAAATTAATATCAACTTTAGTGTTGGCCTTTGCTGATTTAAAAGTGATCCTCAGTCCAAAAATCCAATTAGGATGCATAAATAAACAAGTTTTCCCTCTCATTTGAACAACTAGGCACTATTATGATGAATCATACACTATTATGCACTAATTTTAAAGATACATAAAACCTCTTCTCTACATGTTGGCTACAAAAATCTATTGTGTTATGTGACTAACACTTTTAGGTATCCAGGCCCATTCAATTGATCATAATCAATTATTTATGGAAAATTATGGTGTGACATTACTTCAAAAAGGGTTTTGTTATCTAACGTAAATTTGTGTTGCTTCACCACATTTATTTAGTCCTATAATGTTTATTTTTCCTTTCACCTTTATTGTTGAACCAACAAAAAAGTATAACTCTAACTAGGGAAAGAGGATTCCCTTTACTAGGCCCTTAGGGTTTTTCACCAAGGATCTCTTGGTGTAGGAATGTCTCTCTTTTTGCTTGGTAGTTATGTGGATTTTGGCGGTTTCATTCAAAGAACGGGTTGATTGATGAAGGGTGTGATATGTGTGTGTTGAGTGTGGCTATATGGAACTAATACTAACTAAGAAATGTAAACAAAGAAAATGTAAACTAATGCAAACTAACCTAAACTATATGTGCCCTAAATGTATGCAAAAAAAAAAGTAAACTAGAAGGTTAAGATATTGTGCACCTAGAAATGGAATGTTGTAGATGAGAGATCCTAGAATGCATTGGAAATTTCCTGAAATCAGTAAGGGGACACTTACGCCAAGTTGGGTGACCTATTCGTCCTATCAAGAAACTTTGTTGGACTAGGTTTCAGGGAAAAGGGTATCTAGAAATACAAAAACCCTATTTTAGGCCTGGTACAGGGACAAGGTCGCAAATAGTGGAAACCTAGTCCTTCTAGTACTTTCTAAAGCTTGAAGGTTTGATTTTGTGGGTCCCAGTTGGCACTTTCCTTCTCTGTAGTAGTCCATGTCTGAAACTATTGAAAATGACCTACAACTTGTCCTTTTTGTCCTTCTAAGGTTTTATGCCTTGATGTGACTTCAATGGAATGTTTTTACTTTCTCCAACACATTGTACCTCATGAAGTGTGAGTACCAACCTTCAAACACATGCAAAGACCAAGAGAATGTTAGGGTTAGGGAATTGGGGTTTTCCTAAGACAAACCCCTTTGGTGGTAACTCAAAACCAAATGAGATAACACCAAAGGAAATATGGTTGAATGATAAACAATGTAAATGGTCACCAAATCCTTTGTTGTTGAGGTCTGCAACATGCACAGACAACTCCAATGGAGGTTTCTTGTGAAACCCTTGTGTTTGGTTGCTTGCTTGGGAAGCTTGAGTGCAAGAGTACTTGTAAAGAGATGTAAAAATGAGCTTGGGAGAGATAGAAATATAGGTCAAACAGCTTACTTATACATGCTAAACCCTAAATTTTCCAAAATGCAACATGATAGGCCGACACTAGGGTTTTGGGGGCAATATTCCTATTAGTTTTTATTTTTATTTTTATTTTTTTGCCAAAGGGACTAGGCAGCCCAAGGTGGCGACCTAGTCCACTTGTAAAATTTCAAGTGGCAGTCGGGAATTAGATGATGATTAACATTTTTTATTAGTTTTTCCTCCCAAATAACACTTAATTTGGGACTAAAATTACATAAAGGGGACAAACTAGCATAAGAAAAAGGATTAATTAGTGATGATAAGCCTAGGAAAATGTGAAAATGCCTTACAACACTCTACAAGACCTTGGTACAAGGCTTGGGAAGGGCTAAAAGGGTGTTTTTTAGGTGAATTATGTTGAAAGGGTCTTAGAAAAGTGAGGAAATGTGTTACAACACTTCACAACACCTTAGTAAAACACCGTTAGAATATTGTTGAATTGCAAGCTTTCAAGACTGAATCAAGGGAAAAGAAGGCTAAAATGAGTATGAACTTGCTTCAAAATCACACTAAAGTAGTTGAATCATGTGTGTCAAGTGACACCTAATGTGATCATGTTAGTAAGGTAAGATGACTATGACCAAGAGGAATGATCAAGCCCCCTAGACCAAGATCCCATGAAAAACCAAACATAAGTAGAAAACTTTACACAAGGAGTAATGTGACAGAGTGGAGATAGAAAAAAAGGTCGGATCAAGCTTCGACCATTTTTCCATATACTTGTTGATAAGATCTAGGTTGTTTTTCTAAAAGGAAACGATGGTACTCACTCTAGGCTGACAAGATTTTTAGTTGTCCATCGGGTGAGAATTCAAAAAGAAGGTCAAATAAATACACATGGTTGATATGCACTCACACTCATGGAAAGGTGTCTATGGTGAAATTTGTGCCACTATTTGGGCTTCCCATTCAACCATACCAAAGTTATACCTCCTGATATTTTTGATAAGGTGCCACAAAGACAAGGGTGTGGTTCATGAGACAAGCAAAGCCTTGGATGCTTAGAAATCATGAATAAGTTCAAGATGGCACCACAACCATGCAAGTTTTGTTATGAAAGGTGACCATGTATGCACAAATGTAAAAATGTAAAAATGCAAAATGTAAAATGAAAAAATGTAAAAAGAGTGTTCTAAGTAGTATTGTTTAGTTCATATGAGGTATTTGACCTAAGGAGCATTGCATCTAATGTCTCGACAAGAGAACCAATCAAAGGATATAAAATTCAAAACTTAGGGGATGTAGTGTGTTGCATCAGGACACTTAAGAGGAATGTAATATGCTAAGATAAGTCACACTTATGAAGGACATTAGACCGAATTTCATTCACAAAGTGAGAAACACATCATGTGAAGTGACAAGGCCGCACTAGAAAGAACAGACAAAGAAACAAAAAAATTAATGCAAAGAAAATTAATACAAATTTATGCCCCCACATTAAAGGAATTGCTACACATTGTGTTGTGAGAAATTGTTTTAATTTAGAGAAAGGAAAAATGCAAAAAGGACATGAGAGCCAACCCAAAAATCCCTATGTCAAGTAATAGGTTTTCAAGAAAGGATGCATCATGCGAAAAGAAAGGAAGAATAAAAAGAAGAAAGAAAGGGGTTTGCCTAAAAAAGGAATAAAACCAAACACATAAGGGATCTATGGATTTGGGGTCAGTATGTTCATTGCTGAAATTTTTTTTTAGAGAGCACATAACTATCATCAGTCCCCCAAATACATAGAACTAGAAGAAGGACACAAAGAGAGTGAAAAAAAATGAAAAGAAAGAGTCATTTAGGGTCAACATGGAAGAGACTTAGGATGTCTCAACACTTTGCATCATCCCCAAATGAAGGTGAAAAGGAAAAAAAAGGAAAGGAGATTCATTTGGGTCAACATGAAGGAGACATTGTGGTCTCAATTCCTTGCATCATCCCCAAATGAAAGTGAAAAGGGAAAACGAAAAGCAAAAAAGGATGCATGATAGATAGAAGAATGGAGGGACATATAGAAGATTATGATAAAGAGGGGAAAACATCAATCAAGATGGGGAATACATGACATGAAAATAAAAATAAAAATAAAAATAAACTCAACTAGTTAGGAAAGTGCATGTCACTCATCAAGAAAGTCATCAGCCTCCCAATCTTGCTCATTGTAAAAATCAGGAGGGCGACTAGCAAGAAGGATAGAAATGATCAATAAAATAGTGTCAAAATCCACACTTTTCTAAGGAGAGTTTTTGTGAATGCTCATGGAAGAGGAAAATAGTGAATTCAAAGTTTGGTGCAACACTTCATCGATTTAGGAATTCTCCTCATTGTCATCATCTAGATTAATGATAATGGGAGGATGGATGACAATATCAGTAGTGAATTATAAGAGGGGTGATGAAGGAGGTGTCAGATTAGGCTATGGGGGTGGAGGAGGAGAGACAACAGACATTGCTTCTCGCACAGGGGGTTATGTTTTTCAATGTTTTCTTCCTCACGAGATTAGTGAGCAAGAGCACAATGATAATGCCTATGTTCCTTACCTTCTTTATTCCTTTTGGATTTTCTATAAAGGTGCATGGGTGGAAGAGTAGGATGGCCAACCATAGGTTGTTTTTCATTCATAGGATGAACAAGAGGAACTATGGGTGGCTCATCCACTTTCTCCTTAGCTTTATAGACCTGTTTAGTGTGAAGAGGGAGAACAAAATTTCTATCATGATCCCTAGGAATTTTAGAAGATGTGGAAGAGGTTTCGGGTGCGGTTTGATGGGGCATGTTAGATTCAGGTTGCCACATAGCTTCATCAAGGATAGAGGATTCTGAAGTAGAAGGAGGTATGTTGCGGATCCAAAATTCAGAGATTTTATTGGCTTTGAACTTTTGATAGGAAATGAAAAATAAGTCACGTCTATGAGTGATGGGCTCCATGGGTTCAAGCCAAAATTATTTCAAAGATAATTTACCTTTGGAGGATAAAGGATTAAGTCCACTATGGTGGATAGTGAATATGTCATTGTCAACACAAAAATTCACAGAGTTGTGGACAACAGATAGGACCTCTTTCACTGAACAAAGCCACGGGTGGCCAAGTCACAAACGAAATTGATTCGATTGTGGTATGATGGGGAAGGTAACATCAAATGTATTTGGACCTATTTGTAATGGGAGGGAAATTGATCCAATAGTGAGGCACATAAAACCATTATGTGTTTTGACCCATGTAGTAGGTTGATTATAAACATCTTGAGCAATATCATGTAATACTGTAAATTATTCTATGATCACATTCTCACCACAAGTAGGATCTATGAGTATCCCATTAGTGGGCTTATCATAAATTCTACCAGCTATGTACAGAGGACCATCAAGAAGATTTTGTAGTATATCTTGTGGTCAAAAGGTGATCTCAAGAGGTCCTTTTGTTGTTCACTTATGATGGATAGCATCAATTTCTCCTACCATTTCATTAATAGGTGTGACATGGGTGACCATGAGAAGAGAAGAAAGATGTGTATCTTGTGATTCAACATTCATGATATTAGCTGGTGAGGTCTCACTTGCTTTGAAAAATGACACATTATGTTTAGGTATGGGGTTGGTGAATATTTGCAAGTTTTGGTTAGGGGGTGCCATGGACTTATTCCTTTTAGCATGCACGCCAACAATCGGGAGATGACTTGAATCAATTAGTTCTTGCACAAGGTGATTGAGATGCTTGCATTGTTTAGTATCATGTTCATTCTGACAATGAAAGTAACAATAAGCAGTTGAATTGTAAGATGGAGGTAATGGTTTATTGGGATCAGGTGTTTGGATGATAGGTAAATAGATCATTTGTTGTTGGATTAATTGGTTAATGGTGTTATGAAGGGTGTAAGATAAAGGTGTGAAGGTGTGCTTAGGGTCACCATAATTGAAGGGTACAACAAAAAAAATAATGACCACTTGGTTATTAGTAGGTGGAGGGGTTTGGGATGAATGGTTAAATTATAGAAACCCTTTGTTTGGTTTATGGAAAGGTTGAGGGTTGGATTGGGAAGAACTATTAGACTTCTCAACAATACTAGAAGTGGAGCATGAATCTTGACTACTAGTTGAGTTATGAAAGTCACAAAGTGCTTGGCACAAGTGCATGAAGGAGGGGAACTTTATTAGGGTAAGCTTGTCTTGGATAGGTGTTAAGAGGTTTTTGGTGAAAATATTTTTCAAATGTGTGTCAGGTATCTTAAAATTGATTAAGGAATAAAGTGCATAATAATGAGAGATAAAGTTAGTTATCTTCTTGTTAGTGTCTTTCTTGCATCTCATGAGGTTAGCCAAGGTTTTCTTAGGGGCCATATGGACTTGGAAGTGATTAATGATCAAGGCATCCACTAGTGCATTTAATGAAGTAATGGATTTATTTGGAATTGAGGAAAAAAAGTCCAAGGTGGAATCTTTGAGGGTCCTATGGAACAAATTAACTAGGACCTTGTCATTAAGGGAAAAGTCATTACGTTAGTGTTGGAAAATATGCCTCAACTTGTTGGCTTGAAATTTTGTAAAAGTCTTGGTAGGTCTCTCTTTGTTCATGCTTTTACAACTATACCATAGGAAATTTTTTGAGGTGGCACAGTTGCATAGTTTAGCTCCTTACCACAGAGGTATTTGGTGTGTTTGGTTGTTGTGTGGTTAATGCCCTACCACGGGTGATCTATGTCTAAGGTGTGGTTGTGCGGTGTGTTACCTCCTTACTGCAATGCTCCTTGCTTTGTCTAGTGGTTGGGTGGTGTTACTGGATTACAGCAAAAGGAATTCTCTTTGACTCATGGTTGGGCAATGTTACTACTATACCATGGGGTGCTTCCTTTACCTTAGCAGTGGCATGCTGAACATGGTTGATAGGGAGGTTGGATGAATCAATCACTGATTCATGCTCTAGGTATTTCTTGGAAGATCTCTAGGGTTTCTTTCTCCCCCTTGCAACCTATAGGATCTCCTTTTACCTAGGATCCCCTAGTTCTCCTTGCCAACCCAACTATCAACACAGTTCCTTCTACCAAGTCAAAACTTGGTGCAATCTTGTAGCACTAGCCCTTAGCCCTTACACTGCCTTAAAGGCTACTAACCTCCAGATTATTGAATTAGTGTTACATAGGTGTGGATTTGCTTCTAAAGTATTCAATCCATCCTAATAGGGTATTAGGGATCCACCTAGCTCCATCTACACGTTGCTTTCACCAAATCCCTCTATTAGGCCCAAAAGGCTACTAGCCCTATTAGGTCTCCTTCTCTGAGAAATCATAGTTTTTCCCAAAGTTCTTCCAAGTAACCCCCAATATTTTCTTGGGATTCTTGGTTCATATGCCCACCTCTCAAAAATTTTTTGGGTCTTGGGCCTCAACTGGCCGTACAATGGCCTAACCTAAAAATGAGCAAAATTAAGGCCTTTTAAGCCCTTTTCTAGCTTCTCTGCAACTTTCTAAGTTTTCCCCTCACACATGGATTGGTATGGTCTCATCCTCTTTACCATAGCTTGGTAAGATTCATACCTTCCTTCTTCAAAAGGAATTTAGACCCTAAGTCAAAACCTCTGCAATTTAAGTCCTCTGCACTATGGTCTTTCCTAACCGGGCTCTTCTCTAGCTTGCCTAGGATAAGACTCTAGCACTAGCTCTTATGCTTTCAAAGACTCTAAACCCTACTATATATACATCCATGGATTCTAGTAACTAATCCCAAAGGGCCATACAATTTGTACAGTGGTAAAGTGAACTAACCCTCCATTCTTTACAAACTGCCTGGTTCAAACCTGCAACAGTGTAGAAAGCAAACTATTTAGAAACAATGCTTGAAACTAAGTAAAAAAACTAACTAATGCCACACATTATTCAAAGAGATACTATCCTACATTATGCATGAATTATAGTGCCAAACTACCTCATTAAAGCATCACTGTAATGTAAAAAAATAAGAAATTTCTCACACAATCAGCATTGCTTTTGCTTGAATTTACAAACTAAAAACAATATGAAACGCTTCCAACCTGACAACAATGCTGAGGAATCCCATAAATAGGGTCACCAATCAGTTATCCTCTCCCTTGGGCTCTTCTTGGTTGCTTGTAGCTCCAATTGGACATTTTAAAAATTTGCAAAAGTCCTAAAAGTCCTAAACCTCATATTTAGCTAAAACCCTATGACACCTATTTAGTGGTCAACATGACCTTCATCTGATCAATTCACAACAAAAATACAACTAAGGCTCACACAAAAATGAACTAAATTATATTGCTTAGTTTTCCTAGACAACCTCCTAAACAACCTATGGCAAGCTATGGGTGCTCCTATAGCAATGGTGGTCGACGAATAGATACTTACCGCTAGACCGCGAGAGACCTTTTTCTAGTTGGCGGTAGAACGATGAACCTTCATTTAGAGGAAATTGCATGGAGTACCACCATACCATGGGTTCTTGCAAGCCATGGTGTGGTAGCACAATGTCACTTCCATACCGCGAGGGCCTTTAGGCTCTGACGTGGTAGTGTAGTGTAGGTACCACCATACTATTGGGGCTTTACACATGTCGATTGGTAGTGTAGTTTACTGCATTACCTCGATGGTTGGATGAGTGGCTAGCAGTGGCATGGTAGAAGGAGCTCATGGATAGTTCATCGATATTATTCGACAGTCAAAGTGGTGGATGAATGGCATGTCAACATGTAACATGATGTCATTCATTGATTCTACATCGCTATTGTAAATAAACTATTATTGGTTGAAATTTTTATTCTTTGGAATCAATATATTTGGAGTAAATGTATCCTCTAATTCGGGAGGTTGACGGTGTGCAAATATGATAAATTTCTTTGTATCTTGATTTAATGTTGGGTGGCTCAATGTGTGTTGCATAGTGGTGCACATTATCAGAGGATGAAGGAAGATTTTCGGTGGAGTAATTAAATATGCCTTGATGGATGTTGGTTGGATATGAATGAGAGGTCAATCGGTGAAGTGTGAAGATAATCAAATTGAGCTATGTGTTTGTTCGAGTAGTATGCATAGAGAATTATAAACGTGAACACTGAGACACATATAATAGCAGAAAATTTGAACCTGAGGTGGCCATGAGGTTGTATTGGATGAAAGACTAGTAGTGTGAGTGGGTTGGTAAGATGAAATGAATCTACACTATATGTGAGAACATTGTAATAGTGCAAGAATTTTTTTTTTGTGTGGTTGTTGCCTGTATTCTCTAGATGGAACAAGATGTAACTCCTATAAAGGCTATGAGCCTCAGATTGTATTGTAACTCTATCTGTTGCTGAATATTACAATGGCTTGATCTTTTGGAGGGTGGTGTTTTTTACCCGAAAAGGTTTTCCCCATGTAAATTAGTGTGTTCATGTGTTTTTCTTTTCATGATTATTGAGTTTGTAACTTTGAATCTATACATGGTGTTGAATCTTGTTTAGTTTGCTTGTTATTTTCTTAGAAGAGTTAATGGTGGAGACCAACTGTGCCTTTTATGCTTTATGGCATAGTAATTTGTGTCTTTGAGGTGATTTGAAGAAATTAAAGTTACTGAAGAAACTACTATTCTTAGATGTTTCATTCTAAGTTATCTCATTCCATCCCTGACAAGTGGTATCAGAGCCTTCTTCTAGTTGCTGGTTCTAGGTATTTCTCCTGTGAAGATTTCTTAGTCTATTATGCTTGAGGAAATTTGGAGGAAGTGGTTGATGATTGATCATTTTTAATGAGTAAAATTTCCTTCTCTTTTGAGACCACATGTAGCATGAAAGACATTAGAGAATTTGGAGTTGATCATATTGTGATGAGGTGGTCTAAGGCTTCTAGTTGTCAACAAATGATCCTGATGCAAGGGGTGTGAGTTTATGCTTATTGTTGTGTTGTAGTAGAGTGTGGTTCATACTGGGTGTCTACGTGAGGGCCTCCTTGATGGTATAGAGATGCTTGGGTTCTATTTTAGCCATACAGTATTGTGCTTGTGCTAGGTGTTATGAATTGGCATTGAAGGTGTTGTTCTTTATTACCCTGATTGCATAAAGGCTATGAAGTTGATCTCTGGGTGGTCTAAAAAAATTTGAATAGCTTGTCTCTCTCATATGCTTTTGCATGAGTTTGGTTTTGGAATTGGTCTCAAATGGGCTTGGAGTTCCTATATCACTTGTACCTTGTACTAGCATGTTTTAGATTCATGTTCTTTGGTTTCTAAGGTTTTCTATAGATTTTCCTAAATAGTCTATGATGCATATTCATTTTATTTTCATTGTTCTAGTTAACCATGATGGTTGTGTGCAGACTCTCGGGTCATCAAGATGAGCAGTGGATATGGATGTGCATGGGTGTTTTATAAACACAGTGGTTTTTGCAAGTTTTGCACAGTCAAGGAAAACTTGTGGTTATGTGGAGCTGGTGTTAAGCTATTTTCTAGACCAGAGCTTTTGGGGTGTGACTAGATGAGATAGTTGTAGTTTGGCATGGTTTGACGAGGTTTAATGTCTTCCCTGCATGGGAGTGTTGGTATGCGATTTTTCACAAAGCATTCTTGTGGTGTTGATTGTTGGTTTCCTAGACTATGGTGCTTGAGTTGTGGACATGATTGGAAAATCAGATTTGTCTTTTGATTTGGTGTTTGAGTCAAGTTTGTTTACATTTTTTTCTCTTTGAGATCTCATTTTTGTATTTTCTAGTGCAATGATAGATTTCTAGGCTTCACTAGTTGCGTCTACAAGTTTTGCAATGTTGTGGGCTATCTTTACCTACATGTTTTTTGTGGGACAACTCAAAAGTGGACTATCAATATCCATGATGTTGCTTAAGTGGTGGTGCAAATCTATTAGTTGGCCTTGTCTATGGTCACTTGTGAATTGAGGTGGTTTATTTTGGATGAGAGGACAGATTACTTTGAGTACCTGAGTATTCGGTTATGGGGACTTGTAGCCTGAGTAACACGCTATCATGGAGAGCTTGGTACACATTATAGTGTAAGATTTTGACAGTGATAGTGTGGTCTGCATGGTTTGGAGATCTTGGTGTTGTTTGGAATTGTTGTCAAATAGATTTATGTTATCAATTGTACTTGGAGGTTCTTCAGATCAAGAGATGTTTTGTCATGATGCTTGGAAATCTCAAGTGTCATGATTCAGTGGGAGCTTTAGCAGTGACTATGGATTCATCACTTGGTGGTGAATGGTGTTATTTGGTGTTGCAGATGTTACTAGGTGGGATTCTTAGATCATGTTGTTGTAGAAGAGTTATTTTGCATTTGCAATAACACTATTTGAAGATGTGCAACATCTTGGAGCCATGAAGGATCTCTACAAGTCTCTAGTTGAGAGGTTGGTGGTGCTTGATAGGTGATGTTGGTTTAGAGTTTTGGCATGAGGCTCTACCTTTGAGACCATACTATGTTCACCTGAAGTATGTGATCTCCTAAGGGGGATGGTTAGATCATGGTGTCATGATAAGTTCTTGTTTTGGATGTTTGGAAATTTGATAGTGGTCTGGAGTTTCTCTATGTTTTGAGTACATTTTTCATATGCTTGAGAACGTCATGTAAATTGCAGTAATGTAGATTGGAGTTTAGCATGAAATGATCAATTGTTGGTGCTTATGGATACATGGATAATAAGGTGAGGTTGTGGTGCTGATTACAGTTGAAAGTATGAGTAGCCTACACCTTGGTTGAACATGAGTTGAACAAAGACCAATGAGGAGATTTCTCTTGGGTAAGTCATGGTGGTTTGTATATCTTGAAAGAGAATTTTCTTTTCTTATCCTTGGACTTCTTGGCAAAGATGTTTATTTGAAAGGTATTTTCCCATTATATCTTTCAGATGTGCCATATGCTTTATCTTTCATAGCTATGGATATTGATTTGTTGTTTTAAGGTTCTAGAGGATTCATAGTGGAAGGTGGACAATATAGTTTATCTCCTTGAGCTTTTGTTTTATATAATATTTTGATGAGAACTGGTAGGAGATAGTAATATGGGCTAGTTTGATATTCTTTGAGAGGATTTACTTTGGGATGTGAAGGAGATCATACTTGTCACAACTACCATTTAGAAATGTATGTAGGATGATGCTATATGTTATGATTTGCAATTTCCTTTTAGTTTGATTCTTCTTCTTGTATGTTCGGTCTCATATGAATTTAGATGTGAGATGTACATATGTGGAGCCATAATAGTCATGAGTTTTTGGTCATGTGTTGTCACTTGGGTAATGACATGGAGTTTCTTGTGCCTCTTTCTTCTTTTAGATATGGAGAACTTGGATGAACCCTGGAAGACTATTGTGAGAGATGTTGCTTGTAGCATTTGGTTGTAGGTTGTGCATATCATTGTGTATGTTCCTTGGCACTACATGGTTATAATTTCTATGTGCTGAAATTAGTAGAATTTTTTTTGTCGTTGATCTTTAATTTTCTGGAATTACCCATGTAGTGGGAGTTCCTAAATGTGTTTTGTCTTCTTCGACTAATTGGCATTTGGAGCCTATATTCTAAAGTTGATGGGTTGACTGTGTTGCTGGCATGAGTTTACTAATGTGGATACCTTGAAGGTATGTGTGATTGGATATATTTGCACTTGTTGTGTGTGCTAAATTTAGTTTCGTTGGTTGATCAGTTGGATGGGAGCAGTCATTTTTTTGGTTGTTGATCTAGCTGATGTCCTATCTTTCTTCTTGGAGGATTACTTCATGGTTGTGTTCATGTTTGAGAGCTTTGAAGCTGATAGAGTGTTGCTTCTATATGGCTGGTGAGCACGATCGAGTGGTGGTAGCATGATGCCCTTGTCATCGATAGGATATGATGTTGGTGTTCTTGAGACTGGTGCATATATGCCTTGGTTCGTTCCTTTTTTCTGTGGTGGATGGTTGGAACTGTAGCCTGAGTTGGTGGACATATTGGATGTTTTTGTAGGTTTCTTAGTTGGAGCATCGAAGCTTTGTGTTAGATTCTTGAGTTTGAGATTTGGAGAAAGCCAGTAAGTCTTTGTCAAGTGGAATATTGTTGGAAAATATGCCTCAACTTTTTGGCTTGAAATTTTCTTAAAAGACTTGCCAGATCTCTTTTTGTTCATGCCTTTAGCGCTATACCATAGGAATATGTTAGAGGTGGCGTAGTTTACCTCGTTACTGCATAGGTATTTGGTTTGCTTTGCAGTTGGGTGGTTACTGCCCTACTGTAGGTGATCTTTGTCTAAGGTGCAGTTGTGCGGTGTGTTACCACCTTACTGCGAGGATCCTTGCTCTATCTGGCAGTTGGGAGGTGTTATCGCATTACCATAGAAGGACATCTCTCAGATTGGCAGTTCGGTGGTGTTACTGCTATATCGTGGGGTGCTTCCTTTACCTTGGTGGTGGCATGGTGAACATGGTGGTCGATGAACAAATTCTTAAGACCATACCATGGGAGACCTTTTTATGGCTGGCAGTAGCATGGTGAACCTTCCTTGTGAGGCAATCACATGGAGTATCGCCATACTACAGGTTGCTGGAATCCCTGGAATGGTAGTGTGGTGTCACTACCATACCACGAGGGCCTTTAGGCTCTTATGTAGTAGTGTGGTGTGGGTACTACCATACCATGTGGGCTTTGCACCCATCGAGCAATAGTGCGGTTTACAGCGTTACCTCGAGGGTTGGATGAGTAGCTAGCAGTGGCGTGGTAGAAGTAGCTCAGGAATAGTTGACCGATCTGATTCGATAGTCAAATTGGTCGAGGAATGGTGTGTTGACATGTGGAATGATGTCATTCATTGATTCTACATTGTTATTTTAAATCAATGATTAATGGCCGAGATATTTATTCTTTGGAATCGATATATTTACATTAAATGTATGATTTGATTCAGGAGGTTGAGGTTGTGAAGATATGATCAATTTCTATGTATATTGATTTACTTTTGGGTTGCTCGATGTGCACTGCATAGCAGAGCACGCTATTAGAGGATGAAGGAAGCTTTTTTGTGGGGTAATTAAATATGCCTTGATGGTTGTTGGTTGGATATGACTAAGAGGTTGATTGGTGAAGTGTGAAGACAATCATATCAATTTTTATGTGTGTTCGATTGGTATGCACAAAGAATTATAACCATGAACACTAAGACACACAAAATAAGAGAAAATGTGAACCTGAGGTGGTCGTCAAGTTGTGTCAACCGAAAGGCTGGCAGTGTGAGTGGGTTGGTAAGATGAAATGAATCTGCATTGTATTTGAGAACATTATAATAGTGCAAGGATTTTGTTTTGTGTTGTTGTTTCTTGTATTCTCCATATGGAACAAGATGTAACTCCTGTAAAGGCTATAAACCTGAGATTTTATTGTAACTCTATCTGTTGCTAAATAATACAATGGCTTGATCTTTTGGAGGGTGGGGTTTTTACAGGAAAGAGTTTTCCCCACATAAATCATTGTGTTCATGTGTTTGTCTTTTCATGCTTATTGATTCTATAACTTTGAATCTGTACATGGTGTTGAATCTGGTTTAGTTTTCATGTGCTTTTCTTAGAAGGGTTAATGGGTGAGAACAACTATGCCTATTTCCACTTTATGGCACAGTAATTTGTGTCTTGATTTGAAGAAATTAAAGTCACTAAAGACACTACTATTTTTAGATGTTTCATTCTAAGTTGTCTTGTTCCATCCCCAACAATAAGGTAGTATATCCACTGACATGGTTAGAAGGGTCACCATTCCCTCCATACTTCTCAAACCTATGAATTTTGACTCCCTATTACAAGGGGGTACATGTGATGTCAAGGAGTGGATTACTACAAATGTAGTGGGTAGAGGAACCGTGGTCACTTTTATTGATAGTGGAGATTTTTTGTTGCAAGGAGGTGATGGTTTTAAGAAGTTATGTAATAAGAGGGTCAGTGTAAGTATTATGAGGTGGAAGGGAGAGAGGTGAAGGTGTGAATGTAGTGGAGGGAGAAGTGGAAGGGATACCCGTGGGAGGTATGGTAGAAGAAATTAGGGATGTGAATCCATAAGAAAAGTAGAAACACAAGTATGGATGTCAAGGGAAGGTATCGCATTACTAACCTGTCGCACAGTGGTTGTTATCCTAGGAGATGCATAAGTGGGAATAGAAGCTATGGTTGAGGGGAGAGAAGTATAAGGCCCTCCTTGGCCAACCATAGGGGTGGGTGAGTGAGATACCTTAGGTGTAGAAGCCACATGTTTTTCATAGATTTATGTTATCCTCTTCATGACACATAGGCCATCATCATGGTCAAGTAAGTGGTGAAGGTTCTTGATGGAGGGCATGATGGTACAAAAAATGGGCTCAAGGTTGATTTCATGTTGATAATTAGCCAGATCACCATGCATGTGAAAGACCTTATCATGTGGATGTGTTGGAAAGAGACACTGATATCATTTGTTTTTGTCATTAATAGTAACCGTAATCGATGATTGGATACACACATCATCATTCGATCACACCGGCAGAAAAAATGAAGATAGTCAAGGAAGAACAGAGCATCTAGTAGTTCATTGTTCAGTGATTCATATGAATATTTTCTATTATTATTTTTTGTTGCGTGTCTGAGGGAATTTTTTTTAGTGTACGATCTCTACTGCTATTGATTCTTAGTGGCTCGTATGAATTCATGTGCGAGTTTGAAGATCCAGTTGAGTAATTTTTTCATTTATTAGTGCATGGAAGCCAACTTTGTAGATATAACATGTTGCGGATGTTTCGGATGTAATTATTCAAGTATTTTTGTGTCTAAAATTTTTTTTTGGGTCCTAGCTAACTTGTGGTCTACCATTGTTGATACACATTACATATTACTCATCTTTTGAGCAGAAAGTTGTAATTATTTTTGTGTTCTATTGATACCGACATGGTGTGATTTAATTCTTGATCGTAGATATATAAGGGTTCCATCATATCATTTTGAGGGAGGAAGAAGGTGTGATGTGAATTGTGACTATTTGAAGAGTAGAAGAGTGATTATGCATAGTTTCAGTTGTCAATGATTGAATTTCTGATGCAATTTTGAGCAGAGCAGAGAAAAAGTGCATAATCAATTAGAGGGATAGAAGATAGATTGTTGAGCCTAATCAAAACTATAATCAATCATATGTATATGCTAATGTCTCACTTCAATCTCTCAAATTGATTTAATCTAAACATTTTTTAAGGTAGTGAGCCTTTCCTTTTGAGCAGTGAGCTCTAGGCAGTGTTCATGAATGAAAGTGCATTCCCCATATTGTAAATTTCATTTGAGTATACTCAGATCATATTGTGGACTGGCCATCCACTGTGGTTTTTCCCCTAATAAGGTTTCCACAAAAAAATCCTTGTGTTATGGTGTTGTGTTTATTTTCTTCATTTTTATGCATTATGGTTGGATGTTTCTAATGATCTTAAGATAAAGATTAATAAAGTTAATTTTTGCACAACACTGATTCACGCGCCCCCCCGCTCAGTGTAGCTTGTTTCAAAAAATTGGTATCAGAGCTAGTTCCTTGGAAGAAGTATAACAACTTTGGGAGATCTTGGAAAGTGTTTCAATGGATTCAAGTAGTCTTCAACAACAACTTCTTGTGGCCCTAGATGATCTTGATCAATCAAAGCCTGAAGTTCAGAAATTGCAAGTAAACCTCATGTATATTGAGAAACTAATTGAGTCTTTGAAAGACACAATCAATATGTCTAGAGAGAAGAGAAAGGAACTATGTGATCAGATTAAGTAGAATGACAACAAGAGCATTGAAGATGAACAATTTAGTCAAGCCTTGAAGGATAAAATAAAATAATGTGAAAATATTACTAGAGATAATGTTGTCCTAAATCATGAGATGGAATCTATCATGATGAGAATGACCAAAGAGGTTGAAGACAAAAAGAAGAATGAAGAAAACCTAGCACAATCCTTGAAAGAAAAATCTAAAGTATGCATCTCATTGGGAAATGAACTGGAAAAATATAAATATAATGAGGAGGTGCTTGAAAAGAAGATTGATGATGTTAGAAATGAACATGCTACTGTAAATGAGTATAAGGAGAAGTTAAAAGTTAGAGGAATGATGGCGAAAAAAGAGGTCTTTGATATGATGAAGGATAAAGTTCAAAATATGGACAAACAAATTCTGTACAAAGGAGATTCAAGCAAGTAAATCAAATAATTAAGTCAAGAAGGTATCTAGTAAGGAATCCCAATGCACATAGATTTAATGGATGTTGTTTCAGCTGCAATAAATTTGGACGCATGGCTACTCAATGTAGAAGTAGAATGAAATCAAGTGGTCCATCATTCTTAGGTTAGTGCTTTAATCATCATAAGTTTGGTCATAAGTCAAATGAATGCAGAAATGTGATGACCCAATTTCATAGAAATATTATATTCTTTACATGTAATAGACTTGGCCATACTTATAACCGGTGCAACAACTGGTTTGGATAGAGAAATGTTGTGTGTTATAACTGCAACAAATTTGGTCTTATTAATACACTATGTTGGAATAGAAAGGTAATGTAAATCAAAAGAAAAACATGTAGAAGGAAATTAAGGGAAAAGGAAAATTCACTACAAATGTGACTAGGTAGTAGATGCAAAAGAAATGGGTGAAGAAAAATCCCTTTGTTGAAGGAAATAGGCTAGAACGAGAATCTATTTCTAGTAATTCCTCTGGGAATTATTCTCAGGCATTTAGCCTAGGGGGAGCTATCAAGAAAATATTTTAACCCCCTAACCTGTAAGTAACACTAGATGTGGATATGTATAGAAAGTGCATAGATGCTCTACAAATGCTGATTGAACTCATTGGAGAAAGTAGTATGCAGTGTTGAAGGTCCACAAAAGAGTTATCCTCCACAATGTGTGAAAATAGGGTATCTAGATGAGTTAGGGTAAAAATCATTTATTGTGACAAAAAGGATAAGGTATGCAAGTGAGAAAAGGTTACTTCTATCTTTCATTTGTCATTTTTCATTTTGAAGAAAATAATTTGGAGAGCTTTGAGGCAAACTTTGGTGAGTTGAGGCAAAAATCAAGTGTGAAGGAGATTCTACACAAAAAAATTGATCCAATGAAAAGGTATTTATCATAAAAACCTTGCGAATTTGTAATTTGGTGAAAATGAATACTCCTTTAGTAGTTAAAGTCAAGGACAAACCTCATCCCAAATTCAAGTGGAATCCCTACAAATCTTTCGAGATAGACCCATTAGGAGCATTTTCATCTATGTCACACAAAGTTTTACATACTCAAGATAGTAGGGTATATATTCACAAAAACATTGAAGATTTAGGAAGCTCTTAGCTGCTACATTTGTATAGAAATAATATAATTGGAGAAGAATTATGTGTCAATCCGGATTTCAAAACCCTATAAGAAAAGACATTTACATAAAATTTCCCATCTTTGAAGAGAATGAATGGGTCTAGTACATCTTCAGTCGAGTTCATGAAAAATTCATGTGGTTGAACATACCCTTCAAAATAACAAAAGAAGCTATAAGTGTTGTTATAGGCTTAAGTTCCTCTGGTGGATTACCTATCATGAAATCAATGAAGAATTATCAAATGGTGAATGATGCAACCGGTTCTAAATATGATAGAAGGGCAATGAAAATTGATGATATTGTTGATGTAGATGTTAAATTTTCATATATGGTTATGAGGTACTATGGACATGAAAATCTGCAAATGGTTAGCATGATTCTAACATCCTCATAGAATAACATGACATTCTTCAAAAATAAATGATAAAACCGAATCAAACATGTAAAGAAGACATGAAATATATCTATTCTATGGTGGATTGGTGCTCCTTGAATATGTGAAAGATCCCTTTCCCAACCCTTGATAATCAAGATTGCCAAGATGATGAGATGATAGACAATGAGATGCTCTTGAGCTCAAGTTTCCTATAGTGGAGATGCTTTCAAATGTAGATCTAGAAATGAGAGAAAATGCTTTACATTTATAGGAGAAGTTGAGAGAGTAGAAGCTAAAATTGAGAGATGTGGGACTAAATCCCATCCTATAGGAGAGATCCACTTGTCATGATGGGATAGGCCGAAGCTTGTGCAAGTTTTGGCCAATGTGCCCATTTAAATTTGAAAATGGTCATAAATGCATGTGGTTGAGGGGTTTTGGGGGTAATTGTGTTTGTCCAAAAGGTCAAACATGAGAGTTAATGAGGGAAAATAAGTCTTTTTAATAAATCAAATAAAGTGATTTATTGTGCAAGTGGGTGGGTTAGTTAAGAGTTTAGATTTGACTCTAGTTGAGTCAAAAGCTAGAGAATGGTAATTATGATTAGAAGTTAATTAATTTAGATTAATTAACTTGGGGGATTTTAGGGATTTGATATTTGATTTAAATCAATTTGATTTATTGAATCAAATAAGAAAAACTTTAGGACTTTAAGAAATAATTTGATTTATTTAATTAAGCCTGATGAAGCTTAGGGATTTAATCAATAAATTATTTTAATTGATTAATAGAAGAAATGAATGTAAATTAGAGTGGGATGCATGATGCATGATGTTAGTTTTCCATGTCTACATTTTTCCCCTATTTGAGGCAATGCAATTGTTGCATTGGTTCAGAGAATGATGGCGCTAACATCGAAATTAAAAAAATTCTGATTTTCCAGATGCCCCAGTGAAAAGAAGTACATTAGTACATTGCCCCCTCGAGAGATCGAGTGAAAAGATTGAGGTGGATATCACAAAAAGGAGGTTCAAAATGAATGTATGGATGGTTAGACTATATGATCTATATGATAATGATGTTGAGAATAAGATGTTCGGAAGATGCTTAAAATAACAAATCTGTATTATCTTAAACATCTTAAATGATTATGAAAATGAGATGTTTGGAAAATGCTTAAAATAACAAATCTATATTATCTTAAACATCTTAAATGATTATGCAATGCATGTGAGATTAATGCGATGGATGATGTTGTCCTATGATGATATGACATGATTATGTAGAATGAGAATGCGGATGCAAGATGGATGCAGGATGGATGCATTGTTAGTGTCAAAGAGGATAGAAGAATGAGAGGGATAAACCCTTAAATCCAAGAAGATGTAAAAGTCTAATAAGTCCCCTAGTCATCAAGACTTTATTGGAGATGATGATGAATGATGATGTGTTGCTTATCCAAGGATGGGAAAGAGCATACCTTTCTTTATGTTTGATAACACACATAGGTGTGATGCATCAAGGTATTAAGAACTAGGATGGCATGGCGCCTAGTGTGATGGACTTTGACTCATCAAATAGATAGGAGTACTCTTGTTCACACTTGACAAACAAAACCTTATTCATAATACAGTTCATATATCCTAAACATCTCAGGCCAAAACATAAGTCAGCAAGCCTCCTTATGTGGTCAACAAGACACTTAAAACATCTTTCTTACAAACAAACAAAGTACGCTTGACAAAGTGATTTTACAAGAATATCCAGCAAGCACAACAGATAAAAAGATAATGATCATTGCCCCATTCCTTTTTCTCTAAACCTGTTTTGTTTAGGCATCATCGAGAGGTCCTTGGAATCAGCACAAACTAAGATAAGTCTAAAAAAGACCAAGATAAAATAAATAAACAAGCTGATGTTCTTCATACTGCTAGCCAAGGCTAAACTACTGTGAGGTACCTGACCCTTATGTCCATTGTGGGAAAGCTTCATCCTAGGACATGTTGTGATTAGGGTTTTGGTGAGACTAATTGGGTGATAAGCTATTGATACTCCAAGTTGACCAACTTGCTTGCTTACTAATCTAGACTTGAGACTTGACGATTTAGGTGTTCACTTTGGAACCTGCTAGAGTTGCTTCTGACTAAATCACCAAAGGGTGAAGGCAACGATTGATTTATTATGAGCGCTGACAATCATGAGTGAAGAGAGATGAAATAGATGCACCATTTTGGGTTTTTCAAATGTTTTTGAGGCTGTTTTTAGAATTTTGAGATGTTTTACAAATGTTTTTGGTATTTTTGAGATTTTACGACAAACTGACTAACTTAAAGACCTATCCTAGGGGTCTCGAGAGTTGATCAATAGATTAGCTTTGCCTACATTATACATGCAGAGACCACATAGTTTGACTGATGACAAACTTGACTTAATGAAAAGATAGATCGGAAAATGGATTGCCATTGCAACGGATACCTAAGGACTGACCCTAACTATGAAAAAAGATGGACAAACGGATTGCCAACGCAACGAATGCCTAAGGACTAACCCTAATTGTGAAAATACATTTGCAAATGGAGTTCCAATGTGACGAATGTCTAAGGACTGACCCTAACTATGAAAATAGATGGGAAAACGGATTGCCAATGTGACGAATGCCTAAGCACTGACCCTAATTATGAAAATAGATGGGAAAATAGATCGCCAATGCGACAAATGCCTAAGGATTGACCCTAACTATGAAAATAGATGGGCAAACGGATTGCCAATGCGATGAAGGCCTAAGGACTGACCCTAAGTGTCTTGGGGGCTGGTCAAAGATCAACCTTGCCTACATTCATGCTCAGAGACAACATAGTTCAACAAGGTGAAAGACTAACAAGACTCAATAAATTTTGAAGATTTTATGATATTTTGACATGTTTTTGATGATTTTTTTGATGAGATTTTGAATTTTTTTGGAATTTTGATTATTTTTTGAATGTTTTTGGATTTTGATGATTTTGGGAAGAGCACAAAAGATATACACAAATCTGATCCACTACCAGTTTCAAGGATATGCCCACAGCATTTAAGCGATAGACTACTTCGATAAAGGTAGGACAAACTGACCTTAGGAATATGCCAAGTAGTGCTATGGTGGAATATGATATGGGTATCAGTTTAGGCTATGGTATGGATGTGAGTGAATGGGTGGATGGAGAATTAATGAAATGTGATGGAATGGATGAGTGAGTTATGCAGATCCTGGTAGATGGGGAGTGCTTTATTTATACTTGGCGCCTGTTTGCCAAGTTTTCACCAAGGTACTTGTTCAAAGCACCACCATAGTGGTTTTCACTAAAGGATGGCTTATTTCTTTACTGTTTTCAATCCTTTTCTGATTTTTTTGGATTTTTTGATCTTTTGATTTTTTGTTGTCACCAAGATGCCTGTTTGCCAGGTTTTCATCAAGGTAACCATTATTTTAGGATATTTTATGATTATTTTGTATTTTTTGGTTCTATACCTTGCAAGATTTAGGCATAAAACTTTTTCAGATGAGAGCTATTTAGAGGCTCCTGTAGAGGCTTGCCTTCTAGTTTTTCTAGTTGATATGCCCCTGATGTGTAGCTTGTTGTGATGAAAAAAGGCCCCAGCCAGTTGGGTTTGAATTTTCCTTTGCTATCCGGGTTTGGTACGTTCTTTTGGTTCTCTTTTAGCACAAGATCACCGAATTGGAAGGTGTGTTGCCCAATCTTCTTATTGTAGCTCTATTTCAGGCGATTCTAATAGACTTGTAGATGATTGAGGACATCCATACGATGTAGATCTAGTAATTCTAGCTCATTCAGTCTTGTAACCCTGTACTCCTTATTTGTGATGAGGTTCTGCAATGATATCCTTAGTGAGGGAAGCTCGATCTCGATAGGGAGGATGGCTTCTAATCCATAGACTAGCGACAATGGGGTGGTGCCTGTTGGCATGCAGATGCTGGTGTGGTAGGCCCATAAGGTGAGACTTAGCTGCAGATGCAAGTCATGACCAAAGTCATTCACTATTTTCTTGAGGATTTTTAAAATGGTTTTATTGGTAGCTTCTACTTAGCCATTTCCTTGTGGATAGTATGGAGTAGAAAAGCAATGATTTTGAATTTTTCGCACAAGTCACAAACATCTTGATTCTTGAAAGGGGTCCCATTATCAGAGATAATGGATTTAGGGACACTGTATTAGAAAATTAGCTAGTTCAGGATGAACTTTGATATCTGAGTTCCAGTGATGTAGGTCATGGGAATTGCTTTGACCCACTTAGTGAAATACTCTGTGGCGGTGATGATGAGTTTATGGCTGTTGGATGAGGTGGGTGTGATTTTTCCTATGAGATCGAGTCCCCATTGGGAAAAGGGCCAAGGTGTAACAATAGGATGCAATTCTTGAGCTGGTGCATGAATGAGGTCTGCATGTTGCTGACACTGTAGATACTTGCTGACAAAGTCGTGTGTCTCTCTTTCCATTATCGGCCAGTAGTACCCAACTCTTCGTAACTTTTTGGCCAAGGTCATACCACTCGAATGTGAACTGCATGTGCTGTTGTGTACCTCAGTCAAAGAATTTAGGGCTTCCTCAAGTTTTAAGCAACGTAATAGGGTTCCATCAATGCTTCTATGGAAAAGAGTTTCCCCTAGGATGACAAAATGTAAGGACCTTTTGACAAAGGTTCACTTGAGGTTCAGGGTAATGTCAGCTGGAAGGATTCCTAATCTTAGATAGGTGTACATTTCATGGTACCAAAGATCACTGGGACCAACGAGTTCGCACACATATTCTGACTCTGGTACCTCAAAAGTGGGTACGAGAAGTTTTTCTATGAGGAATTCATGTCTCGAGACATTGCAAGGGATGTCTAACAAGGATCTGATCATTGCCATTGCATCAACTGCTCTTTTGTTTTCCCTCAATATCTGCTCAAAAATGATGTCAATAAATGATTCTTTGAGTCCTTCTACCACCTTCTTGTATGGCATAAGCTTATCATCTTTAGTTTGATATCCACTATTGACTTGGTTAATGATAAGTTGTGAATCTTCATAAACCTTAAGTGCCATTATTTTCCACTGTGCTAAAATTTTGAGATGTCAAAGCCTCATACTTGGTGATGTTGTTAGTGCATTGGAATGCCAATTTGTAAGATCTTGGAATGCAATCCCCCTATGGGGTGATGAAGAACACACCAGCTCCTGATCCATGTTGTGTGTGGGAGCCATCAAAGTATAGTTTCCAATGGTTGGTTGCACTGAGATTGAAAAGGGACTCGTCTGGAAATTTTGATATGAGTGGGCTGTCTTTACATATTGGAGCCTCTACTAGCTAATCTGCAATGACTTTTCCCTTGACTGATTTCTGCTCTACATACTCAATATCATGCTCAAATAATATCATAACCCATTTAGCCATTCTGCCTATAAGCATTGCTTTTGACAATAGATACTTGAGGGGGTCTATCTTAGCAATCAACTTAATTTGATGAGCTAGCATGTAGTGTCTAAATTTATGGGCTGCAAACACCACTGCCAGGAAACCTTTTTCTATTGATGTGTAATTGAGTTCATGTCCTACCATTTTTTTGCTGATATAGTAAATTGCTCGGTCAGTTCCATTTTCATCATGTTGGGCTAAAAGGGCACCAAGGGTAGCTATCGTTGCTGAGATGTATAGAATCAATGGTTTCCCTACGAATGGTGGCATCAACACAAGTGGTGTAAGTAAGTATTCCTTGATTGTATTGAATGTTTGTTCACACTTGTCATCCCACCTGAATGCTACTCCCTTGTGGAGTAGGTGTGAATAGGTGATCTACTTGTCTGCCAGTTGTGCTATGAATCTTCTAATGGATTGGAGTCTACCTTGTAATCCTTTGAGTTGCTTTAATGTACTTGGTGCTTCCACTTCAAGGATTTCTTTTGATATTGCAAGATCCACTTCTATCCCTCTCATTGAAACTATGTATCCCAACAACTTTCCTGATTGTACCCCAAAGACACATTTCTTTGGGTTGAGTCTGACCTTGTATTCTTCAAGCCTATAAAAAATTACACTTAAGGTTGCTATGTGATCCTATCTTTTCTTTGATTTAGCCAATATGTCGTCCATATAATCTTCAACTGTTTTGTGAATCCTGTCATAGAAGATCAGTGTCATGGCTCTTTGGTATGTAGCTCCTACGTTCTTTAACCCAAATGGCGTCACATTCTAGTAGTAGGTGCCCCAAGGACATGTAAAGGTTGTCCTATGTTGGTCTTCCTTTGCTATCATTATCTGATTGTATCCCAAGAAACCATCCATTAGTGATAACATCTCATGTCTAGCTGTCATATCCACTATCATGTCAATGTTGGGTAGTTGAAAATCATCCTTAGGACATGCTTTGTTTAGATTTCTAAAGTCCGTGTAGATGTGGATGCCCCCATTCAGTTTTGAGACTGACACAAGATTAGATACCCATTCTGGATAGTCAATTGGTCATATGAAGGCAACTTCTAAGATTTTTTGTAATTCTATCTTTAGGAGCAAAGCTATCTGTGGATGCATTTTTTTTAACTTTTGTCTGACTGGCTTTGCTCTAGGGTGAACGGCCAAATTATGAACTACTACCTCAGGATCCAAACCTAGCATGTCAGTGTAGGTCCATGCAAAATTTTTCTTTCTTTCTCTTAAGAATGCAGCCAACAATTCTTGTTTTTCTGTCTGATGTGTTTGAGCATAGAATGTGATTTGTGGTTCTATCCCTATTCTCAAGTTGACAAGATTACATTGCTCTGCTAGGACCATTGATTTCTCCTGATGTAGAGCAGTAGGGGAGAGATTAAATCCTTCATCCTCTGGTGCGTCAAAGAGGTTTTCACCATTGGATTCGTCCTTTATTTTTACTATTATATGGTTAGAGAGTGCCACAGTGTGGTCTTCACTCAATAACCTCAAGCTTGTTCTCGATATTTTTCTTTTGCGACTGAAAGATTCAATCATCTCCCCGTAATATGCCTAGGTGTCTAAAGTGATGTCAAATCCTGCTTTGTGATCTTCACATGGAACTGTATCCCTTAGTCCCATGAATTTTGAGAGAGCCTCATCATTTTCGAATGAGTCTAGAATTGGTGGTCCTCATTGGTCATGATTGATGAGTTGGGGGTACACTAAGTGGATTTGGTGGTTTTGTTGGCTTGATTCAGTGGGTGAGGTACTAATCATAAGCAAGGAAGAATCCTCAAAAAGCATGGGTAGGTCTGCTATGGTGTCATCATCGTCACTACTGGTGCAAACATCAATGACGTCAAAGGTGAAATTGTCTAGTGGGATGCCTAGGCAGACGGGTGGTCTAGGAGTAGTTGTTGTTACCTGAGGAGATGACCTGACTGCCCTACTAGGAGTACATCTGCCACATATGGTTATACTCAAAGGACTATATCCAAGGCCAAGGTTCCACATTTTTCTTTCCACAATGATGGGCTCCAGTCATCCATCATTGTTCCTTCCAAGGATTTTGTTCCTATTATAGCCCATACCAAACATCATTTGTAACCCTTTGTTAGTTTCATCCATGGGTAGGGTGGGGGTGGGTCTTTCATCTTGGTATAATGTGTTTGAGATGTCTCCCTCATCCATTTTTCTCGACTGAGATCCCCCTAATGGCGGAATCTAGAAGGTTCTGCCCTAACAATGTGGATAGGTGTTTCAATTGACTGAGGTTGCCCATGTGACCTAGGAGATTGTGGTAACTCTCCTACAAAAAATTCATTCTTTTTCATTCTATAGTCACCGCATCCGTTGTCTTCGATCATGAGTTTGATTTCGGATATGTTAGGGATGGCGGGTGTCTTTGTCACAAAAATGGAGGCGAGGTTAGCTAGGTCGATGTATGCAATGGATGGCCCTTCATCATTTTTTGGGACTTGGGGGATTTTATGAAACTTGGCTTCCAAGTTTTTGCAATAGGCGAATGGTTGGAGATCCCCATGTATAGTGACCTTCTCAATCTGGTACAAGAATTTTACACATTGATGATATTTCGAGGCCACTGCTTTCATTCCATGGATCCATGGACAACCAAGGAGGATGTTATATGGTAAGTCAAGATCAAGGGCCTGACAGGTAGTCTCCATGGTTGTTGGTCCCACTTGGATGGGGATTTTAATAGTGCCTTGAGACACTCTTTCCTGGTCATCATATGCCCTTATTGTGATGCTCTTGTTCTTATTAATGGAATCCTCAGCAAATCCCAAGTTCTTTATAAGCTTGAGAGAGAAAATATTAAGGCCTGCACCTCCATCCACCAAGACTCTTTTGACTTTCTTTTTATGGACCAACACTTGAAGGTGAAGTGCGCGGTTATGCGATGGCTATGGGGGGAAGTCTTGATCAGAGAATGTTAGGAGATTCTGGGTGATGATATTTCCAATCATAGCCTAAAACTGATTTGTGTCAAGGGTGGTGGAGATGGTGGATGCAGCTAATGCCTCATCAAGGACCTTCCTATGGGCAGCAGAAATTTTCAATAGTTCCGTGATGGAGATTTGGGCGGGGGTTCTCTTCAGTTGGTCAATAACATTGTAATCATAGGGAATGGATCTTGCATTTTAAAATGGGGTTTTAGATGGCTGTGATGCCCTTGCAATAGTAAGCTTTCTGCTACATGTGGTGACTCCACAATCAGCATCGGCTCCTCTGATGTTAATGACAGTGACCATTTAATCTACACATGTGACAATGTCTTCATAAACAAGGTTTGCATTACCTTGATTATGATTTGGGATCAGATTGGTGTATATCTTGAGGTCTTGATTACTGGCTGATTGTTCGACATTGATGATCTTTTCCTCAATGAGATCCTAGATGATGTTTTTCAACTTCATACAGTTGGTAGTTGTGTGTCTCTTTACTTTGTGAAAGTCACAAAGGAGGTTTTCATTATACCATGGCAGTTTCACCTAGGGTTTGCTATAATTATCATGCGTCGGGACCTTGATGATGTTCTCATTGACCAAATTTTTCATGATGGACTCAATTGACTCCCCAAGGGTTGTGAATTTCCATTTGGGGGGGAACTTGTTTCATGGAGGTGGTCCCCCTTGATTATTGAGATTATTGATTTGGTTTTGGGGTGGTTGTTGGTTTACCACATTTGTTTGCACCTTATTTTGATTGGTGTTCTATGGTTGGTGATGTTGCATTTGATTGTTTTGCTTGGGGGCACTGATGACAACTTTGGCATCCACTACGCTATCATTGGTGACATTTCGATTCTTCACCCATGTGCGAGGTTTATCATTGAAACTAGTGGATGGGTGACTATCCTGATGTTCATGATAAGTGGGTGTGCCCCCTTGTGTAATGAGAGCTCGTTCAATAGTGAGTGCCTTGGGGATCAATTGATCATACGTAGTGATGCATTGCATCTTGCAATAGAATGCCAAGGTCTTGTCTGTATTGGCGATGATGGTACAAAATTGTTGCTCTTCTCACATGGCCCACTTACTTCAATTTTCTTTCGCTCGCCATCATTGGAGGAAGTTGGTGAATGATTCTCCCTTACTTTGTTTGAGTGTCAAGAGTTCTTCCAAACTAACATCCACAAAAATGTTGAATGCATAATTTTGGAGGAAAGCATCCTTGATTTCTTGAAATGTTTTGATTCCCGTAGGTAGGCGAGAAAACCATTCCATGGTATCACTAGCCAAGCTTCAAGGAAATAGCCGCATTAGATATGTGTCATTGTAGGTGACTTCCATGCAATTTACTTGGAATTCCCTGATGTGATCTTCAGGGTATCCTATCCCACGATATTTGTCAAATTTGGGGATCTCGAATCCCTTGGAGAATGGTACCATTGGCAAGCTTCTGTCAAATGGATAGGGATAGAAGTTGCTCAGTGTCCTGACTGTCTTCCCAGATTGAAGATCTAGCACTTGCTGTGAAAGAAATTTGATCTATGATGCTACGTCACCTTGCGGATCGGGAGGTGGGGTGAATACCTTCTGAGGTGCGGGATTGATAGATGGGATGTTGATGTGATTTTGTTGCAAGCTTTGCTGAGCAAGTGATGCATGTGCCTACTATTGAGCCAATAACGCCTGTTGTTGGTCCTGCTACTACTGCTATTGTGCCGACAATGCTTGTTGCTGGTCATTTTTTTTGTGCCAACAATGCTTTTTGTTGGTCATACTATTGTTGTAATTGGTAGTCTTGCAAGGCTTGTTGATACACTTCTTGTTATGCTTGCAATTGAGCTTGCTACTGTGTTTGCACTTGCATTTGTTGAGCTTGGAATTGCACTCGTACTTGTTGGATTGCTTGTGCCATCTGAGCGGCATGTGCAGCTTGCATAGCTTGTGTAGATTGAGCGGCTTGAGCAGCTTGAGCTGCTTCTGAAGCTTGTTGTTGTCGCAACAAGGCTTGGGCTTGTGCAACATATTGTGCCTGTTGTCCAGCTAATGGTGGATTGGTGCTCCTTGAATATGTGGAAAGAAAAAGCCCTTTCCTAACCCTTGATAAGAAAGATTGCCAAGATGATGAGATGCTCTTGAGCTCAAGTTGCCTATAGTGGAGATGCTTTGAAATGTAGATCTATAAATGAGATAAAATTCCTTGCATTTATAGGAGAAGTTGAGAGGGTAGAAGCCAAAATTGAGAGATGTGGGACTAAATCCCATCCAATAGGAGAGAGCCACTTGTCATGATGGGATTGGCCCAAGCTTGTGCAAGTTTTGGCCAATGTGCCCATTTAAATTTGAAAATGGCCATACATGCAGGTGGTTGAGGGGTTTTGGGGGGAATTGTGTTTGTCCAAAAGGTCAAACATGAGAGTTAATGAGGGAAAATAGGTCTTTTTAATAAATCAAATAAAGTGATTTATTGTGCAAGTAAGTGGGTTAGTTAAAAGTTTAGATTTGACTCTAGTTAACTCAAAAGCTAGAGAATGGTAATTATGATTAGAAGTTAATTAATTTAGTTTTAGGGATTTGATATTTGATTTAAATCAATTTGATTTATTGAATCAAATAAGAAGAACTTTAGGATTTTAAGAAATAATTTGATTTATTTAATTAAGCCCGATGAGGCTTAGGGTTTTAATCAATAAATTATTTTAATTGATTAATAGAAGAAATGAATATAAATTAGAGCAGGATGCATGATGCATGATGTTAGTTTTCCATGTCTATAGGTACAAGATTTATCATTCCAGCCAAGACAATTCTATGTCTGGTACAACCATTTATTCAGCCTATCATATGGTAAAGGAAAATGCGAATTATGATCTATGTGAGTTGCTAAGGAGTCAACTGATGGAGAATCTTGGGAAGATCAAGAAATAAAAGAAAAACTCCTTCAAATATGGTAACTTTCAATTATGTCTATTTTTCTACTTCTTGAATGAGGTTCTGAGATTCAAAAATATTCATTTGTAAAAAGAAAAACTAGAAGCCGCTCAGATAAGAGATCTCTTTAATAGATTTTCAAACACTAAGATAAATAATGTAGCTATTTGGGGATATTTTAAGAGTTTTTAGAGTATGATTCATGAAAGAGAGAGAATTCCTACTTCTATGGTGGAAAAGTATAAGGATACAATTTATTTTATGGTAGATATTGATCAATGCATGATGGAAGTCATTGAACCATAATAGTTTGGATCATGTCAATGGGATATGAAGTTGAAGAGAATATTCTGGAAATGTATGCTCAACACTTACTAAGTAAACCTCTAGATCTAGTAGAAGAGAGGTTTGGTAGTTATGCAGAAAATAATATATAGGTGCACAACGAACTCAAGAATCTTTTGTTAACCAAAAGAGTGAGAAAAGAGGTAGAAATCTTTGTAGAAAGTATGAGCACACCCATTGATAAAATAAGAGAAGCCAGAAGGAAAAGAGATGAAGTTGAAGCAACAAAAGAGGTAGCTAAAATTGAATCAGCTAGTCCAGTGGCATGCTCTGCCAAAAAAGGGTCAACAAGGAGCTTTGCACCCTTATCCACTCTTGCAGCAAAGACAATTCTTGTGAAGACATCCGATAAGGATGGAAAGAGAAAGAAAGATAAAAGAAAGAGAGTCTACATGGCAATCTCTAAAGATGAAGAGACAGAGTTAGATGAAGGAATTAGAGAAATCAAGGATCAAGTTGCTAAGAAAACAACTGTTTCCAAAGAGAAATTCTTCGATGAAGAAGTCAAAGCCAAGAAGAAATAAAAACTTGACAAACTAGGTATGTTAGTAGAAGAAGTTGAAAAAGAATTGGTTGAAGATGGCAATCCTAAACTTATTTGTAATTGGTATGAAAATTTTGATGAATCTAATCAAAGAACTCTTGAGGAGGCAACAGTAAAGTACTCGAACATTTTCAATAAGGTTCTTATTGAATTAATGCCTAGTCTACCTAAAATCTTATATGAGACTTTGTAAATGAGGAGATTCAATGCCAGAAAAGAATAAGAACAAATGAGAGAAAGAATCCTTGTAGAATTATTTCTAGTAATATCTATGGAAGATATGAAAACACTCCTAAATAAAGGCAAAAAGGAATTCAAGAGCAAGTCAAGGGTGAATAAGCTCATGATTGGTCAAACAGATGAAGTTATAAAAGAAACTGAGAAAATCTTGAGAAATATTTTTCTAAATTACATAATTGATGTTGTTATGGAGGAAACACAAGTTGAAGACATCCTATCTTGTCCACAATGAGAAGTAGAAGAAGAAAAAATTGATACAACTAAGGATTCACAAGCTCATCCTAATATGGACAATACAAAAATACCTATGGAAGTTGAGATAGCTGAAATTGTATATGTTGAGAAGAATGAAGAAATTGAAATTCTAGAAGTAAAGCAAGAACCTATAGTTTTAGAAACAATAATTGAGAAAGTTAAGGTAAAAGAAGCTCAAATGGAAGCAAGAGACACTACAGAGGAAGTGAAGAATTTTTTGATAGAAGGATAGGAAGAAATTGATCCAAATTTTATTAAAGGTCTTATTGACCTATCTACCTTGTCTCCAATTCAGAAAATGAAGGTAGTAGCATTCGCCTAGGCGAAGGCTAGAAAAGAATTATTGAGATCTCACATTGAAGACAGTGAACTTTTGAACCTTGCATCTAGAGTTTTGGAGAAGATAATGCTTACACATGTCAAATATCTGCCTAGTTCCTCCTCTAGTGAATTGAAGCTCATCAACTCTATAAGTACTCACTTTGAGTCACTTGAGAAATCAGCTATAGTTTGAGTGCATAAATAATTTGATGTCGAAAGGCTTAGTAGGTTGAAAGAAATGATTTCTAAGGATACAATTTTATTACCTACGTGTGTGAAGAAAGTACAAAATGCTCTATCTAAAGGTGGAAATATTTACAAATCATGTCTTTATTTGTCAAAATTTATTGAGGCCAATGAAAAGAAGGTTAAGGATCTGGAAAAAAAGTTAAGTATTATTTCTGAAACTTTTGATCCTTTAGCCAGTGGTGTTGCAAAGCAACAAGGTCAAGTAATATCTTTGCTTGACAAAGTAAGGAGCTTGAAGCATGAAAATGATAGATTTGTGGAGAAAGCATGTGAACTTAGAGGCCTAATAGGTCCAAAGATTGAGATATTGTCAAGTGCACTAAAGGAAGGTGAAGATACTGTGGTAGCTGAGTGATTTTTGGATTTTGATTGTGTGTAAATTTTTTGCATCACACACAATCAAATCCAGAAATCACTCAACTAAACATCATGGATTGTGGAAACTTGATATCATTAATTGATACTATGGTAGTTAATGATCCAACGAACTTAAAGTCTATAGAGACACAATCCTACCTATAACTGTATGGTCACATAAAAATATTAGAGAGTCTCAAAAGGCTATGGGATGTAAATTTGATCCACCTAAAGAAAGATTTTGTAGATCTATTTTCTAGTTTCTGAATGTTAAAGGGTATGTGCAAGATCATCAAGGAAAAAACAGGCCCTTAAGTGGCAATAAAAAGACAGAAAATCAGAGTTAGACAACTTGATGTAAAAATTTGAATAAGTTATCTATATTATTTTAAAAAAAATTAAAAATAGAATCTATAGAAAATTGAATTTAGTTTCCAAACTACTAGAGCTTTATTTATTTATTTTAAATCCATTTGGTGAAAATTTGAAATTTCAGTGCACTAGTATTTAAATTTTAGGGTAAAAATAAGAAGTAGGTGTCTGTTTGGCCACCCTAACCACAATAAAATGATAATATTTTTTTATAAGCTTTAATGTATAAGTAGAGAACTCATGTCCCAATGTAATGCATATTTTTTTATAATTTTTTTCCAAGGAAATAATTAATTATGAATTTTTTATTACAATTTAAAAAATATATAAAAGCTCATTTGTCTAACATCCTTAACTTGATCAAAAATTGATGAAATTCAATTTTATTTTTTCTAATACTAGAGTATGTAAATTATAGAATGCAACACATGTTTTGGATTCAAAAAATGTGATACCATTTGAAAGTTATCGATGTTTTTCAATTAGCCTATCAATAAGGACTTTATTCGTAATTCTAATAGAAAATGAATAATAATTAGTTATTAAATTCAAAATAAAGCATAATTTGCATTGGTTGAAAGCTAAGAATATCCTCTAAAAACCCTTTTCGTTTCATCAATTTTGGGTTAAAATAAAGTTTTTAGCCATATGGGCCATCATATGGCTTACATATCACCACTTTTTGGCCCATCATGATCCTGCACATACCATAAAGAAGCATCTTTGTATATATGCAATTTTCTTATTACGATTTTGTTTGATCCAATTTTGGTATGTGAATTCTTTCCTTTGTCATTGATGTCAAAGGGGGAGAATAGTAGAGTGGAAAATGTATAAACATCTCAAGGGGAGAGTTGTATTTTTGGAATTTTGGAGATGGCAATGCATTTCATGTTGGTACTAATCTGACACTTAGTCATTTTGCACTAAGTGTTGCCATCAGTGCCAAAGGGGGAGATTGTTGGCAAGAGACACTACTAATATCATTTGGTGTTGTCATTGATGGAAACCCTAATTGATGATTGGATACACACATCATCATTTGGTCATACTAGTAGACAGATTGAAGATAGTCAAGGAAGAACATAGCATCTGGTAGTTCAATGTTCATCAATTTGTATGTAAAAAAATTGTTATT
The DNA here is from genome assembly GCA_007115665.2 of Sequoiadendron giganteum. Classification (NCBI taxonomy): domain Eukaryota; kingdom Viridiplantae; phylum Streptophyta; class Pinopsida; order Cupressales; family Cupressaceae; genus Sequoiadendron; species Sequoiadendron giganteum. The sequence continues at coordinate 337,180,508 of CM021100.1, read as the reverse complement.
ATTTTTCGTTTCTTATCTCAACGAATGTTGTTTATTTTATGAACTCTACTGCTATTGATTCTTAGTGGCTCGTATCGATTTGTGTGTGAGTTGGAAGATCCAGTTGAGTAATTTTTTGTTTATCAATGCATGGAAGCCAACTTCATAGATATAATATGTTGTGGATGTTTGGGAAGTAATTATTCAAGTATGTTTGTGTTCAAGCATCTTTGTTTGGGTCCTAGATAAGTTTTGGCCAACCATTGTGGATATGCATTACATATTACTCATGTTTTGAGCTGACAGTTGTAATTATTTTTGTGTTCTATTGATGCCGACATAGTGCGATTAAATTATTGATTGTGGATATATATAAGTGTTTGATCATATCATTTTGAGAGAGGAAGAAGGTTCATTCATAAAAGCTATGAATATATAAAGAGAAGAAGAGAGATTATGCATAGTTTCACTTGTGCATGAAGGAATTTGTGATGCGAGTTTGAGCAAAGTAGAGCAAAAGTGCATAATCAATCAGAAGGACAAAAGATCGATTGTTGAGCCTAACCGAATCTATAATCAAGCATATGTAGATGCTAATATCTCAGTTCAATCTCTCAAATAGATTTAATATGAACATATTGTAAGGTAGTGAGCCCTCCCTTTTGAGCAATGAGCTCTAGGTAGTGTGCCTAAATTCAAGTGCTTTCCCCATATTGTAAATTTTATTTGAGTATACTCAGATCATATTATAGATTGGCCGTCCACCATTTTTTTCCTCTAACTGGGTTTTCAGGTAAAAATCCTTGTGTTATGGTTTTGTGTTTATTTTCTTCATGTTTATGCATTACGGTTGAATTTTGCTAATGCTTTGAATATAAAGGTTAATAAAGTCATTTTTTGCACAACACTGATTCCACCCCCTCTAAATGTAGCTTGTTTCCAACAAGGAGGTTATTTTATCATAATTTGTGTCTCCTAGGTGAAAGGAATTGCAAAGGATGGTCTCTAAGCCTAGTGTACCATCGTCAATACTAGGATTATAATTCTGAGAGATCCAAAGATATACAAGAATAATGTTGTTTTTAGATGCCATGAGTTTATAACTTTGTCTCACAACTATATCGACAAGGGAACAACCAAATGCTCATACAAGGTTCCGTAAGGGTGGGGGGGAGACTAAGGCAATGTAAGAAAGAGAGAGAAAATTACTTGTAACTATGATTCAATAATAGAACACAGAAATATAAAACTAGGGAACTATAATGTAGAAAACACTAGAATTTTGAAAAATTGTACAATGAATAGTACGAAAGGACTAGGTTGCCCAATGTGGTGACTTAGTCCCAATAGTGATTTTTTTGACAATTTTCTATATTTTGAGCTAGTTTTTATACTTTTTAAGATTTCTCGATGCAAAAAGAGAATGGAAATGCAAAAAAAATTATACTTTTTCATTGAGAAATGCGATGAAAAGTGCACTCTATCATGAACTTTAACTAATGGAGTTTTCTACAAACCCTAGGATGCAAAGAATGCAAATTTTTGCAATGAAATGTAAGCTATGTCCTAAGATGAAATGAAAAATCATAAATTTAGCAAGTGGTCTATGGTTGGGTTCACCAAAATGAAACACCAAATATGTATAACTCTAACTAGGGAAAGAGGATTCCCTTTACTAGGCCCCTATGGTTTTTCACCTAGGAGCTCTTGGTATATGGATGTCTCTCTTTCCACTTGGTGGTTATGTGGTTTTTGGAGGTTGCATTCAAAGGAAGGGTTGATTGATGAAGGTTTTGAGATGTGTGTGTTGAGTGCAGCTGGATGAAACTAATACTAACTAACAAACATAAAGAAAGAATATGTAAACTAATGTAAACTAACCTAAACTATATGCCCTAAATGTATGCAAAATAGAAAGTAAACTGGAAGGTTAAGAGCTCATGTACCAGAAAATGGAATGTTGCAGATGAGAGGCCCCAAAATTCTTTGGAAATTGCCTGAAATCATTAGAGGGACACTTATGCCAATTTGGGCGACCTAGTCCTCCTATCGAGAAAATTTGTCGGATTAGGTTTCGGGGAAAAGGGTACCAGAAATACAAAACCCCTATTTCAGGTCCAATATAGGGACAAGGTCACCAATAGTGGCGACATAGTCCCTCTAGTACTTTCTAAAGCTTGAAGGTCTGATTTTGTGGGTCCAAATTGGCACTTTCCTCTACAATAGTTTATGCCTGAAGCTCCCAAAAATGACCTACAACTTGTCCTTTTGCTCCTTCTAGGGTTTGATGCCTTCATGTGACTTGATTGGAATGCTTTTAATTTCTCCAATGCTTTGTACCTCACCAAGTTTGAGTACAAATTTGCAAACACATGAAGACATCAAGAGAATTTTGGGGTTAGGAAATCGAGGTTTAACTAAGTCAAACCCCTTTTCTGGTAACTCAAACCCAAATGAAAGATGCTTGAATGATAAACAATGTAAATACTCACCAAATCCTTTGTTTTTGAGGTTTGAAACATGTAAGAATAGCTCCAATGTAGGTTGGTTGTGAAACCCTTGTGCTTGATTGCTTTCTTGGGCAGGTTGAGTGAAAGAGTACTTGTTAAGAGATGTTAAAATGAGATTGGGAGAGATAGAAATGAAGGTAAAAACCCTTACTTATACATGATAAGTCGACAGTAGGGTTTTAGGGGCAATATTCCCATTAATTTTTTTTAATTTTGAATTTTTTTCCAAAATGGAATAGGTTGTCCAAGGTGGTGACCTAGTCCACTTGGACAATTTCATGTGGTGGTCAGGATTTAGATGATGATTAACAATTTTTATTACCTTTGCCTTTCGAAAGACACTTAATTTGGGACTAGAAGTACATAAAGGGGACAAAATAGCATAAGAAAAAGGGTTAATTAGTGATGATAAGCCTAGGAAGATGTGAAAATGATTTACAACACTTTACAACACCTTAGCACACGGGTTGGGAAGGGGTAAAATGGTGTTGTTTAGGTGAATTATGTTGAAAGGGTCTTAGAAAATTTAGGAAATGTGTTACAACACTTCACAATGCCTTACTAAAACACCATTAGAATATTGTTGAATTGCAAGCTTTCAAGACTGAATCAGGGGAAAACAAGGCCAAAATCTAAGGGAAAAGGCCAAAATGAGTGAAAAAGTGTCAAAGAATACACTTTTTGGTGACACAATAGTTTATTATACATTTTCCCCCATGAGGTAACATGATTTATTCCTTCATCATTTTCTATTGTGGAGGTGTAAACACCAAAACTGTAGTTTAACTTAGGTAAGCCCCTATATAACACAACCTTTCCCCTTTTTTGTGTGTGCAAGTCAAACTCAAAATTTCCATCAACAACATGCTATGAAAATTAATAGTAATCACTCTTATACATTTTTTGGGCTTCTAACCATCCCAAAACACCTTGACTAGGGTGCCCTAAACCTCTATTCCTACATTTCAAGCCTAATTTATATCATAGGTACCCCCCTTATTTGGACATCTCAAATTTGTACACGTTATGTAATTTTCCATTTTCGATTGGGTGATCATTTGTATTTTAGATCTAGGTCTTTCTTAGTTACATCAATTAAGTCACAAATCAAATATACTCTCTTTGCAAAAAATGGAAGAAAACTCTAGTAGATTGGTTTTTCTTTGAGGTAGTTAGGCAATCATCAAACCCTAGTTTGTTTGTGTTCCAATATTAAGCCAAAGGAAAAGTATATCTAAGCCAATTCACTTGATGGATCTTGGATCTCTTTTCCACTTACCATTTTAGTGAACCCAATGCTTCTTACACCCATTTTTTTATTTACATAGCATAAATTATATAATCTGATCAAACATTAGGTTATTTAAATATCTTTTTTTTCATGTGCATTCATCATATGTTTATATTTTGAAACTAACTTGCACTCCTTATTCGTTAAACACTAAAAACTTTTGTAAACTCAATTTAGATTACATTAGAAAATTTATTTTGATTTAAAGTGTATATCATCATATCTAATTTTCCTTATTTAGGGTATTAAGTATAAATTACTTCAATTTTATTAGAAAATGTTAATTATATATTTACTTTGAAAAAGTAAAACATTTATATAGTTTTTATTTTCTCGTTCCTTCTACCTCCTAGGAGGAGTCATGTGTGTGATGCTAATTTGATCTATCAGCTCCTTTGAATGCTTAAAATCCCCAATTCATTCCATAATGTTCCTTTTTTCAATAAATTAGGGCATAATGGTTTCCCAAGCTCTATCACATTTCAAACACTGGTTTTCACAAAAAAATAGCTACATAAACTACTTCTATTGTGCGATATATGAAACCTTAAATATTTATACTCTTGGACTGGGGTTCCTAGAACTATTGTCCTATTAGATTGATTTTATTTTTCTACACATGATTGTACTTTCTAGTCTCTACTCATATCTAAATTTTGTTTTTGATAGTTTATTCTGAAACATCTTGATTTTGTCACATTTATTCAATTTTAACCTAATTTACATAATTAATTGAATTACCCTAAAAATCCTTGTTCCTTAGAGTAAAAGTGATGAAAATCCTAACCAACCTACTTGACTCACCATTGGGGATAGTCACCAAACAAAATTTTCTTGCCAAAAAATTTCCATTACCAAATTAACTTCTCATAATATTTTCATTGATGACTTTACCTTCTCCCAAGATGTGTCCTCAAGAAAAAATAATTATCTTTTGGCATAGTGATTATATCAATGATGACATCCCTCTCCACCACTAGTACATGCTTTTGTTGTGATGGAAAAATTAAACATGGTATTAGAGCGTAGGTCATCAGTTCGATTCCCTCGAGTCCTTGACCCTTCATCTGTGTAAGCTTGGATTATCAACATGGTATGTAGTGGGTATGAATCCCACATGGTACGTGGTTGTATCTGGCTTATTATCTGGTGGGTGTTGGAGTAGTGACTATATCGACAATGAGATCCCTCTCCACCATTAGTACGTGATTTTGGTGTGACAAAAAAAACCATTATATATGCTTCATATGATATTAATCAACCATAAAATAAACCTATTATCATTATTCTAGGTACTTCAAACAATTCTACACCTCTTGGTGAGATCTTTAAATTTATAAAAGAAATTAAAAAACTCACTTAGAATAGTTAAATACACCAAAAGATAACACAACAACCACAATATCATGAATGTGTTCACACATACAATACTTGAAACTATAGAATAGGGTAAAATCAAGGTGTAAAGAATGAATCCATAGTAACAATCACCAACTACCTGGAACTCACACCCTAAAGACCCTAATCCAACAATAAAGCACACATTAACATAGAAACATAAATAATAAAGCAATAATACAATAAATCCTCTATCAAGGTTGAATCACCTTTAGTCCTATTCATTTTTATCTATATTCTTCGTTGCCTTCATATTTACAGTATGCAAGAATAAGCCTAATGATAGTGACAAAAAAAATGAAAGATAGTGGTTGTAGGGTTGAAATGAAATGGATAGATCTTTTCTATAGAAAACCAAATTTGAATGAAGGGCTAAGATTAAATGATGAATATTAATGGAGGAGATTACTTTGAGAAACAAGGAAATAGGGTTAGGAAAAAAATATGGTTTATTTAAGGATAGACAGTGGAGATGAAAAGGTAATAAAACCTTATCTAGGGTGGAGGTTAATTGAGATAAAAGATGAGAATGACAAAGAAAAAGTGGTTGCTAGAGTAATTCAAATAATTATAAAATTATTTAATTTAGGAGGAAAGTGAATTATTAAATAATTAAAGAAATTATTTAATTATAGAAGAAGGGAAATTTTGACTTTTAATTAAGATAATTGAAAATAATTTTTTAATTAAAAAGTGGAGGAAAAGGATAAATTAATAAATAATTAAAATAATTATTTAATAACAAAGGGAAAAATGGGAAATAGTTTTATAAATAGGACTTACAACATAAAATATTATTACAATTTGTTCATTAAGAGCATAATTCAATGTTACAACTTACTCTACAACTGCTCAAGTTTTTGCTGCTTCCACAATAAATATCTTCATTTCTCTACACCCCTCTATTTTAATCTATTCTTCTTGTTTTTGTTTAGTGCATTCTTTGTCTTCCTTAAGAGCCGAAAATCCATTCTACACTATGCACTATCTATATTTCTCTCTTCTCACATAGTTGCACCTCTCTAAGACAATATTCTCATAATATTTTTGTGTAGTTTCTAGTCGATGATGATTGCCTCGAGATTCTCCACCATGATCAAATCTTTTGTTAGGGTTCCAGGATATCTTCTTCACTATCATATTCTTGTATTAAGCCATACAAAATTAATTTCTAGTGAAGATAATTTTCTCTCATTCTCTCTGTCAAACCCTAGGATCAGATATGTATTTAATGCATCCTTTTGATTATTTGATTTAATCTCAATCCTAGCCTCTATAACAATCTGTGCCACTACTTTGTGAATCAAATCGTCATTACACTTTTCATTGATATAGGTAGAAAAATTAATTTTCACCTCTATGTTAGTTTATAGGTGAAACCATATTTACATGGACTTAGCCATTTGTGATCTTCACTTTCAAATGTGGGTTGTCGATCACCTGTCTCCATGCCATGATCCCACATTCTTTATTCATCATATTTCCTTTAAAACCCAACCATCAAGTAAATAGTCTTTCAAACCTCAATCATTGATCTGCTTCATCGGGCATTATTGTAGTTCTAGATGACTTCATGTGTCATACTTGGGATGTGAATACATTGAATGATGACCATTAGATCAAATATCATTCAATCAACATTTCCCCCCACTATATTGCTGATTGAGAGCATGGACCCACAAAATCTTAGCGGGTTGTTGGACAATTGTCTTCTGTCTACCTTTGATGTCATTTTCCACTATTACTCAGTACACATTCGCTCATCGCTGAAGGTTTTATATCTCAAAGGTGTATAAGTGTGATGCACTAACACCTAATTATTCAATAATATTCCACCACCTATAAATGCTACTTCCATAAGCCACTTTCATCGCTCATCGCATAAATCATCTAAACACTTCACTTCACAATAATGTTGTGAAGCGATTGAGTGACTTTTTTCCATGTGTCTGGTGGACCCACCATCAACTTATTCCATCATGCAATCAAAACCCTATTTGATCACCACCATTCCCCACTCCCCTACGAGGCATGGATGGAGTCCCACCACACATTTCATGGGCTAGTGGGCACCATTAGATCTACTTGATCACAATTGTCAATAAATCTCCATCACTCATCGCTAAACTTCAAGTTGAATTCATCGTGGTTTCCACGATGCATGTGACCTTAGCGATAGTCATCAGATGTGTAGATATAGAGTGTGTACCATCCCATCTTAAAAATAACACAACAACAACACCAACCAAAAGACCAGTTAATGGGTCCAGTCATCGGAGCAGCTAAAAGACATAAGTTATAACTTATGTGACCTCCAACCTCGAACCATTAGTCAATGATAGAGTAGGAAATCTATTGGAACACCATGACAACAAACACTTAGGGTTTAACTGATAAAACAATAAAACTAGATAATAGGAAACATAATTCATTTATGGATGCAATACACATCCTCTGGACCTACTCATCAAATTTTTGAGAAGCTCTCAAGAAAATCATATTGAGTCTTGCCTTTGATTTCACTTCAGATGTTTGAAAGAGTACTCTATAGTTTTATGATAATAATGCATGACAACATTTCAACATTCTAATAAAATTTTGTACCTTACATTCTAAAATAAGGGAAAATGGATTTTCTTCTTAGGGTTTAGAACATAGAGCAAACTCAATTCATAATCATTTCATTGAAGGGTATGTGTAGGATCATCATGGAAAAAGCAAGCCCTTAAGTGGCAATAAAAAGAAAGAAAATCAAAGTTAGACAACTTGACGTAAAAATTTGAATAAGTTATCTAAATTATTTCAAAAAAGTGTAAAAAATGAATTTGTAGAAAATTGAATTTAGTTTCTAAACTACTAGACCTTTTTTTTCTTATTTTAAATCTATTTGGTGAAAATATGAAATTTCAATGCTGTAGTATTTAAATTTCAGGGTAAAAGTAAGAATTAGGTGTCTGTCTGACCACCCTAACCACAATAAAATGATAATATTTTAGATATACGTAGAGGACTCATGTCCCAATGTGATGCATATTTTTATAATTTTTTTCCAAGTAAATAATTAATTATGAATTTTTTATTACAAATTTAAGAAAATATAAAAGATCATTTGTCTAACCACCTTAACTTGGTCAAAAATTAATGAAATTCAATTTTAGTTTTTTTAATCCTATAGTATGTGAAGCATATAATGTGACACATATTTCAATTTCAAAAAATGCGATACTATTTGAAATTTATTGATGTTTTCCAATCAGCCTATCAACCAAGACTTTATTCATAATTCTAATAGAAAATGTACAATAATTATTTATTAAATTCAAAGTAAAGCATAATTTATATGGTGGAAAGCTGAGAATCTCCTCTGAAAACCCTTTTCGTTTCATCAATTTTGGGTAAAAAAAAGGTCATCAGCCACATGGGCCATCATATGGTTTACATATCGCCACTTTTTAGCCCATCATGATCCTGCACATACCCTAAAGGGAAACCCTAAAGATCTAAATCTAGAGTATGCAAAGGAGAAAGAGATCTTGTAATAGGTTTGTCCTATGGTCTGATTGTTAAATCAAGAGGAGTTCACCACCAAGCTAGAGTTTGGAAACACTAATAAAATTAAATATGTAATGTTTAAACCTAATGCAATGCAAGAATTCAATAGATGACCTAAAAATGTATGTAAAACAAAACAAGAAGCTAAGAGATGAAAAATGTGCACCTGGAAACCTGAAGAGGACTATTTTAAGCTCTGAAATTTTGAAAAAACTAATTTTAATGTTGACTAGGACTCATACACCAGTTTAGGTGATTTAATATCTGATTAGGGTTTCTGAACAAGAATAGGTTTCTTGCACTATAGATTCTAGTTCTATAAAAATCTAGAAATTGACCTATACTGGTACTCATACAAAAGAAGTGGTGTATGAGTCCAGTTAAGGTTTTCTAGAAATTTAATGTTTGATTCTTCTCCTCAATGTTCGCTCTATCCTTTTCAATTGATTTTTAGATTCAAAACAATAATTGATAACTCGAATATGTCTTCCAATGATTTTCGATGCAAGGTGACAACTTTGACAACTTTGAACACTTTAACAACTCTTCTCAAAACTTTCTCTTCAATGTATCTTAAACCTAGATCTACAAATCACACACAAAAGAGAGGAAATAATGTTGTTTTGTTAGTGGAAATGGGTTTGGGCCTTGCTCAAACCCTATTTTGGTATTAAAACCTTGAAATCAAATTAAATACAAATGGAGGATGATGAATGAACAAGATGCAATGTTACAACTCACCAAACCCTAGCAATAAAGTGTTGTAAACATGCATGAAGTGGATCCAATGGATGTAGATCTTAACTCTTGCTTGAATGTGACATATCTTGAATTGAATGCTAGGTTAAATTATGAAATGCTACATAAATATTGTTACCTCAAAAATGAAAATTTTATGTGATGACTTTGACATGACGCTTTATAATTGAATAATGATCTAAATCATATGATAATCTATCCTTGAACTCTCTTGAATGCTCTTGTAAACACTTGAATTCTCTTGTGAACTCAAAATTTCTATAAGGATTCCCATTCAACTTGCTAGGTAACTTGATTGATTTTTAGGATGAAAAAAACTGAAATAACCTTGTATTTATACTTGTTTATGCCTAATTTCTTGAAATTACAAAACTAAAAGCTGACATCAGATCTAGGAGAATGAAATCCCACCAAGAATTTGAATTAATTTTGATTTTGAACCACACATAACTCATATTCTAGAAGTGGCATATGAGTCCCATTAGGGATTAATTATGGTACAAAATTAAAAGATTCTTAGAAATGTATGAAATCTAGATTGGAACCCAAAAACCTTGGTTGGAATCATATGTCCAAGGTGCTGTATGAGTCCCAAATCAGTTAATCTGAGTCACACAACCTAAAAAATCCAAAATTATGATTGGATGTTAATTTATGTGAAGATAATCCTTGAAAAGATGAATTAAACGGGGCTTGTTGATGCAAGATAAGGTAATTAAAGCTTAAAGAAGCCCAATTATTTAGTAAAACCCTAGAACAATGTGAATGTGTGTTATAACACTTTACAACAATCAAAATAAGGTACCAATAAGTTCATTTAGTTCACAAGGGCCCAATACCTAATGTGAATATGTTATACATATTACAACACTAAATCAAGGCAATGTTAAGGAGTACTTTTTTCATCAGTAAGCATTCCAACTTCTAGAAATAGATCCATAACATACCATTTCTCTTCTTAGACATCACTGACAATATTTTGACACCAATTCTAATAGATTATCACACTGGATCAACTCTTTCTCACACCTAATCCCCATTTGACATCAATGGCAACAATATGTGAACAATTCATTGGCCACTAAATACACATTTTTCAAAATCGAAGCAATATGATAGCCCCCTCTTAGGATTGTGTGTTCTAAACCCAGGGACACATGAAATCCTAAGGAGAGAAAAGAAAAAATGAAAATGATGTTATTGCTCAAATGACATGACTATATGTAACCATGGTAATTTTATCGCACACACAAGGGATAAAAATAAGCAACATGACATCACAAAGTGAGAAAGGAAAAGATAAAAATGAAGGATAAATAAAAACATAATTAAAAAGAGACAGGGTGATCTCATATTTCAAGGTTAGAGTTGCTCATAAATATAAATAAATAAGGATAATATAATATATATGAACTGTCAACCCCCTACTATATCAAACCATGTGATGAAACTTACATGTGGATAAAATAAAAATAAAAATTGGGTCAACATGGAAGGAAATCCTAAATGCCCCCAACACTTTGCATCATTCCCAATTGTCAAAAATCAAGGAACAACAAAGGAAGAATGATGCAACAAATAAAAGATGTTTATGACATAAAAAAAACTTGTATCCAAGAACCTACAAGGGTGAAAAGAATCCTCCTAGAACATATAAAAAAAGTGCGAAGGAAAAACAACACACACATAAATCTAACCTACAGATAATGAAAAGGTTCCCTCCTAGTCCTCATCTACCAAGATAGCATGATTCTCCCAATATAGATCATTATAAGGGGAAGGAAGATGAGCCTGGAAGGACAAGATAGCAAGGAGAGCACTCTTTGAATCTCCTACAATAAGAGCCAAGGAAGAGGGCCCCTCGAGGTCTTCTTCACTTAAATCCTATGAGGTAAATGTCATTGATTTTGCAAAAAATCAGCAATAGAGTTAGAACACCATCTATTGAGTTGAACATGCACTTGGCAGAAGTTCCATTTGTCAAATGAGTGGGAAATGATGGACACACCCAAAATCCATTGTTGACATCCTCGAAAAACTCAGGGATAATGACAAACTCCAGGGAGACCAAGGTTGCCTCCATCACTTGGAGGACACAAGAAAAAGAAAAAATTGCTTCTAAAGAAGGAAACCCCTTCTTTTTAGACCATTAATAGTAGGGTTTTTGTCCAACTTGCACTTCGTCAGAGGATGTGAGATCCCTAGAGATGTTGTTAAAGAAAATCGCAACAAACACCAACAAGGTATTCAACATATCCATGGGCTTGGGAAAAGGCAGGATGTTCAGAAGGGACATTAGGAGAGGAGGCTCAAGTAAAGGAGAAATTAACACTTGCACCCTTTTAGGGTGAGGATCATCCACACTCATAGGGGCAGATGGAAGAAAGATTGAGGTGCTAAAAACTTAAGCAGAAGGGGCAAAAGAGGAAGACATAATAGAAGAAACCAAAAGAGTATATGTTGGTTCCCCTTCCTATTTTAGTTAGGTAGCCTACTAATCAGCCAGAGCCTTCCTTTGATGCTTACACTTGTGTGTAAGGAAGTTTCTTTGGCTCTAAGAGCTAGAGGTTTCATCTTGAGAAGGAGTAAAAGGCTCTTGTTTAGTCAGTGGAGTTTCCATCAAAACTATTTCCAATGGAGGGAGAAACACCTAGATAGGAACAAGAGGAAGAGATTCAGGAGTAGAGATAAGAGTTGGTAGAGAGGAAAACTCAAGTTCCTTAGTGATGAGCCTCTTCCCATTCGCTATAGTGGGGGCAGTTGTAATAGGAGGCCACAAAGGCCAACACATAGAGGCGATTCCATGGGGATCCTTCCCCTTACAATACAAGATGGGCTGTGACACCATGGGAAAGATGGGAAGGTCAAAAACATGACATTTAGGCTTCCACCTTAAGAGGCAACAAGTTGACTCCCTAAGAGATGCATATGGGTGGAAGTCAAAGGCATCAAAGTAGGGTGATAAGAAGAGGCAGGTGAAACTACAAAGGAGGAAGAATAAGGGGCCTGAGTGGACTTATCCTCCTTTTTTCAAGTGGTAGAGGTAGCCTTATGTTGCACTATCATGGAAGCCTTAACTGAAATAACATAGGGAGAAGGATGGTAGGTCACCTTCAATTCTATGTGCCAATTCTTGTATTTTACATAAACGTGATACAACAAGTATATCCTTCGAGGGAGTAAATGAATAGGGGCAAGACAAAATGGTCGAAGTGAATAGCCACCAAATTCCACCATCATTTTTTAACTAGTGTCATGGACTATGTACACAAAACCATCATGAGATAGCTTCAAGCATTTATGGATCACTGACGGGACCATATTAATGGAAACTAGACAATGAATTCCTAGCTTCACACTAAATAGCTCGAACCCTGAGATAACATCAAAGAAGGCATTCATAGTCCTAGGCCCAACCAGGACTGACAGGGTGATAGAAGTGATGGGAGGAATGAAATTCCCATTATGCATATGTATAGTTCTTTTAGAGTCATCATACCCATCCTTATGTAAGAATTTTATTATCGTGATCTTTTTTGGGTTAAGATTAACTTGGCATGTAGGGTCAACAAGAACACTAGTTATGCCATTCCCATTGATATGAGTGGGAATGTATAGAGGAGAGGGTTCTCTATTATCATTCCTTGACAAAGCCTACAAGGTAAAGGTTATAGTAGGATACCCACTCATAGGTTGCACAAATAGGATGGGAGTTGCATTAAGAAAGAAATCTCATATGTATACTAGAAAATACTTTCTAAGAAGCTCCCAATGGCTCACAATTAGATAACGACCTATTCAAGTGTTCACTTCACAATGTTTAGGGACTCTTATAGCTATGCTTCTAGAGATCATAGGTTGGGTTATCAGGCTAGGTGCCCAACAAAACATACACCTACAACACACCTATAACACGAGAGAATACTCCTTCAACCCTATGAAATGGAACCAAAATAATTCACATCGGGTTCACAAAATTATAGAGGATGGAACTGATTGCTCAAGACCCTAGTTCACGAGAGAATTTGAAAAAATCAACTGCACTAGTCTACCTCATGTTAAAGTATTGTTTAAGAAGTTCAAAAGGAATGACAACTGATTAGTCACTTTTCCTTTATTAGCTCAAGATTTTAGGAATTTAGGTGAGTGGTTTTCTAGGGTCTAGGCTATAAATTAGCCAACTCTCTGCCTAAGGACTCTAGCATAAAAGACAAACTACTGTGTGATTCCCTTGCATCCCAATTGAGCACTAGCATTTGTATATATAGAGAACATAAATTATTGTCTAAGAACCTAAAAAAACCTACTATCAACCTGAAAAGTACAATCTAATGCAATAACATAAATCGAAAACAAATAGGCTATTGAAATAACAAGAAGAATAATTTAACTTGAAAGATAAATTGATTAAGAGAAAAATAATGAGCGAGGGTGGTAGAAATGAGCCTTAGGGCCGGTCCAGCCTTCCACAACCTCCACACAAACAAGGTACCTAAACACACAATAATGGAAAAATGTTGGGGTTTTTTATAGAGAACTACTACAATCAGTCCCTCCTTTGGTGTTTCCACCTCCATAGAGAGCTAGAATAGCCACCATAGAGAAAGAAGTAGAAGTATTATATGCTATGATAACAAAAATATGCTACTAAATCAATGTAATGATGCTAAATGAATGGATATCACCTTCCAACAAGATGCTCTTAAGGAACGTGAACGAAGATGTGAGCTTCCAAGCTTGTGAATGGCAACATTGTCACAATAATTAGAGGAGTAAAATGAGAAAAGTGCAAAATTGGAGCTTCATAAATGGTGAATGTGTTTTGAATGAGGTGTAGAATGCTTGAAAAGTGTGAAGAAGATCAAATGAGTGTGTAGAAGCTGAATTGAATGAAGAGGATTGTATTTTGAAGGTGAAAGGGAAGCCAAAAGAGTTGTTCAAGGTTAGTTGAAGGGGAAGAGGCATTATGCTTCATCACCAATGTAGAATTGTAATGCCTTAGTAAATTACAGAGGCAAAAATCCTGTCAGGACATCAACGTGCCACATAGAGGTCTGTGCACCATGCTCGCATCCTCAAAAGAAATATCCCCATTGACACTATAGATAGTCACCAAATGGGTGGATAGTGGATGAAGGACATGGAATAGCATCATTAGGTTTGATTTTTCTAAGGTAAGGGGTGTAAATCGTGAATTTGCAAGTGGTGAAAATTCATTCCATTACAACTTGTATTTATTCCTAAAGTGTATTATGATTTTGCGAAAAATGTTTATCTAGTTTGAAGCATCTACTGATGGTTAAAGAGGTTAAAGTTGGTCTTGCATTGTCTCTTTCCTTCTCTCTACTGTAGGAGTGTTTTTTTCCATGCATGATATTCTATCTTTTTTTTATTTTATAAGGGGGTTTACATAGAATTTTTCTAATCATCATCTATTGGGGTGGATTTTTATCTTGCAAGTTTCTGATTTTCATCATTCAAAGGGAATAATATTTTTACATAGGTACTTACACATAATTTTTTTTTTATGACCCATTTCACATATCACATTTCTCTTAAGTTACACTTAATGAGATTTTTTGTTTTATTATTTCATTGCACCATATTATATTAATCTTACTTAAAAAATTATATATATTTACTTAAGTAGATGTAGCAAAACTAACCACTTCATGTGAAGTTGATTTCATTGATATTTTGACTTAATAACTCATCATGTTGAGTCCAATACTTATTTGCTTCTGGCTAACTCAAATTATCTAAAAAACTTGCAACTTGTTAACTTTTTAATAACTCAACTCTTTTGAATAATTTATATTTTCAACTTGTTCTACCAAAGTGTACATATTATATGTGATTTATTTTATTTTAAGTAATCAATAAATAATTTAATTTCACTCTCTCGATATTGTCAATATTTACCATTACAATAATAAAATGTTTCACTCATATAAAACTAAATAAACTATATTAAAATTAAAAATATAAGTAGATATTTGAAAAATAATTAAGTTACACTTAATGGGGTTGTTTTTTTTTCTATTTAATTGGAACATATTAGATTACTCTTACTTAGAGAGCTAGTTATATTTATTTAAGTAGATTTAGCAATGATAACGACTTCATATCAAGCTAATTTCATCCATGTTTTGAGTTAATAACTCTTCATGTTGAGTCCACTACTTGTTCTCTTGTGGTTAACTCAACTCATCTAAGAAACTTGCAACTTGTTCACTTTTGGATAAGTCCAATTTTTTTAGTAACTTACATTTTCAATTTGTTCTATGAAAGTCTACATATTATATGTGGTTTCTCATATTTCAAATAAAAAATAAATAATATAATTTTAATCTCTCCATATTCTCAATATTACAATAATGAAATGTTTCATTCATGGATATATTTGCTTAGGTAGATTTAGCAACACTGACCACTTCATATGAAGTTAAGTTCATTGATATTTCACCTTAATAACTCTTCATGTTGAGTCCACTACATGTTCGCTTGTGGCTAACTCAACGTATCTAGAAAGCTTGTAACTTGTTCACTTTTTAATAACTCAACTCATTCTATCGAAGACTACATATTGTATATGATTTCTTTTATTTCAAATAATTAATAAATAATTTTTTTACTCTCTCCAAATTCTTAGTATTTACCATTATAATAAAATATTTTACTCATACAAAAATTAATAAGGTATAAAAAAATTTAAAAAATTATGTAGATATTTAAAAAAAAAGTTAAGTTACACTTAATGGGGTTGTTTGTTTTATCACTTAATTGGAACATATTATATTACTCTTACTTAGAGAATTAGTTATATATATTTAAGTAGATTTAGTAATGATGACCAATTCATATCAACCTAATTTCATTCACGTTTTGACTTAATAACTCTTCATGGTGAGGACACTATTTGTATGCTTGTGGCTAACTCAACTCATTTAAGAAATTTGCAACTTGTTCACTTTTGGCTAAGTCAGTTTTTGTTCTACCAAAGTCTACATATTGTATGCGATTTCTCATATTTCAAATAATAAATAAATAATATAATTTTACTCTCTACATATTTTCAATATTTACCATTAGAAAAAAATAAAAATTCAACCATGTAGCACTCAATAACTAATACTAAAATAGCAATTTTAAGTATATGTTTTTTTTTTTAAATGAATGAAATATTGTTTACTAAGAATCAAATCTTGCTAAGTGCAAAGTCCTTACACTATAAAAAATGTTGCCAATATCCTAAACTTGAATAGATATCCCCATTCTGTAACACTCAAAAAAATTAATTGAAGAACTATATAGAATAACTAAAAATTTATACAAATTTAGTATAAAACTAAAAAAATATCATTCTAACTTATCGCTTCTTCAAACTACTTAGACATGGGTAGGCCACTTAAAATATATTGTAAGGACTACTTAAATTTTATTGATAACGTGAGCGAAAATATCTGAAATCCACATTTATATAGTGGAGCAACCAACATTGCATCTTTTGGTCATCCAAATTCAACATGGATGTTATTATTATATTATTTCGTGCACGAGCATCCTTTCTCTGGGTAATAAGTGCTTAGAAACCAGAAGACGTAATCAGGATAAGAAAGCAAACAGATAAAAGCAAAATAAAACGATAATGTATGTATATGGCCTGGTGCCCGACCATTTGGAAAGTGGATGAACGATGAAAATTGAAGTTGGTCCGCCATACTTTTAAAATATAATACCCATTTCTATGCAGGTGAGGATAAAAACGGCAGAGGGCCCACGCTCTGCTTTTAAGAAGTCGCAGGTGCCAAACTGATTGCTTTCTGATTTTGTTTGCTTTTATCAGTTGTCAACATGAAGGATTGAGAATTAACTGTAATCGGCATCACATTCAATTTTAAAGATCAGGGATAGGAGAATTTGGGCACAAGCTATAAAACAGGTGAATTCTACTGCAAACACATAGCTTTAGTATGTATAGAAAAAAAGGCAACTAAAACCATGTGCAAGAAGTAATTAAAATTATGTGTTGACAAGATAATTTTCGAATCATGTCCTAATTTAAATTGGAGTTCTGAATCAATGAGGTCATAATTAGGGATCTCATCGTCAATATAAATTCTCAACAATTACACTCCAATGGAGATTGAACCTTGATGACAAGAGTAACAACACAACAACTTAACCATTACATCATGCTACTATTGATGATTGATTTAAGATCTTTGTGTCTATGTCTAAATAAAGATAATATTAAAGAATTTACTAAATCTGGGATGTGTTATCCTAATCAATAACACTGAAGCAACATTAAATAGAATATAAAAGCATATTCAGGAGATTATAATAGAAGAAAATGGTGCAATTACAATGTAGTATGATGCTCTAATATGACTGATCTTCATAAACTACTATAAATAAGACAAATCTACTGAGTAATTTTAAGGTGCGAATTTGGCTTTCTCCGTTCTTGATTCCATAGTTAATGTTTTCAGAGTCTAGTTGAGATTTGGTTGCAGGATGAAGATTTTTTTCACATATACTTCTTCTTTTGTAACCTTCATACTGTTAATGTCTTCTCTGTTTTGCTCCTTCTCTTTAAATGAAGCTCGTAAGCTCAAAGGGGAGGGCAGTCGTCTTCCTCCAGTTTCTAGTCTGAAAGCTGAAGCTGAAAAAATCAAAGAGAAAGTGAGTAATGCAAACCTCATTTTTGTTGAGGAAAATGGGTACTCCCATTCTCATATTGGTCTGGTGAGAGTTATGTAAGCATTTTAAGGAAAACATTGGAGGATGTTCATGTTAATGATCATAGTCCAGGTATTGGGCATGATGATCCTCCAACAACTCCTTAGTGCCAAATATGACACTAGTTTTAGTATGTTTTCATTTGAAATAGATATAATGCATTTCCTTTTTACTAGTGTTCTTTGATATAATAAGATGATGCAAACATCAAAGAGAATATGAGTAGTCTAAAAGCAGGAGGTCCTTCAGTCATTTTTGTTGAGGAAAATGATCATTGCCATTGTCATATAGTCATGGTGAGAGATATGTAAGCATAAGGAAAACATTGGAGGATGTACATCTGACTGGTCATATTCCAGGTATTGTGATGATAATCGTCCTCCAACTCCTTAGTACCAAATCAGGTACTATTTTTAATATATTTCTTCTATATTAAATATAATGCATTTTTCTTTTCCCTAATGTTTGATTCCTGTAAGCAGCTAGTTAGTGTCCATCATGAATTTACCTAGAGATATAGCATCCATAATATGACTTTGTAAGTCACATAAAATCTCTCCCTTTTGGCTGTTTTAGCCATGGGGGCACTCTTTTACAAAGTATTTTCTAGTAGTTACATGAATAGTTGCTATCTTTGTTTGGAGCGATTCCCCAGTGAATATCTAACATGATGTTTCTGGGTAAATGTCACGCATATCTGCTAAATGTTTAACTTGGGATAAATAAATTACAGCTAATTTCTTATGTAGAACTCTAGATAACGAACAACGTGCATCTGCTATTGAAGGCTTGCCATAAATTTTCTATAACATGTCACTCGTGCACTTCAACGTTCGACGATATGTGTGTAACTGAATTTCAATTCTTCATGTCAACATCTCAAAGCAAATAAGTAAAATAATATTTCGTGTACTTCATAGAAAGGCTTGTAAATATTATGAGATCTTGTGGAGCCCAAGATAGAAAAACATGCGCAGCATTAGTGGTGGTGCGTACTCTGTTTTTTTTTATGGCCTTGAAATGTTTGTTGTTATCTATGTTTAGTAAAGAATGATATATGATATCATTATTTTCTGTGGGTGATAAGTTTAAGCTTCGTCTATATCCACAAATATGTCTTTATGCTTTCCACATGACTGATGTTGGCCAATATAATAATTTTGAAAGAAAAGGAATTGTCGGGCGTCATAGTTTGAGGAATTCGAGGGCGAATGAGCTAAATTCAAATGCAACGAGAGATTATCTTATTTGCAACAAAAGAATGAAGTTGGAGAAAGGGTATCAGTAGTCATTATAGTTAATTTTATGTATTTTAAGTTTTTAAAAGACATGTCAGATTTTGATTATTTTCTTGAGGTTTTTTTGTATGCAACTTAAAAGTTTATAATTAATATTTTGGCTTTTGGACAGTTACAATGAATACATGAAGATTCGTTATGTACACAAAGCTCAAAAGTGATCATTTCAAGTTGACATCTAATACATATTTTCTATTGCCTCAGATAACTTTCACTTTTACCACCAAAAAAATTGCACAATTGATCCAATACATATCACCGAATGCCCCAGTAGCTATTCGCACCAATGAACTTGCACAACTCCTCCAAATAAATATTTTACTTTTTATTTACTTGGTATACAAGTGGACAACTATTTGTACATTTGGAACTTTTTAGTAGACTTTCAATTAGCGTGTATCAATGAACAATTGCTGCAATTGTAGCTGTGACCTTTCTCTTATGTCAATTTTCTTAATACAAATTAAAATGACTTTAGTTTTATTTACAAGGACTTGATAATAAATTTTATTTTAATCTGTTTAAATTAATTAAATCTGGAAAGTGTGAGATTTTACAATAATATATCAAAATTATAATGAAAAAAATTAATTTCATCTTTAATTATATTTTAAATAAATATCATATCCAAATTTTATTATTTGTAACATTGATCACTATTAAAATATTTCTCGTCATTTGAGATTTTGATATTTTATTTTATATTACAAGAAAAAATTACTATGGATTAACTTTCTCAATAATAAATAATTTTTAATTTCTCTTATATAAATTATTACCCACTTGATGAATATACTCAAATAATTTTCTTTTATAGATTCTATACATTATTATCTACAAGATAAAAATTGGACTCAAAACCTAGACTCAAAGAATGCACGTTGTAAGGGGGAGGCCAATTAATAACAATGGGAATTTCCTCTATGATTTTGGCTTTGCAAGGGTAAAAAGGGAATTCCTAGATGTATTAACAAAATAATTGATTGAGAAATAAAAATAACACATTGAGGGATTTAACAAAATATACCTTATATATACTAATAATCCTATTATTTGTCACTAGGCATTCACTAATACTATTATTTATTGCAAGAGTCACAAGACCTCTCATAAGTACACAAAAAGAGATTACATATGAAAAAAAATAAAAAAAATGAAACCCTTCATGTCAATGTCGAACTAAAATATTTACTTTTTTCTCCAAGACGAAATCTATAATAAAATCCACTAATAATAAAGTAGTTAAGTATTCTCCTAAGACTTACCACAAGTTGTTTTAAAGGATTACGTAAAGTGACAATGTTTCAACATATTCAATCTTAAAAGGTATAAATTAGAAATAATTAAAATGAGATTTTTTATTTTTTTTTTTTGATAAAAGGTCAATGGGTTAAATCATTTATATTAATATTATAGCTGAAATAAATTCTTATAAGTTCAGAATATTTGGGCTAGGAGAGAATGTTCTTCCCATCGTACTAAAAGTTTAACTTGAAATTTAAAAGAAAACTAAATGCAGCCAAGGTCCATTAGTGGAAAAATCAGAAATACAAACTAAATGCAGCCAAGGTCCATTAGTGGAAAAATCAGAAATACATTTGTAAATCGCCCCAAATGTAAAAACTAAATGCAGCCATGGCCCATTAGTGGAAATATCATAAATACATGAGTAAATCACCCCAAATGTAGTCTAAAGAAACTTTTCAAAATGCTTGGTGCCTAATATGGATAACTTTAAGAAAACTAGTGAATCCTAGCGAATAATCACTAAAAAGATTAATTACAATGGTGAATCTCTCCTTTAAAAATTTGCATAGTTGGTAGGTGCAATTCCCCATTTTTTTTTTGTTTTTTGTAATATTAAAGTAGGGGCCTAGGGGCGGCAGCCACCAATGGGGTCAAGGGGGCAGAGCCCCCTTGTGGAAGTTGAGGGGGTAGTGCCCCCTCACGGGGTCTTGGGATAACATTGGAGCACACACAAATTAAGTATTTTTTTAAAATATCACTTTAAAAATAAGACTAAATGAGAAGTGAAATCGTTAATATCGATTAGCTTTTTAATCCAATGGTTGCAAGTTGATTCTGTGACCTATATGCACGTGTCTTTTAAAAGGCTTATTGAGAGCCAAATTTTTTTTGGGCCACATGATTAAATCTAATCATGTAGCCCCAAACAAATTTTGGGCCTCAACAAACCTTTTAAAAGGCATGTGCATATAGGTCACATAATCAATGGTGGAGATGTAATTTTTTATTTAAAGAATCACATGATGCCAAGAAATTTTCATTTTAGGGTTTCTGTTTTTTCTTTAAGTGGGTTTTGTTGCTTCATTCGTAAAGAGGTTGGTAATTCTTTCGTCTCAGGGGAATACTTTTGTAACATAGTTTGTAATAGAATAGAGAGTTTTCTAATTCTTGTAATGGAGAATGTAATTATAGCTCTATCATTATACACACTAAAAATTATCCTAAGTCCGTGACTCTTAGATTCTTCACCATTTCCCTTTTCATTCTTCAAAATTAAATAATTTTAATTATTTAATTAATTCATTTCTATCTTTATTAGTCCTTGATTAATTTTTTAAAAAATCACTAATTAAGTTCCTTTCTTTCTAACATTAAATAAAAAAATTATTTATTTAATTTTTTCCATTTTTTACTATAATTAAATAATTATTTTTAATTATTTAATTATTCATTATTTAATTATTTTTATTTATTTGATTTGGTCTAGTCTCTTGAATTTTTAATTAAATCATCATTTAATTCAAAATATTATTTTTGTCACATTCTTTTATAATTAAATAATATCTTTGTTATTTAATTATTCATTGGCCACTTAAATTAAATAAATTTTATTATTTAATTTCTCCTATCAACTCTTTTTCCATGCCAATCTTATCTTCCACATCAAATATTATCCCTTGAAATTTCATTTGATCTTAGCTCTTGACTGAATTATATGATAATTCAATCTCAACACTTCATCCTTATCATTTTCCCTAATTTACCCCTAGCCCTATTTCATACTATAATTTCAATCTTGACCATTGATTAAGACATATTAATGGCATCCAATCTGAACCATCAATCCAAATCATACCTTGCTTTTAAACCAACCCCATAAGCTATTTGGGGGTTTGATTCTTCAAACATCCTTATATTGTCAAAATTATTCTTGAATCTTTCATCTATCTCTATCTATCATCCATCCTTTATCACCCTCATCATATCATTATGCTCTTGATTTGAGCAACCAACATACCAAATAAACCAATTTATTCATCCATCATTTGCAATCTATTTGAGGTATTGAAGATTTGGATAGGGTAATCCATATTATTATTTTATCATTTCTTATTTATCCAAAAAAAATGTATAAATTTTGGTGAACCTAACGTTAACTCCCTAACTGATTTTTGGTTCAATATTTTGACAATTTTTGAAGAATTTTGGAGTTGGATTCTTTTTTTCGTAGGTTTTGTTATCTTTTTGTTGCAAGTTTTGCATCATTTTGGGATAAAACCCTAGTTTTCAAAGATTCAACCATATCTCTCAAATGGCTATAGATCTTTTCACAAAACATTTTCTACATGTTGGGGATAATATCCAAAGTTTTTGATTTGAAAATAATATTTTTTAGATTTGTTTTTAATTTTGTATAATTTTTATTTTATTTTTCATGTTAAAATAATTTTGCAAGAAAATTAGAAAAAATTTTAGATATTTTTATAGTTTTGAAAATCTCTCTAAATTCTAATACGGGTTTTTTCTTTATATTTTTAATTCAGATAAAAAATAATTAGACAAAAATAACATCTTGTAAAATTAGGGTTTTACAAAGATTTGCTTATATCTCACAAAAAGTTGCACATCTTTTCACAATTTTTTTTTTAAGATTTGGGATAATGTCAAACACTTTAAGCCAAAAAACATAATTTTTATAAATGTTTTGAATTTTCTATAATTTTATAATTATTTTTCATTAAAAATTAATTTTGGATGCAAAACAACAAATTCCTGGATTTCTTTATATTTTTGGAAATATCTTTAAATTTCAATAATGGTTTATTCTCTGTGTTTTTATTTTTGATGCTAGTTTTTTTTCCAAAAATCAGATTTCTCTTAACTGGCTATCCATCTAATATTAGTGATCAATTATCTTGTTAGGGTTTTGGCTTTCTTGTTGGTTTTTTGAATATGCAAAAAAACAAACACTTCAAAATAGAAATTGGATCAAGTAGACAAAAATTTGGAGCTAAAGAAATTCTAGGTGCACACATTCCATCTTTCATCTCTTAATCTTGTTTATCACACATTTGGATTTGTGGCTTTAAAATGAAAATCTCATTTGTAATCACACTTTGAAATTGAGCTTAAAAGAACTATTGTCTTCCATCACACATTTTGGTTCTGGGTTAAAAAAAACAAGTGCTTCCATTTTTTGTTTACACACATTTCATTTCTATGGGAAATTGGTCACTACGAGTGTGAATCAAGTGTGTGTAGTTAAAAGCACCACACTTTGTTCACTTTTTTCGTAGCCTTCTTACGAGGCCTGCTTGGAGAGAACACCCCTTGAAAGTACGACCTCAATCAAGGTGTGAATCCAAAGACATGCCTCTTTGGGATTTGAAATCTTGTTACTCTTGGATAAGCCCCAAAAAACTTTACACCTTTGGTAAGTGAAGGTGAAGGGTGGGTTACCCCTTTCTCCTAGTTGTGTGGTAAATATTCTCTTTCAAATCATCCCTAGTCAACCTTGTGAATCCTAGCTTAAGACCTAATTGACCATACCCACTTGACTAACATTAGGCTTTTTTTTTTGTATTCAATTTTTTTCTTAATAATAACATTTAATCTTGAAAGACAAATTTATCATTGTTTTTGGTGTGTGTGTTCATGAATTTACATTTGAGATCTTGTGTTTGATATTTCCCAAGTCAAAATTCTAATAAACACTTGCCACATCATCCAAATTAGACAATCTTGTCATTATACATCATACCCTAATCATCACAATATCTTTAATCCAATCAACATCATTTTACACCATGCCAAAATTAGAAGACCTAGTACCCCAATTCCAAAACCTCCTACAATCCGTTTATCAAGCAACACAACCCTTAGACCAATAAATTATACACGAGCTCCAAGGCCTCATCCAACAATTTCAACTTCTAACAAACCAAGCACCTCAAATACAACAACTCATAGCACAAGCCCAATACCTCATGGCCACTTGTCAAATCCATGAAGCACAACATCAAGTGCAATCACCATATCAAAAAAATTCATATCAATCCTATGTGTCACCTATATCATTATATCAACCTCACTCATCCACATAGCATGTTACTCCTTTGTCAACCTATCAAACCTCTTGTAATTACAACCCTTATCCATATCAATCCACCTCTCAACAACCATTATCCTATGCAACCCCTCCATCATTATCACAACAAAAAATCATACCATAGCAAGTTCAACCACCATTATAACCTTAACACATTCAACCACAATCCTATGTGTCATTGTAAAGAGCGAAACTCTTTAAATAAAAACAATCTATAATTCCTTCAATAAATTCATTTTCACTCCATAGAATAACATAAATTCATTTATTAAAATTTGTGTAATCCAAAAGATTCGAAACATTGAATAAAATTATACGATAAAATTGATAATACTTCCAATTAAATTCATAAACATGGCATCTTACATGACATCAATAATACAAAAAAAAATGTAAAATAGATGTACAATTCAAGACTTAGGCATCGTGTCGCCTTAAGCTCTACAATAAACATACAATAATAAAATATAATAGAGATATGAATAAATCTTCATTCAATCTTCAATCCAATGGCTTATCTTCAAAAATGAAGATGAGAACAAGGTTTAGGCACTTTTCTACCCAACCTCGAAGCTTACGCTTCCCCAAAATTCCTTAATCATTCAAATAATACCTGACCTTGCACGAATCGCTTAGCAAAAAAAAGTCGACACATAGGATGGAATCTGATGCATGCCTAGTATAACTAGTAAATCCACAATCATTTTCATTTTTCTAATTCATTTAAGAAACAAGAAAGGTGAATACTAGGATACAATAGAGAGTTATTTTCATTCCATCTATTTCAATGGTCTTTAAGTTTCTTGGCCAATTAAAATTTCATGCATGACAAACAATAGTATATTTGGAAAAGAAAAACTATGGTCTCTAATAACCCATATTTGACACTCATCCCTGAAGGAAACTTTACAAAAACATGTCATGCACATTCAATTATCAAGCATGCATGGTTCCATTCAAAACAAATAAATTATCTCTCCCAAACACATGTCACGCACATTCAATTATCAAAAATACATGGTTTTAATGCAATAATCTCACAAATTTACATCGTAAATAACATTATGATCATATTCAAAATAAATAAAAGAACACACCTTATTTTGGTTCATTTACTCATAAATCTCATCTACACTTCGAAATAATCCTTTTCTGATTCACTTCATTTCAAAATAATTATATTTTTAATTTTACTTTCTCTTTCTTTTATGTTTTTCATATTTCCTTTAAAATATTATCTTTTCAAAAACGTAAACACCTCACATTAACTTCTATTTCGTAAAAAAAAATTAGAATCATTGCTTGAGAATTATCAAAATCCACTTTTACTTTTCAAGCATATTTAAATACACAAAATTATTTAAATCCTATCATTCTTGAAAACCTTCAATAATTTTAATCTTTGAAATTTTAATAACTTCATGTTGTTTTCTTGCAATTTCCAATTTTATGTGTGTATAGTTAACGAATATAGTTTTCTTTTTGTGGTTTCTAAATCTAAAAACATGTTGTGTTTTGTGGAAATCTTCACTATATTTAATGGAATAAATCTTTAAACATGCAATTTTTTGTGCATATCTTTTTATATACTAACACATAATTTTCTTTAATCAATGAAGTTTACCATCTCTAAATAGTTTTTTGTTTAGGCTTGTTCTTTATCTACATGAAAATACAGTTTGATATATATATATATATATTCTTCTAAATTTTATTGAAACAACAATATGTTTTCATTTGATAAAATAGATGAATATTAGAAAAGAGTTAAATCAAATATTAATATTCTAAATCTGGTAAATAATGTTTAATTTGAATCTACCTGTCAACCTCCTGTAGCTGTGTCTTTCCTATAGGTTTATCTCTATGCAATTCTTTTTTGTATTCTTTTTTTTTTTCTTCCTATGTAGCACATGCACCTCTGCAGCAATCTTCTCCTTTTGTTCTCCACCCCCTGATCCCTTCCTTCTCTATCTATTTTTCCCTCCTTTTTTCCTTTCTACCCATTTCCTCCTTACTTCCTTACTCCCCACACCTCACTTCCTTTCTTTCTTCATTGTATTTTCTCCTCCCTGCTGGCCGTGCCCTGTCCTCTCTTCACCTCCTTCCCACACGTATCATGGAGAGTTGAATTATGTTCTTAACTCCTCTCCTCCCTTTCTTCTACCGTGTGATTCATCTATCTTCTTTTCTTCATGTTTTAACCTTCTTTCTTCCTCTAGCCGCACCCTATCCACACTTCACATGCGTATGTGGAGAGAGATATATCATGTCTCCCCTCTGGTTGTGCTTTACCTCTATCTTCTCCTTGCCGGTCATGCCTTGCGTCCCCTCTACACTACTTCCCTTCGCGCATCACCTTCCTCCTACTTGTTCATGAGTATTGTATCATGTAAAAAAAAACAACTCTCTTTTTAAAAATAGATTTCTCTTCCTCACATGCACATGATTTTTAAGAATATCTTTTCTTCTTCCTCAAATTCTCCTTATCATGGAAAAGGTGGAGTCATCAATAAATTTTGATCCACAATATGTACCACATTCCCAGCAATGATGGCCAGCAAATTGTTTACTATTGTTTTCAATTCAATCCAATTTCAAAATGTATGTCATTTATTTCTAATTTCCATTTAAATAACTACACTTAATATATAAAATTATTTAAGCATGTATATTTCTAATCTTATTTTAAATCTTTTTCTCCACATAATAACATAATTTACTCAAATTGACTAAAATTTTCGTAAATAATCAATCTTTCCATTTCAAAACAAACATATCCATTTTCACATATATTTGAACAATCAGACAAAATTATTAAAAAAGTTCAAAGAATAATCATCATGGAAACAAATTAATATTAACTAAGTGGTGTGTGAGATTTCATCATACTTATTAATGTCTAATTGCTAAAATGACTCTACTTGATCAATTTTATCACCTTCATTCTCATTCACCTATTCTTGCATTCACTTGCACTCAAATTCTCATCAACAATGACAAACGCTGAATTTCATAATAATGAATTTCAAATCATTTCATTTGCATTTGCATTTGCATTTTTATTTCAACTTCAATTTAAATAATCATCAATTTCAATAATCATCTAACATAAACATGCAAATCTCATGATTTAATAATTACAATTAAATGATTGATAAAATTAGTATGTGACATCCTTCCCCTCTTAGAAGAGACATCGTCTTGATGTCTTATTAATTAATCAATAAGCCTAGTATCTCAATCAGTAAAACATAGTACCCCAATCGATAAAACATAGTATCTCAATCATAATGAAATAATAACTAACATCATAGTTCTCAAAGCATAATCATAAGAAAATTCATAGTAGCATCCATGCTATCCAATTTCACATCGTGTGAATCAAAAATCAAATTATCAGGTATCTCATGCGTTAATAAAATACTAATCTATGAAAGCAAATGAGGAAAATGGCGGTCAATCATCTAAGAATCCTCCCATGTAGGACTATCCTTAGTATACTAGTCCCACTAGACCTTGTAGTGATTACTATCCCTATTACACAACTCAATGCTACATTTGTCTAGGATTTGGATGGGCTCCACTAGCACCACCCCTGGGTCCTATACCTATAATGAACACAAATCAAGTATATGAGATGCATCAGGATAGTATGGTTTCGATAAAGAAGCATGGAATACATTATGAATTCATGCTAGAGCATGTGGTAATGCTAGTCTATAAGAAATTGGATTAATGACTTCTAGTACATCAAAGGGTCCCACAAATCTTAGAGCCAACTTTGATGATTTCCCAAATGAGATAGAGCTCTTATGAGGCTTAACCCTCAAAAACATTTTATCTCCTACAACAAATTGTGTGAAAGTCATGTTTCTATCAGCATAGCTCTTCTATTTATCGGTTGCCTCCTTCAACCTACTCTTGATCAAATTCATTTTCTCATCCATTTCCTTGAGCATATCCGGACCAATGATGATCATATCCTCCATCCTATCGTAACTAATGGGTGTGCAACATTTCTGTCCATAAAGTGCCTAGAAAGGTGCCATACCCAACTATGCATGGAATGGGTTGTTGTAAGAAAACTCAACCAATGGAAAATATTCATCCCACTTGTACTACTGATCCATGTAGTATAGTTTTAGTAGATCCTTAACAACTCGATTGACCATTTATGTTTGGTCATCAGTTTGTGGGTGATATGGAGAATGAAAATTCAATTTAGCTCCTAGAGCTACATTCAGTGTTGTCCAAAATCTATATGTCATCCTAGTATCCCTATCTGATATATTGGTCTTTGGTACACCATGCAATCATAATCTCTCTTTCAAAAAATTCTTCACAAGTGTCAATGATCCATATTTCAAACCGCTAGGTATGAAATGTGAAACCTTCGTTAGCTTATCAATGACTACTAAGATGGTATCATGCCTATTCTTGCTCAAAGGTAATCCTTGGATAAAATTCATACTGATTACTTTCCACTTATACTAAAGTATATCATGGGGATACAAAAGACCCACTGGATGCACATGCTCAACCTTGACTCCCAGGCATTCCAAACATCTTGCTACATACTCCATAACATCTTTCTTGATCTTAGGCCAAAAATAGAAAAGTCTTCAACTCTGCTACCATCTTCATAACTCCTGGATTCCTTGAGTAAGGTGCATCATGTACTTTCTCTAGAATCAACATCCTCAAGTCTCCACCCATAGGGATATACATTCTTTCGTGATATCTCAAAATACCATCATATTCCATCACATATCCATCAAATATATGATCTAAAGGATCTGCCTCTAAGGCTTGCTTGACCCTCTCATAATGCTTATCTACTAGAAGATGATGCAACACTTGTTGTCTCAAATTTGACCTTGTGGTCAGCATAGCAGAGAGATGTCTTCTTCTGGTAAGAGCGTTTGCAATTTTTTTTTCCTTTCCCTTGATATTCTCAATACCAAAATCATACTAACTTAGGAGATAATGTCTCAACATCTATAATCCATGAACAATAGTTGCAAGTTCAAGATCATGTTGCGTATAATTCAATTTATATTGTTTCATTTTGATGGACTCATATGCAACCACTTTCACTTCCTGCATCAACATAGCTCCAACACCTTCACCTAAAGCATTTGTAATCACTATTAATTGCCCATTAGGACTTGATATTGTCAAAATTGGTGTCGATGTTAACTTTTGTTTAAGAATTTAAAATGCATACCCACACTTCTAAGTCCACTCAAATTTACTTCCCTTCTTCTGAAGAGAAGTAATAGGTGTTACTATCCAGGAAAATTCTTCAACAAATTTCTTGTAATACCCTGCAAGCTGCAAGAAACTATGAACTTCAGTAACACTCTGCAATGTTATCCATTCAACAATTTCTTCTATCTTTGTAGGATCAACTAAGATCCCCCCAGCTGATATGACATGACCCAAGTAGTGAATCTTCTTCTGAAAGAAAGTACACATTAGAAAATTACCTAAAAAAGTCTGATCTCTTAATCGTTGCAAGACTATCCCCAATTTCTTACCATGCTCCTCTTTTGTATTAGAGTAAATCAAAATATCATCTATGAATATAAGCACAAAATCATCTAAACAATCTCTAAAGCTTTTTTTCATAAGATTCATGAATTTCGCTTGGGAATTTGCTGGACCAAAAGGTACCACTATGAACTCATAATGTCCATACTGAGTTTAGAAGGTTGTCTTTGGAATATCCTCCTCCTTAATCCTTAGTTGGTGGTAACTTGATCTAAGATCAATCTTAGAAAACACTGTGGCCCCTTTCATCTGATAAAATAGCTCATCTATCCTAGGTAAAGGATAACTATTCTTAATGGTAACCTTGTTCAACATTCTATAATTAGTACAAAATCGCAAGGTCCCATCCTTCTTCTTCATGAAGATTATGGGTGCACCCCATGGGGATAAACTTGGTCTAATAAATCCCTGCTTTAGTAACTCCTACAATTGAACCTTCAACTCATATAACTCTACAGTAGTAATTTTGTATGGAGCCTTGGATTGAGACTCAATTACTAGTACAAGTTCAATCTAGAAATCAAATTCTCTCCTCGGTGGCAACTCAATAAGTTCTTCATGAAAGATAGCCAAGAAATCCTTGAGAACTGGATAGTCCTTTGGACTCTTTTGGAAATTATCCAAGTCACTCACCAATATAGCATATATGGAACATCCTTTCCAATGTGATTTCTTTAGCTGCATGGTTGAGATATGTCTCAACTCAGAAGCTCGTGAGATCCAAAAAAAATCAACTGGATGTCCAAAATCATCAAGACAATGCACAATCTTATCCTCACAATTCACTTTAGATTTGTGCTCAGTTAATCAATTGATCCCTAGGATAACATCATATGACCCCAACGGTAATACATATAGGCTAACTTGTATTTGGAAATTAGATAGCTCTAAATCATTGCAAGATAGACATGAATCTACCCTCTTCTCTACTTGGTTTCCATATTGAACCATCCATGCATGTGACACATAACCATATCTAATAGGTAACTTAGTAGCTAATTTAGGAACAATAAAGAATTCAATAGGTCCTATATCTATCAAACTAGAAACTGATTGACCAAAAATCTTACCCTTTATCTAAATAGGTGAAGCTTGAAAATCTACTTGAGGGTTGTCAACCGCTACATGAATCTGGTGTTGCAGTGCTCTCCAATAATTTCCTCCTCATTGACCTCTTGCACATTATGAGCAATTGGAGGCATAGTGATCTCCTCCATAATTGTAACATCCACCTCGTGGCCTTGGGTGAGCACATGTCTCAATCCTGGTATTGGAGAAGTTGGTGTTATTATTATTCACTTTCTTATTTCCACCATAGCTTCCTTCTCCTTTATCCTGAGAATTTTTTCCTCTCTTTAGGTTCCTTATATCTTAATAGTTGTTACCCTTCTGGTTATTATTGTTTTGTAACTTCCTGTTTCCAAATCCAGATTTAGATTTCACATTCTTCTTGTCGTTTGCTACCTGTTACAAATTTTTTTTAATGTTTTATGGCATTCTCAAAAACCTCATCCATAGTAAATGGATTATGAATATCCAGATCAGCTCCTATTTGTGGCCTCAATCCTAGGATGAATTTCTGAATATGGAACTACTCATCCATCTGATACTGTGGTACGTACTTCAGGAGATTAGTGAACCTCTCCCAGTACTGAGTAACTATCAAACTACCCTATGTCAAATATTGAAACTCTATCATTTTTCTATCAAAGAACAGTTGTGGAAGCCGTCTCTTCTTGAGAAGTTGTAAAAATACTTCCCATGTAGTTCCACTTGGTAACAACTTATTCTTAGTTTTCTCACTATCCCACCAAGTAGCAACTTCTCATGTAAGCTGATATGCATCCCAAACTACCTTGGTCTCATTAGACATATTACTGAGCTCAAAATAATTTCACTTTCAATTAACTAATCTTTAGCTCCATCATCGATGGTCTTATAATCAAACTTGGGCGGGGCTACCCTTTTCAAGTCTTTTTCCAACTCCCCTTCAATCCCAGCTTGATGATTTGGTGGTTCTTCAACCCTTGAATTTTCATTGGTGGGTTGCTCTTGATTTTGGGGTATTTCATTTTGAGGGTTTTGTCCTTCTGTCACTCCTTGAACTTCTTGTTCAAGATTATCCATTCTAGAACCTTGTTGATTCAAAATATTGAGAATCTAATCTAGCCTATCATTCTCAATACTTGCAGTAGCTCCTTTTCCTCTTGAACCCATTACATATCAACAATTCCTACATCAAGGAATGTTTATTTAGCGTAATGTACAAAGGACCCTAGTGTTCAAACCTAGGGCCCTGATACCAAACGTAAATAGTGAAACTCTTAAAATCCAAAGAATCTATAATTCCTTTAATAAATTCATTTCCATTCAATAAAATAACATAACTTCATTTATTAAAATTTGTTAATCCAAAATATTCCAAACATCGACTAAAAGTCTACAATAAGATTCATAATACTTCCAATTAAATTCATTAACGTGTCATCTTACACGACATCAATAATACAAAAACATTGTAAAAAAAAATACAATTCAAGACTTAGGCATTATGTCCCCTTAAGTTCTAGAATAAACATACAAGAATAAAATATAATAGAGATATGAAGAAATCTTCATTCGGTCTTCAATTCAATGGCCTATCTTCAAACATGAAGACAAGAACAAGGTTTAGGTGCATTTTCTGCCCAACCTCAAAGCTTACGCTTCCCCTAAATTCCTTAATAATTCAAAGAATACCCGACTTTGCATGAATCTCTTAGCAAAAAGAAGTATACAAGCAGGAAGGAATCTGATGCATGCCTAGTATAACAAGTAAATCAACAAGCATTTTTATTTTTCTAATTCATTTAAGAAACAACAAAGTTCGATACTAGAATATGGTAGAGAGTTATTTTCATTCCATCTATTTCAATGGTCCTTAGGTTACTTGGCCAAGTAAAATGTCATGCACGACAAATAATAGTAATTTTGGAAAAGCAAAACTACGCTCTCTAATAACCCATATTTGGCAGCCATCCTAGAAGGTAACTTTCCTAACAGATGTCATGCACACTCAATTATCAAGCATGCATGGTTTCATTCAAAATAAATAAATTATGTTTCCCAAACACATGTCATGCATGTTCAATTATCAAGCATACATGGTTTTAATGCAATAATCTCACAAATTTACATCGTAAATAACATTATTATCATATTCAAAATAAATAAAAGAACACACCTTCTTTTGGTTCGTTTACTCATAAATCTCATCTACACTTCAAAATAATCCTTTTCTAATTCGTTTCATTTCAAAGTAATTATATTTTTAATTTTACTTTCTCTTTCTTTTTTGTTTTTCATAATTCCCTTAAAATATTATCATTTCAAAAACATAAACACATCACGTTTACTTCAGTTTTGTAAACAATTTTAGAATCATTCCTTCAGAATTATCAAAATCCACTGTTACTTTTCAAGCATATTTAAATACACAAAATTATTTAAATCCTATCATTCTGGAAAACCTTCAATAATTTTAATCTTTGAAATTTTAATAACTTCATGTTCTTTTCTTGTAATTTCCAATTTTTTGTCTGTATAGTTAACGAATATAGTTTTCTTTTTGTGGTTTTCTGAATCTAAAAACATGCTTTGTTATGTGGAAATTTTCAATATATTTAATGAAATAAATCATTAAACATACAATTTTCTCTGCATATCTTTTTATATACTAACACAAAATTTTCTTTAATCAAGAAAGTTTACTATCTCTAAATAGTTTTCTATTTAGGCTTGTTCTTTGTCTACATGAAAATATAGTCTAGTATATATATTTTGTTCTAAATTTGATTGAAACATCAATATGTTTTCATTTGGTAAAATAGAAGAACTATAGAAAAGAATTAAATCAAATATTAGTATTGTGAACTTGGTAAATAATGTTTTACTTGAATCTACCTATCAACCTCCTGTAGTTGTGTGTTTCCTCAATCTTGCATGTATATCCTTTATTTCTATTACTTTATATGTTTGTGTTTCCTGTAGGTTTCTCTTTGCACAATTTTTTTTTCTTCTCGTGTAGCACATGCACCTCTGCAACAATCTTCTCCTTTTTGTTCTCCTCCCCTAGGTCCCTTCCTTCTCTATCTTTTTTTCCCTCATTTCTTCCTTTCTACCAACATCATCCTTACTTCCTTACTCCCCATGCCTCCCTTCCTTTATTTCTTCACTTTATTTTTTCCTCCCTACTGGCCGCGCCTTGTCCTATCTTCACTTCCTTCCCACACATATCATGGAGAGTTAAATTATGTTCTTAACTCCTCTCCTCCCTTCCTTCTTTCATGCACTTCCTCTATCTTCTTTTCTTCCTATCTGTAACTTTTTTTTTCCTCTAGTCGTGCCCTGTCCACTCTTCACATGCGCATGTGGAGAGAGATATTATATCTCTCCTTTGGTCGTGCCTTCCCTCTTTCTTCTCCCTATTGGCCGCACCTTGTCTCCCCTCTACACTAATTCCTGACACACATCGCCTCCCTCCTACTTGTGCATGAGTGTCATAGCATGTAAAACAAAAAAACTATCTAAAACATATTTCTCTTCCTCACATGCGCATGGTTTTTAAGATCTTTTCTTCTTCCTAAAATTATCCTTATGATGCAAAAGGTGGAGTCATCAATAAATTTTTATCCACAATATGTGCCACATTCCTAGCAATGATGGCCATAACTTAGATTTCTATCTCTTTCTTTGCATGTGAAATTTAATTGAGAGGTAATCATTTTCATGTTTTTTACCACTATTTTCAATTCAATCCAATTTAAAACATATTTCATTTATTTCTAATTTCCATTTCAATAACCAAATTTAATATATATAATTATTTAAACATGTATATTTCTACTCTTATTTTAAATTTGTTTTTCCATGTAATAACATAATTTACTCAAATTGACTAAAATTTGAGTAAATAATAGATCTTTCCATTTCAAAACTAACATATCTATTTTCACATATATTCGAACAATCAGACAAACTTATTAAAAAAATCAAACAATAATCATCACAAAAACACATTAATAATAATTAAGTGGTGTGTGATATTCCATCATCCTTATTAAATTATAATGGCTAAAACGACTCTACCTGATCAATGTTCTCACCTTCATTCTTGTTCACTTGTTCCTATGTTCACTTGCACTCAAATTCTCATCAGCAACGACAAACCCCAAATTTCATAATAATAAATTTCAATTTATTTCGTTTTCATTTAAATTTCCATTTCAATTTGAATTTAAATTATCATCAATTTCAATAACCATCTAACATAAACATGCAAATCTCGTGATTTAATAATTGTAGTTAAATGATTGATAAAATCAGTATGTGATAGTCACCTTCATCATCATGCCAACCTAGCCAATCTACCTATCATGCCAATGCCACATCAACATATCCACCTATATCACAACAATAATGTAGAAGCCCAAGTCGACCTTGGCAACAAAATCAAGAGCCTTCCAATTCTCATGCTCCATTTGACCAGGGGAACACCTATCTAGTTCATGCACCCTATAACTTTATCATACCACCATCTGATCAAATTCCTATCCCTAGGCCACCATATCCTAGTCCTAGTGTATTGTCCTCTCCACCTTCTATCCCATCAAGCTCTTTATTACCCCAACCATCATCTAATCCTCTATTGAATCTACACCCTAAATTAAATAACTTCTAAAGAAAACCCATGGCATTACCCAAATCCACCCATCGACCTACAAAAGATGTTACCCAAGGGCTAATAAAAAGGAATCAAACATCGCCATATCATCCAACTTATATGATTGAACCTACCAAATATTCTTCAAACACCATGCCATTCCTTACAACCCCATGATGTAGTCTCAAACTTGATCCTATTCAACAGTCTCCACCATTGAGCCCAAGTCAACCTCCATCATGCATCCATGTTGTTGACCATCTAGAACATGCCGAGTGTATTCAAGAATCATCCCCTTCTACTTCCATTCAAGCAACACAAGAGTTATGTCAACAACATTATCCTAGGCATGATGAAACATTAACCACTCATTCTAGTTAAGATCTAGGCTCTTCTAGTGATCCCACTCATAACATAGTTCGTCCTATTTATGATCAATCTCCTTTCTATGATTTTACCTATGATAAAAAAGGCGATGATGATCCTCTTAGCCAACTCTATGTATTCCATGGTCAAGAGCCTATCACTTCACCTATCCATGAGTAAGATATCCCAGATTCACCTTCACCTAGTCCTATCCATGATCCATCAACATCCACTTCCCTTGATGAGACATATGCCTCCCAAGAACACATTTAAGATAAAATAAATATCATGGATCTAAGTGAGAAAAATGGTAATAAAGATCCTATAATGATCCTCCATCACCCACTATTAACCCCATTGCAAGTCCTCCATCATATCATATTGGTTTTTCCACCCTCATTCATGAATGTTCCTCCTTAGAACAAAAAAATCCCATTATCTTCGCTTGCTTCATTTTCCCCATCCAGTAAGGAACTCATCTCTATTATTCCACCTACACCTAGTCCCATTTTCTATTGCATACTCGAAAACATTAACCACCAAGGTAAAGGTTTATAATTTCATGAAAAATGTATTTTGGAGCCTATCCATGTCAAATTCCCTTCACGCTCTTATTCGAAGGATCATGATGGGCCAAAAAGTGGCGATATCTATGTGATATGATGTCCCATGTGTCTGATGACTTTTTTTTTACCCAAAATTGATGAAAGGAAATGTGTTTTTTAAGGAGATTCTCAGCTTTCCACCAATAGAAAACATTCTTTACTATGAACTTAGTAAATAGTTATTATTCATTTTCTATTTGAATTACGACTAAAGTCATGATTGATAGGTTGATTCAAAAGCATCTATAAATTTCAAATGGTATCACATTTTTTGAATTTGAAACATGTGTCACATTCTATGCTTTGTATACTATAGGATTAAAAGAAAAATTAATTTCATGAATTTTTTACCAAGTTAAGGTGGTTAGACAGACGAGTTTTCATATTTTTTAAAATTTGTAATAAAAAAATCATAATTAGTTATTTACTTGGAAAAAATTACAAAAAAATATGCATCACATCAAGACATGCGTTCCCTACTTATATCTAAAATATTATAAACAAATATTATCATTTTATTCTGGTTAGGATGGTCAAACATACACTTCTTAATTTTTCCCTAAAATTTAAGTACCACTACATTGAAATTTCAAATTTTCACCAAATATATTGAAAAATAATAAAATAAAACTAGTAGTTTAGAAAATAAATTCAATTTTCTACAAATTATATTGTTACATATTTTTGAAATAATATAGATAACCTATTCAAATTTTTATGTCAAGTTGACTAACTCTGATTTTTTGAATTTTATTCCCACTTAAGGGCCTATTTTTTCAATGATGATCCTGAACATATCCACCAATATCAAGATGTTGGTAATTCCTCCATGTATCTTAATTCCACCTCCTTCTATCATAAATCCTATCATACACCTAAAACATATGTTGCAATCCCTCCTCATCATCCTAAAATAACAAAAGAATGCAAGACCATACACCTTGCACCATCCACTTTACTACCATTACTTCCAACTCCTAATATCCATCCATCCACTTTACTACCATTACTTCCAACTCCTAATATCCCTCAAGCCACTTTAATACCATTACTTCCTACACCTAATATCCCTACCATTAAATTTTCTTATCCATTTATCCATAAATACCCTAACATTCCTAGTCATGACCAACAAGTGCACACATTGTTTTAATAAGAAGCTTCCACTAATTCCACCTATCCTATAAGATTCAAAAGAAAAAAATTCAATGCCTCTACCTATAAAGTAAAAAATCCTAATAAATCTCATTCCTTAGGACATCAATACAAAAATTCAAAGAAAAATAAATCCCAAAAGTTATATAAACCCATACCTCCAAAATTAAAGGCAAAAAATAAATTAGTTTGGGTCCCTAAGAAAAAGGAAAGAAATTAAAATTTGGCATCCACATCACAAAAATCTGAACCATCTACTTCCATCTCACATTCCCACTCTATTTAAGAATCTCATATTCCATCCAACAAGAAAAATAAAATTCATAAAATACTAAGTCTATGTGGGCACCTAAATCACTTCATCACCCATCTCGTAAGAAAACATCTCCATTTCTTCCTACACCTCGTCCACATCAAAATATTCAATTTTTATCACACAATGTGCAACCATTAGTCATGGTTCCCTTCCATTTCACAATAATTCCACATACCTCCAACTCCTCACCCTTCACTCATTATCCTACATATCTACCCCACCACCTTCCTATGGTCCATGCTTTTAGCTAAGCCTCCCCTTTCATCTTTTTCATAAGTCCTATATAATCCTTATCTTAATCCACCATATTACCTACATAATTTACATCATAGTCCACATCATAATCCATTATCCACCAAATCCATATCCCTTTTTCATGCATCCCCCTACCAACATCTATGAG
The DNA here is from genome assembly GCA_007115665.2 of Sequoiadendron giganteum. NCBI lineage: Eukaryota > Viridiplantae > Streptophyta > Pinopsida > Cupressales > Cupressaceae > Sequoiadendron > Sequoiadendron giganteum. Next base: position 337,141,518 of record CM021100.1, on the reverse strand, counting down.
AACATTTGACGTGGTCCATGTAATGACATCCATCTCTAGAGGGACTATCAAATCTCATGGAAATGGACACTTAAGTCCCTCTTATCCATATTCCCATTCTCCTATCCAAAAAAAGGTTGAAAAGAGAAAATAAACAAAAAAAACTTAAAGAGAAATCCCTTTGTTCAAAACCTAGTAAACAAGTGCCCTGAATAATTACCATGATGAAAACCTAGCAAAAACACATCATGTGTAGATTGATCTTATATTTCACTTACACTTGGGGGCACAATGTATCATCTATCCATTTTCATGTAATATCATTCTATCTTACCATCCAACCATATATATCCATCATATCTCTTTATCATATTTGAGTTTGTTCATCCTCTCTTCCTCCTTTTCATTGTGACTAAGATATTGGAGAAAAAGGGTTAAAATATGTTTTGGGTATCTCTTGATATACCTCATCCTATCTAAACTAATCCATCCCATCATTCCCTCTTTTCATAAGCTTTCCCATGAAAAATCCTAAGTCTACTACCTAGAAGGGGGCATGTTATTCATATGTGACATAGTCCTTGTAGATCACATCCTAGCTCCTCATGATGCCTACATCCATTCCACTATATCTTATCCTTTTACCCATCCATTTACTATGAGCTTTCCATTCAATATGACCTATCCTTTTTATACACCCATCTATCATGAGCCTTTTATCCCTTATTCTATCACCCACCCTTCCATCCATCAATCCCATCTATCTTTGTGCACCTAGACTTTGTTTCCCCTTGTTATAGGTATCTAGTATAAAGGCTACCCAATTTTTCATCTGTTGATATTTCAAAACATTTCTAAAATTAAAAAAACCTCAAAACATTGAAAAAATCCAAAAAAATCAAAACATTTCAAAAAATACAAAAAAATCAAAATATCCCCAAAAATTTAAAAAAATGGAAAAAGGTCCTAAAAAAAGACAAAAAGCATCGAATAGCCAAAAAAATCTAAGCAATAAAATCAAACCAAATCACTTCTTCCAATCAAACCCATTCTTCTAATCAATCTAATCATTCTCATCAAAGAAAATCATTTCTTCATCAATCCTTAATCCATACCATTCCAATCACATCAATTCTTATATTCAATTCAACACATCCTTTCATGCAATAAAATCATCAAATCTATCATCATATCATTCCAAACCACTTCTTCAAATCAAATCAATCAAATAATTTTGAGAAATAATCCAGATGCAAGTCAATCTTTAATCCATACCAATCAAGTCGATCAATCTTTCCAAATTATCCAATCACATCCTTTGGTCTTGATCATAATCTTGTTGCAAACCCATTCAATCAAAGTCAATCAAACGATCATCCTTATGTTGATCTAGGGATATTTTGTTCCCCGTGATGACAACACTATCATTGTTGATCAAAATGAATCAATCTATTTGTTACTCATCAGTGTAGAACTTGATAGGGGCAATACCTTGTTTTTTTTTGTATAATTTGTGCATTCTTTCTTGCTTGCTTTTGTGTGTTATCGTTTTTATCTTGCATTTGCATCCAATCTGAATTACTCTGAGCTAATATTCATATCTTGTATCTAGACAAGGTTTTATTACGTTGGGGCATGAGACCCATCATCACCTTGGTCCTTATACCTTGGTGTATCATTTTTAGTGTTACATTAAGCATCAGGGTTGCTCACCTTCTTGCAACATAAATTATTATCCATCTTTCATCATTTCATTCATTTTGAGATCATACCCATGTTTTTTTAACCCACCTATCATCTCAAGGGGGCACAATCATCCCATCATCATCCTATTCTTATATCATTATCATCCCACTCTTATTTCATCATCATCCTATATTTCTATCATCATCCATTTTCTTATATCCATAACTTAGCTCCTTTGAAATGATGTTACTTGACACAAATCTCATCATCTCAAACACTATCTCAAAGAAGGGAAAAATGTAGACACTTAAAATTGTCCTAATCTAGTGACTCTTAGATTATTCATCATTTCCCCTTCCATTTTTCATAATTGCTATCCATACCTTAGCTCATTTGAAATGATGTTACTCGACACAAATCTGATCATCTCAAAGAGGGGGAAAATGTAGACACTAAAAATTGTCCTAAGCCCATGACTCTTAGATTCTTCATCATTTCCCCTTCCATTCTTATTATTTAAATGATTCATTTATATCTTTTTTCCTCCGTGATTATTTAATTACGTCAGTAAATAAGTCCCTTTCTTCCTAAAATTAAATAAATTCATATTTATTTAAATTTTGTCCATTTTCTACTATAATTAAATAATTTATTTTTAATTATTCATTAGCCTCTTCTCTCCTAAAGTAAATAAATTTTATATATTTAATTTTTCCACTCTCTTGAATTTTGAATTAAATCATTATATAATTCAAAAAATTCCCTTTATCACATTCTTCTATAGTTAAATAGTATCTTTATTATTTAATTATTCATTGGCTGCTAAAATTAAATATATTTTTTTATTTAATTTCTCCTATTACCTCTTTGTCCATGCAAATATTATCTTCCACACCAAATATTATCTCTTTACATCTCATTTAATCTTATCCCTTGATTATATTATCTCATAGTATAACCTCAACCCTTCATCCTTATCATTTTCCCTAATTTAGCCATAACCCTATTTCATACTACAACTTTCAATCTTGGCCATTGATTAAGACATCTTAATTTAAATTCCAATCTTCACCATCAATCTAAATCAAACCTTGACTATGAACCAACCCTCTTATAAGCCATTTGGGTGTTTGATTCTTCAAGCATCCTTATGCTGTAAAAATCATTCTTGAATCTTTCACCCTCATCGTATCGTTACGCTATTGATTTGAGCAACCAACATACCAAATCGATCTATTCATTCATCCATCATTTGCATCTATTTGAGGTATTGAAGATTTTGATTAAGTAATGCATATTATTGTTTTATCATTTCTTATTTATCCAATTTTTTTGTATACAACCATTTTAGATGAATAAATGACAAGAAATTATCAACCAGTTTTCTCCATTGTAGACATTTCATAAGTTTTGAATATATGAAGTCAATGGTTTCTATTGTTTTTCTTCTTGTCTTTCCTTGAATTTTTGTTCATTGTTTTTTCTCTTATTCAAAGAGTAAGTTAAATTGTATTAATAGGAATGGAGATTTGTGTAATAGTATGCAGGGATTACTAAGTATTTTTGGTTAAGTCTCTAGTATTGATGATGTAAAGAATCATTTATAAGCACATTTATGATAGAGATAATGTTGTGATATAGTTTCAATTTCAATGTTTAAATGATTCCACCCTAGGATTAGGCACTAATATTCTACTATTGCAATATCCTATGGTTATTTTCTGGAAACTACAAATTAAAATCAAATTTACTTATATATCTCAATATGAATGTGTGGAATTTAATGCATATTGCATCTCTCATGTTTAAACGAGACATTACCATGAAGGTCAACCCAACCTTTAGGGTATTGTGCTTTTTAAACATTTAAAGGATAATCATCTGTTTACAATGTTTTGGGTAATTTGGCACACAAGTATTTGTAAGTATACTCTTTGGATCACCCTCCTAGGTTTCACAAAGCCCAAAGTGCATGGGAGAAATTTTCTTAATTCAATCTCTCATTCATTGGCGAAATCTCTCCTTGAATCTGACCATTAGGCCTGACATCCCTTTAGGATTCAAGTGGATAGAAAAATTGGGAACCAACACCACTAAAAAAACAACATTTTTTCGCTCTCTTTACTGTGTGATTTTTAAGTTTAAATTGAAGTCACATTTAAGCACAAGTCTAGAGAAATTTTCCAAATTATTCAAAGTTTTCAAAGTTGTAACCTTACATTGGAGATACCTGGAGGACTTCTATAGGTTACAAATCAAGGTTTCAAATTTGGAAATCAATTGGGAAGCACAAAGCAGACCTTGAAGACCAAATTCAAACCTTAAAGTTTTAGAAATCCATAACTAGACTAATTTGCCACTTCTAGCATATGAGTCTCGGTTTAGGTCAAAATTCATATTTCTACAGATTTGGATACCTCTTTACCAGATTCCTCTTTTTGCATGAAAACTTAGATCTACGATTTATTAGATGAACCTAGCCTGGCATATGAGTCACAATAACCATTAAAGTCAAGATTTCTAGCATTTTAGAGACTTGTTCAATCTCCTTTAGATTTCTAGGTGCACAAATTCCATCTTATAGCTTTATATGTTGTTTTACATACTTTTCTAGGTCATTTGCTGAGAGATTGCATTAAATTAGGGTTAATCATTTTGATTTACATTACATTTTTCTTTTTAAGCCTTAGCTTGCTAGTTAACCCCTCACTAGTTTACAATTATCCCTTAGGACAATCCTATTGCAATATCTCTTTCTCCATTGCATTGAGATCTCTAGGGTTATCCTTTAATGAAATAATTGGAAAGTGGTTGTGTTTTATGACCTAAGCCATAAGAAAGCATCCTACCTCATTTTCCATTGTTTCATTTTCTTGAACCTTCATTTAGAAAATTAAATTTTGCATTAGTTAATTGTCATTCTAGAGTTTCAAAATTTTTCATCTTAAATAATGAAAATAATACAAAATATGCATTTGCACTTGATATAAAGATCTTACAACATAAAAAACATAAAAATCAGTTAAGAATTTTTGTAAACTTAATAAAAAAAATACTCACTCAGACTCATACACCCCTTTGGGAAAACCAGTCCTAGTGTAGATTTTACAATGCATTTTCTGGCATTCAAAAGACTTTTTCTAAGCTTCTATTTTATTTTGAAGGAGTTTTATTTCATTCAGTTAATTGCAGCTAGTTTAAATTGGTTCATCGTTTGCATTCCTTAAATTCCAAATTCCATCTAGAGAATTTCATTTCACATTGTTGCATAGTTTAGAATCTAATATTGGAACCATGGATATGTGTATTGGTAAGCTTTGGATGTCCTTAAAGTCCTTAGTGTATGTATCAAGTTGTGCTTTTGGAAATGACCCTAATGAAATTGAACTAACTCATGCGCCTTCAAATCCTAATGCATGTCCTCCTCCTGATGCTAACATCATTGGAGAAGATGATGAAAACATGAATAATGAATCCTCTTACTCATCGATGGGACAACCAACACCCCCTATAATACAACCTCTTGAGATGTTTTATTACTTACATCCTAAAATTGAGACACGAATTGAACCTAAGATCCCTATAGTAGGTGACCCTAGTTCCTCTCAGAAAGCAAACACTCAACCATTCTATGTTAAGAAAGTGACAGAAACTCTAATCAACCTAGAAGAGACATATTGGAAAGGACTACAAATCTTGAGTAAACAAGGATGTGATACAACAAGTGAACAATAAATTCGTCAACTCTTAGAGAAAATACCAATTGAAAATTAAAAAGGGCTAGGATATCAATTTCCTCCTTCCTAAATAACAACAAATGATTCCTAATGGTGATAAGGATAAAAATAATCATCTTAGGTCCTCCTTCTCAACATTCAACTAGAGAGATTGGTGAGTCTATCAAGTGCCAAAGACCTTATAACCTAAATAAACTTCAATTCCCTTACCCACCAACTCATATTAAAATAAATTTTCAGATACTCCTAAATAGAGGACTGATTACATTACCTCCCATAGGAGAAGACTGAAAACAAAATCCTAAGAACACAAAACATTGCATTGTTGATACTATAAAGTGCTTGGCCATAGTATCAATGAGTGTCATGCTTTACAACAAGTATTCAAAATGCTTGATATTATAGAAACAATCCCTTATAGTGGAACCTCCTTTTTCCGTTTGTCATGTAGTAGTTGTAGAGTCTTGTATTCTCACCATTACATGATCTTTTCCATCACCTAAATTGGCTCATTCTTGTCTCAGACTTGGTGCAGATAATAATTCAATAGCCTTGTCCTAGTAAGTGTATTTCTCATTGTCCCTTTAACTAGGTTGACCCGCATGCACCTTAATATTCATTATTTCTTTTTATGTTGTGTTATTGCATGTGTTTATTGTGATCCCCCATGATGTTTTTCTCTCTTCAGAAAATTCTTCTATATGTACCTTCATTCTTTTCTATGTTGTATATCTTTTACTTCTCAAGTTTTATCTTTTTTTGTTTTTCTTGTGTTTTCCTTCTAGGGATGACACAAGGCACTTAGACATTCACGTCTCTTCCATGTTGAACCAAGAAATTTTCCTTTTATCTTATCTTGTGTTTTTCTTTTGGGGATGACGTAATGTGTCGAGACATTTATGTCTCTTTCATGTTGACTCGAATGATTTTTCATTTTTTTTTATCTCTTTATGTCATTATTCTAGTTCTATGTGTATTTAGGGAATGATGATAGCTTTTAGCCCTCTATAAACATTGTAGCAAGAACATGGGTATGTGCAAGATCATCATGGAAAAAATAGGCCCATAAGTGGCAATAAATTTAGAAAAATCAGAGTTAGGAAACTTCACACAAAGATTTGAATATGTTATCTATATTATTTCAAAAATATGTAAGAATATAATCTATGGGTATGTGTAGGATCATGATGGGCCAAAAAGTGGCAATATGTAAGCCATATGATGGTCCATGTGGCCGATGATTTGTTTTTTACCCAAAATTCATGAAACGAAAAGGGTTTTTAGAGGAGATTCTTAGCTTTCCACCAATATAAATTATGCTTTACATTGAATTTAATAAATAATAATTATTCGATTTTTATTAGAATTACGAATAAAGTCCTGATTGATAGGCTGATCGAAAAATATCTATAAATTTCAAATGGTATCGCATTTTTTGAATCTGAAACATGCATCACATTCTATGCTTTGCATACTATAGTATTAGAAAAGAAAAAAATTATTTTCATGAATTTTTGACCAAGTTAAGGTGGTTAGATAGACGAGCTTTTATATTTTTTAAAATTTGTAATAAAAAACTCATAATTAATTATTCAATTGGAAAATGATTATAAAAAAATATGCATCACATCATTACATGAGTCCTTTACTTATACTTAAAATCTTATAAAAAAATATTATCATTTTGTTTTGGTTAGGGTGGTCAGACAGATACCTACTTCTTATTTTTATCCTAAAATTTAAATACTACTGCATCGAAATTTCAAATTTTCACCAAATAGATTTTATTTTTTTTAAATAAAGGTCTAGTAGTTTAGAAACTACATTCAATTTTCTACAGATTCTTTTTTTACATTTTTTTGAAATAATATAGATAACTAATTCAAATTTTTACGTCAAGTTGTCTAAATCTAATCTTTTGTCTTTTTATTGCCACTTAAGGGCCTATTTTTTCCATGATGATCCTACACATACCCCTATATAAAATTGAATATAGTTTCTAAAATACTAGGTTTATTTGAAAAATAAAAAAATCTGTATGGTGAAAATTTGAAATTTCAATGTAGTAGTACTTTAATTTCAAGGAAAAAATAAGTAGGTGTCTATCTAACCACCCTAACCACAATAAAATGATAATATTTTTTTATAATATTTTAGATATAAGTAGAGTAATCATGTCCCGATGTGATGCATATTTTTTGTAATTTTTTTCTAAGTAAATAATTATTTATGAATTGTTTATTACAACTTTTAAAAAATATAAGAACTCGTATGTCTGACCACCTTAACTTGGTCAAAAATTCATGAAATTCAATTCGTTTTTTTTTTTATCCTATAGTATGTGAAGCACAGAATGTGACACATGTTTCTGATTCAAAAAAATTGATATCGTTTGAAAGCTATAGATTTTTTTCAATCAGCCTATGAATTAGGACTTTATTCGTAATTCAAATAGAAAAAAAATAATAATAATTTATTAAATTCAAAGTAAAGAATAATTTATATTGGTGGAAATTTGAGAATCTCCCTTAAAAACCCTTTTCATTTCATGAATTTCGGATAAAACAAAAGCTGTCAGCCACATGGGTTATCATATCACTTACATATTGCTACTTTATGGCCCATCATGATCTTGTACATACCCACATACTGACCCCAAATCCATAGATACCTTATGTGTTTCGATTTTTGTTTTTGGGGTCAACCCCTTTTCCTTTTCTTTCTTTTTCTTCTTCTTTCTTTTTTGCATAACGTAGGCTTACTTGGAAACATATGACTTGGCATAGGGCTTTCCAAGTTGGCTCACATTTCATCTTTATTGTTAATAACTATCATTTTCTACTTTAAATTAATTTATCACTACATGGTTTTTTGCAATTTTTTTAAAGTGGGCCCATACATTGGCATTATTCTTTTGCATTGTTCTTTTTCATGTTTCATGTTCTTGTCTTCTTATTTCAAGTGATCCATTTTTTCAGTTTATGGATGACATTGGGTGTGATCTCTCTTAGCATATTATATTCCTCTTAGTGGCTTGATGTGACACACTACATCCCTTATGTCATGAATCTTCTATTCTTTGATTGGTTCACTCTTGGAGATATTAGGCACAATGTTCCCTAAGTTAATACCTCATATGAATTCAGTAACAGTCATTTGAATTTTCTTTTCATTTTCAATTTTCATTTATATGGCCCCACCTTACATAATACATATTCCATACCTATGGAGCCATTTTGTTTGTTCATGAGGTCCAAGAATATAAATTTTTGCTTGTCTCATGAAGATCAGAAATCCTTTTTGTGTGGTGCCTTATTAAATTTATCAGGAGGTATAACATTGGTATGGTTGAACGAGAAGCCGAATGAGGGAATCGCTTTCCCTTAGCCACTTGCATGTGTTTGTGAGTACATGTCGGCCATGTGTGTATGTGTCTCACCTTCTTGGATGTCTCACCAAGTGGACAACCTATATTTTAGTTTCATAAGAGTGAGCATGTATTTTTTGGACAAAAAACTTAGATCTGATCCACATCATGATGGAAAAATAGTTGAAGCTTGATCTGCCCCTTTATTTTTATTTTATTTCATTTTCTTTATGTCTTTGGTAGTGTATTCTTATGCCTATCTTTTCTCTTTATATCATTTTCATGTGTGTTCTTTTGTGCCTATCTTGGCTTGTCGTGGGATCTTGATTCTAGGGGATTGATCACCCCTCTTGATCATTTCAATCCTATCTCACTAATATTCATGTAGCTATACCCCTCTTGATGCATATTTTTCTACTTTAGTGTGAGTTTGAAGAAATTTCACCATCTCACTAAAGTGGGGGCTGAATTTTGCAACAATGAAAGTATCCCTTTTTACTTTTCCTTGCTTGTTTGGGCCCTCCTTGTTAACTAGGCTTAATGTTTCCTTGATTTAGTGTTGTAATGTGTCTGACAGATTCACTTTAGGTCTTTGACCCTTGTGAACTAATAAACATAAATGGTACCTTGCTAAAGTGTTTTGATGGGTTGTAACACACTTTAAAACTTATCTAAGATTTAACTAATTAACTAAACCAAATAAATATATTTTTAACCTTAATCATGCCTTGCTTAAAGTGTTGTAAACTATTGTAACATAATTTCATGCTTTTCTAGGGTTGTCATTTATTATTAGGCTTATTATGGTTTAAAACTAGTGGCTTTCTATCCAAGGGGGTTTGATATAAGTGGGTTTGATCAAACCCTCTTCAATTAAAACCCTAAAAATGGAACCTTTTTAAGGCTTAAATCATTATATTTTTTAAAAATATGTGATTTTAGCAAAAATCAGGATGTCCCAAAAAGTGTAACCCATTATTGTGGCAACACCCATAATTAAGTATAAATACAAGGTTCTTTAACTCATTTTCACCCAAGTCTTTTGTGAGAGAGTTCATAATAGAAAGTTTAAGTTCAATTAGAATTCAATAGAATTAAAGGGCATTCAAGGGAATATTATCAAGCATTTAAGATCATTGTTCAAGCATCAAGCATCATGTTAAATATTTCATCCCTCATGTTTGTTTTTGAACTAACAATTGTGATGTAGAGTTTAATGATTCAAGCTAGTATTTCATTCAAGATATATCCTATTCAATCAAGATTCAAGATATACATCCATTGGATCAATTTCATACATGTTTGCAACACTTCATTACTAGGGTTTGGTGAGTTGCAACAACTTATTTTTTTCATTCATCATTCTCTATTCCTATTTCATAGTATTTTAAGGTTTGATTACCAAAAAGGGGTTTGAGCAAGGAAAAACCATATCCACTAATAAGATAACATTTTTTCCCTTTTTTTAGTATGTGATTTACATGTTTAAATTGAAGGAACATTTAAAAACAAGTTTGGAGAAATTTGTCAGAGTATTCAAAGTTTTTAGATTTGTCACCTTGCATTAGAGATACTTGGAGGAATTCTATAGGTTACCTATCGAGGTTTTGGATCTAGAGATCGATTTAGGAAGCACAAAGTAGACCTTGAAGACCAAATTCAAACATTAAATTTTGTGAAATCCCTAACTAGAATGATTCACCACATCTAGTGTATCAATCCCATTTTATGTCAAAATTTAGATTTATACAGATTTGGATAACCTTTTTCTAGATTCTTGTTTCTGCACTGAAACCTAGATATGTGACTGATTTGCCCATCTTGGCATATGAGTCCCAATCAGAAAGTCACGATTTCTAGTATTTTAGAGCCCTGTTCAATATCCTTCATATTTCTAAGTGCACACATTCCATCATGTAGTTTTTTGTGTTGTTTTACATAATTATCTAGGTCATTTGGTGAGAGATTGCATTGAATTAGGCTTAAGAATTTCGATTTGCATTACATTTGTCTTTCCAAGCCCTAGCTTGATGGTGGACCCCTCAATAGTTTAAAAACAACCCCTAGGATAGCCCTATTGCAAGATCTATTTCTCCATTGGATTGAGATCTCTAGAGTTTTCCTTTAACAAAATAATTGGAAAGTGGTTGTGCTTTATGACCTTAGACATATGAAAGCATCGATACCCCATTTTCCATTGTTTCATACCCAAAATATTTTTCTTTATCTTGTGTTTTCATTTTGGGTGTGATGTAAGGCATTGAGACATTCATCTCTCTTCCATGGTTAACCAAATGGTTTTTTCTTTGTTTTTTCTCTCTTTGTATCATTCTTCTTGTTCTATGACTATTTAATGAATGATGAAAATTTTGGGCTCTCTTTAAAATATTTTGGCAAGAACATATTGACTCCAAATCCATGGATCCCTTATGTTTTTGCAATTTAATTTTGGGGGCAACCCCTCTTTTCCCTTTTTCATGGTGTAGCTTCATTTGGAAATATATGACTCGACATAGGGCTTTCCAAGTTAGCTCTTGTATCTTCTAAATTATTAGCATTTATAATTTCCTAATTTAAATTAATTTCTCACATGATGGTGTTTAGCAATTTCTTCAAAGTGGGGGCATAATGGGCATCATTCTTTTTCATTTCATGTTTCATGGTGTAGTCCTCTTACTTCATGCGATGCATCTTTCACTTTGTGAAAAAATTAGGTGAGATTTCTTTCAAGAGCATGATCTCCTTAGCATATTAGATTCCTCTTAGTTACTTTATGTGACACATTGTATCCCCTAAGTTGAAAATATTTAATTCTTTGATTGGTCCTCTCTTGGAAATATTACGCAAAATGTTCCCTAATTTAAAGACCTTGCATGAACTAAGAGAAACTCCTTTGAATGTTCCATATTTTGTATTGGAAATTTTGGTTATATGGTTACCTTCCATAACAAATTTTTCACGTGTGTGGATCCTATAAGAAAGGTGGATAAACCACATCAAGAACCCAGGTCATGGAGGGCTAAGAGCAAGAGGCTTCCCTAGCTTAACTCAACTTAAGGGAGTGTTAGGAAATCTGGGACAAGAATGATGAGGAATATAGATTCATTCAACCACTTTGCAGATTCAAGATTAGAAATGGGGCTAGGTGAGTTGATTTCTGTGTTAAACATTGCATCGTAAATAAATATTTGTCTCAGAACAAAGGTGCAGATTCAGGACAATAAAACGGTGCACTGGCATCTCTCAGGCCCGCTTGCGTCCGTATGACCAGAGGACCAAAAAGACAAGGTTGACCACTAGAGAATGGACTAACAACCTAGCTAATGGTTTTTAGGGGAAAAAACTAAAAATATGAAATAATAAATGAATAAACAAATATGATAAAACAAGTATATTAATGCTATGGTGACAAAAATGATCTCATAGAAAATCCATTTTACTAGCTAGCTCCAAGAAGCATGACCACTAGCACACAATAAAGAGGAAAATTGATGGGTGGTTGTATAAGGGTTTTCCTTAGTCAGACCCCCGTTTAGGTGTATCCACCTTCATGGAAAACCAAGATAGTGATAATGGAGAAATATATGATAAAAAGAGAAATTTAATAAATAACAAAACAGCACTACAAAAGTGAGTAGTGTGATACCCACTGAATTGTAGAGGAGAGGAGTAGAAATCTTACCACCTCTACCCAAAGAACTCAAGGCTGATGGAGGAGAAAATAAGACTCAAGCCTCTATTTTAATGGTTTTGGTTCCATGCTTGCTCTGTGGAGTTGACAGAGTGTTTGTGCTATTGTAAGGGAGTGAAAAGTGCTACTTGAATGCTTAGAATGAATGTTAGAATGCTTAGAGAGTGATCAAGTTTAGTGCTTATAGGATGAAATGAAAGAACAGGTGAATTTAAAGACGGAATGAGGAAAGTAGCCATATTCAGTTTAGTCAGTCGAAGGAGGCATTACAAGTCGACTTCCAATGAGAAGTGTAATACCTCTACAGGCTCCAGTCGTGAGAATCTTCCTGTGATGTAAGCACATATAATGGATAACTGCATGTCATGTAGGCATCCTCGACAAGAATTCCTCTATTAAAAAAAAAATAGACACTAAGTGGAATGAAATAAATGATATTATGTTGAATTTTTCCTTCAGATTTGATTTTCTAAGCTGAGGATGTGTAAAAGTGGAATTTACTTAAGGGGTTCGAATTCACTCCTATACATTTTTCCCCCACTTTATTGAGCAATAATACTAATGAGTTCTTTGGTAAAGTAGATCAGAGAAGTAGTAGAGATAAAAATGTATACCTAAACCATCAAGGAAGCAGACCTTGATCCAATGAACCTAAGAGTTCAGGACAATAAAAGGACTTCATAGCTTCATAGAACTATGGAGTTGAAGAAATAAAAGCCTTACAAGCTCATGGACCTGCAAGGGAGGTGCATCCCAAGATCTCTCAGTCGAAGGAGACTTAGGAAATAAGTTCCTTACAAGTCTGTAGACCTGGAAGGAAGGATTATCCCCAGGTCTCTCACTTGAAGAAGGCCCGGGAAATAGGCACCTTATAGGCCTATAGACCTAGAAGGAAGGAGTATCCCAAGATATCTCACTTGAATTAGACCTAGGAAATAAGCACCATACAAGGCCATAGACTTGCAAGGAAGGAGTATCCCAAGATCTCTCACTGGAAGGAGACACAAGAAAGTGGACTTTGCAGACTCAAAAAGAACCTTTAAAGGCACACTCACAAAGCGACATGTTTACCCACAAATAGAACATGTCAAAAAGAAGCCACATAGGAAAGTAAACAGAGAGTCATTTTGATCGTCGATAGGTTGGAATACTTTCAAAGGGCTCCCTTAGGAACCCTTCAAAAGGAAGAGGAGTCCACTCAAGGGATGCACTATTTGAGAAGCGAGGTCTAGTCAAGCTACCCCTAAGCTATATGTAAAGACATAAAATAGGTTTAGTTGGGATAACCTCAAGCTAGATGTACCATGAGATAAAAATTTCAAAGGGGGTCCCTTACGAACATGACATGAAGAAAGGGGGTCCACTCAAGGGATGCGTTATTCAAAAGTTGGTATTCTCTTTCTCAAATCGATTCATCATCAAGGAATTTTAAAGGAATAATATGCCTCCATGCGAGGGGAAGATAAAATTTGTTCCCACTTCCGAGGAAGGTTCCCAAGTTCTTTCTTTTTTGAACCCTTGACAAAGGAAATATGTTCCATCACGGTTTCATGTTGAGAATGCAATTCTTACAAAGAAGTGTATGGAGATTCTTGACAAAATATTGGTTGGCAACGAATGTATTTTCTAAATATCAAAGTGTTTTAGAGGTGGCGTTGTCACACATAAGAGGGACAACTCGAGAAAAAAATATAGAAAGCTAAAGGAAAAGAAAGAAAGGGAAAGAGATCATGAACAAATGGCATAGGGGCAGCCTAATATTTTGGGGTTAGAGCTTCTCATAAATATATGAGTATGATAATAGTATATAAATGAACTGTCAACAACCCCCTACTATATCAGGCCATGTGAAGAATGCACGAGAAGACAGTTAAACTAAAAGATTGGGTTAACATGGAAGGGAAGCCTAAATTCCCCCAATGCTTTACATCATCCCCAATTTTATGATAGTCAATCGCAAACATAGAAAATTGTTGATACAAATAGAAGAAGGTTTAAAAAACAAACACCATGCCATGATTATGGGGGAAACACATCAAAAAAAACACCCACATCTAATCAAAAGATAAAGAAGATTAATCTCCCTACCACTAATCAACCAGGAGGTCATCATCTTCCCATTCTAGATCCTCCTAGTGGGAAGGACTATGAGCCTTCAGTGGTGGAATGTTAAGGGGAGGAGATTTTGACCCTCCTACAACAAGGGATAAGGAAGAAGGAATTGTAAGGTCTCCTTCACTCAGCTATTGTGGGTCTAAGGTCAATGAATTTGCAAAGATCACTAACAAGGTCATAAACTTTATCCATCGAGTTAAACATGCACTTAACATGAGTGTCATGTTTTACCTCGGAAAATGAAGAAGGTTGCGCTTGACGTTCACTGCTAAGCTCACCAAATGATTTGAGAGTGTTGCCAAACTCAAGAGAATTTAGAAATGGCTATGTTACAATGATACAACATGTTAGTGTGGGGCTAGCTTTTGGAGAAGGTGGGCTCGTCTTACATCCTTTGTTACTAGAAGGACTACTCTCTACCTTCTTCATCATTGGGGGAGGTGAACTTCCCAAAGAGAAGGAAAGAAGGGAAGAGGAAGATGAGGAATAAATAACCACAATAGATACAACTGGGGTGTTAATCATGGGTATGTGCAGGATCATCATGCAAAAAGTATGTCCTTAAGTGGCAATAAAATTCAGAAAATCAGAGTTACAAAACTTAATGTACAAATTTGAATAAGTTATCTATATTATTTTAAAAATATGTAAGAATAGAATCTATAGAAAATTGAATGTAGTTTCTAAACTACGAGGTTTATTTTTTTTAAATAATAATCTATTTGGTGAAAATTTTATTATTTCAATGTAGTAGTACTTAAATTTTAGGGAAAAAATAAGATGTAGGTGTCTGTATGACCTGCCTAACCACAATAAAATGATAATTTTTTTCTAAAAATATTTTAGATATAGGTAGAGGAATCATGCCCCGAAGTGATGCATATTTTTTTTAAAAAAATTCTAAGTAAATCATTATTTATGATTTTTTTATTAAAATTTTTTAAATATATAAAAATTTGTATGTCTGACCACTTTAACTTGGTTAAAAATTCATTAAATTTTATTTTTCTTTTTGTAATCCTATAGTATGTGAATCATACAATGTGACACATTTATTAGATTCAAAAAATGTGATATCATTTGAAAGCTAAAAATGTTTTTCAATCAACCTATCAATCAAGACTTTAGTCATAATTCAAATAGAAAAAGAATAATAATTATTTATTAAATTCAAAGTAAAGCATAATTTATATTGGCGGAAAGCTGAGAATCTCCTCTAAAAACCCTTTTTGTTTCATCAATTTTTGCTTAAAAAAAATTTGCTAGCCACATGTGTCATCATATCACTTACACATCGCCACTTTCTGGCCCATCACGTTCTTGAATATACCCTCATATTTATGGGCTTAAAGAAACGTGAGACATCTGGAATAAATGTTAATCCAATGAAGGAGTGATGAACACCTGCATCATTCTAGGGTCATCCGCATATGCACTTGCAGTGGAAGCTGAAAGTGATTCTGAGCTAGTTTAGATGGAGACAAAGGGGAGGAGAGAGGAGGATGTATAGGATTACCTGATATAGGGGCGGTCATCTCTAAAGGTGGCCTACTCAGCCAAGAGAGCCTTTCATCAACGCTTACATTCATGCACAAGCTGGTTCCTATGACTCTTTGAAATAGAGACTAGAGGTTTTGAAGGAGCGGATGACTTGTGTTCAGCAATGGGAGTTTCCTCCACATTTTTTTCAAATGGAGGGACAAACTCTTGAATGGGATAAGGCGGGGCTAGCTCAAAAATGGTGGGAGGAGTCAGCTCTAACAGCTGAATAGTGGGCCTCTTCTTGTTCATTTCTTTACGAGCAGAGGCAGTAGGAAAAATCAGTTCATTCATTAATTATTAATCTCTTAGATGAAAGCTTGAGACATTACAAGGAAAATATCAAATTCTTTAGTATTAGATGGTTACGATAAAATAAAAATCATAGTGACATTTATGTATAATATAAAGAAAAATACAACAAAAACAAGATCAATAGAAATTATTTTAACAATAAAATAATTTTATATAATAAAATTCTCATTTGAAGTACATTATTTAATTAAACTAATTAAAAAATTGTTATATTTTTTGATTATACATCTAACCATTTTTTCAAGAATATTCTTGTAAATATTCTTGTTACCAAAATATGCCCCACTCTATATCTTAAAAATATTTCAGATATAGGTAGAGGAATCATGCCCCGAAGTGATGCATATTTTTTTTTTAAAAATTCTAAGTAAATCATTATTTATGATTTTTTTATTACAATTTTTTAAATATATAAAAATTTGTATGTCTGATAATAAAATAATTTTATATAATAAAATTCTCATTTGAAGTACATTATTTAATTAAACTAATTAAAAAATTATTATATTTTTTGATTATACATCTAACCATTTTTTCAAGAATATTCTTGTAAATATTCTTGTTACCAAAATATGCCCCACTCTATATCTTAAAAATATTTCAGATATAGGTAGAGGAATCATGCTCCGAAGTGATGCATATTTTTTTAAAAAAAATTCTAAGTAAATCATTATTTATGATTTTTTTATTACAATTTTTTAAACTAATTAAAAAATTATTATATTTTTTGATTATACATCTAACTACATCTAACAAGAATATTCTTGTAAATATTCTTGTTACCAAAATATGCCCCACTCTATATCTTAAAAATATTTCAGATATAGGTAGAGGAATCATGCCCCGAAGTGATGCATATTTTTTTTAAAAAAATTCTAAGTAAATCATTATTTATGATTTTTTTATTACAATTTTTTAAATATATAAAAATTTGTATGTCTGACCACTTTAACTTGGTTAAAAATTCATTAAATTTTATTTTTCTTTTTGTAATCCTATAGTATGTGAATCATACAATGTGACACATTTATTAGATTCAAAAAATGTGATATCATTTGAAAGCTAAAAATGTTTTTCAATCAACCTATCAATCAAGACTTTAGTCATAATTCAAATAGAAAAAGAATAATAATTATTTATTAAATTCAAAGTAAAGCATAATTTATATTGGCGGAAAGCTGAGAATCTCCTCTAAAAACCCTTTTTGTTTCATCAATTTTTGCTTAAAAAAAATTTGCTAGCCACATGTGTCATCATATCACTTACACATCGCCACTTTCTGGCCCATCACGTTCTTGAATATACCCTCATATTTATGGGCTTAAAGAAATGTGAGACATCTGGAATAAATGTTAATCCAATGAAGGAGCGATGAACACCTGCATCATTCTAGGGTCATCCGCATATGCACTTGCAGTGGAAGCTGAAAGTGATTCTGAGCTAGTTTAGATGGAGACAAAGGGGAGGAGAGAGGAGGATGTATAGGATTACCTGATATAGGGGCGGTCATCTCTAAAGGTGGCCTACTCAGCCAAGAGAGCCTTTCATCAACGCTTACATTCATGCACAAGCTGGTTCCTATGACTCTTTGAAATAGAGACTAGAGGTTTTGAAGGAGCGGATGACTTGTGTTCAGCAATGGGAGTTTCCTCCACATTTTTTTCAAATGGAGGGACAAACTCTTGAATGGGATAAGGCGGGGCTAGCTCAAAAATGGTGGGAGGAGTCAGCTCTAACAGCTGAATAGTGGGCCTCTTCTTGTTCATTTCTTTAGGAGCAGAGGCAGTAGGAGGCCACAAAGGCCGAGTAATAGAGGATCGCCCACACAGGGGGCTTTTTTTCTACTCTGCAAGTAGGACCAGGGTCTAGGTGGCTTCGTAGGGAGATTCAATATCTTGATCTTGGGTCTTTTCCAATCAGGCACAATCAAACTCAAGGGGTAAAGTCTAGGGTTACTCATCCAATAATATTCCCAACAAAGGGGAGAGAATGAGGCATCCTAATAAGGAGTAAGCTTCTCCTTTCCCTTTTGGGAAGAGGATGCAACTGGCTACTGTACTATGGGAAGGGTTAGTTTTGACTATCCCTTGCCCTAGTTTTATACATTATGTAGTTCTTATAAATTTGGTCCATTCTTGGAGGAAGTAGACCAACTGGGGTTGGCAAAAATTGATCCAATGAATATCCCCCATGAGATACCAAGGGCTGATAGCCAGTATCATGTACCATGTGCATAACACCTTAATGGTAGAACCTTAAAAATTTATGGTTAATAGAGGAAATTCCCTTCATGAAAGCTAACCAAGGTATTCCTAGCTTCATCATGAATAGATCTTACTCAGTAATAACATCAAAAACTATGTCTACATTGTTGGGGCCAACTAGGACAGACAAAGATCGATCCATATGGTTCTAGAGTTAGGCCATCATGCGTACGGATAATGGAATTTTTTTTTTCATATTCCTCCCTTTGCAAGGAGTTTAATAGTAAAGTCTCCTCCGTAATGACACTCTCTCTACTCCTGGGGTCAACTAAGACTCATGTCATGCTTTTGTCATTGAGGCAAGTAGGAATGTAAAGTGGAGAAAGATTGTTGTTCACTGGTAAATCTTGCGAAGTAAATGTTACTATAACATAGATAAAATGAATGTTGCACAGTAAGATGGTTAAATCTAATCTAACATGCATAAATTTAAATCAAAAAACAAAGAAAAAATCACATGAATTAAAAAGAAAATAACGTAAGACATAGAAAATTCTCACGAAATATTAATCCATTTCCTTAAATTATCTTCATTGTCCTTCTCCATTTTTCCGTGTCGGTATTCTTGCTCTCATATTTTTTGTTTGTATGCATACTAGCCTTGATGTATGTCTAAGAAAAATATTGAAGATTAATTTTTCTTCCAAAAAGTGAATTGATTTCAGGAGGATAAATAATGATGAAGATCAGCGAATTTATAAAAAGTTGATATTCAAACAATCGACTCAGAGTTGAAAGAGAGATCAATGGTCGAGATTGTTGAATGCCATGCAATGTGATTTATTTCGCAGTTATAACCTAAGTTGGTAAATTCTACTAGATAAATATTAAATTAGACAAATAATTTAATCTGGTTTTAAGACTATTCGAAAATAGAATGAATAGGAGTTCACAATTAAATAAATGATTTAATCTTCAATTGAAAGTCTTCAAAAAATAGAAGAATTAAACTTTGAATGAAAAGGATAAAGTTAGAATTTGGAGAATGATCAGTTTGAATGCACACATGAATTAATTAATAAAATAAATAAATATGTTCATGCATATGAGTTTGAACTAGTTAATTGACTAGTTGTGATAGAAAGTCACTTTGCAGAGATGATCAGATATTAAATCTGGAGATAACTCATGGATTTAAATAGACCTCAAGTCAGATGGTGAGTAAATAATTAGTTAACTGGGCGATAGAAGAATATGAGATAAAAAATTAATTATGAATTAAATGTTGATTTAATTCAACATTCAAAATTGAAATGATTTAATTAAATAAATAATAATTTATTTAATTGATTTAAAAGATTAATTGAATAATTAAATAATTCAAAATGAATATTTAATTATAGTTGAAAATATGATAAAGGGGTAAATTATTTAATTCAGAAAGAATTAATTAATAAGTGACATAATTAAATAAATAAGATTTATTTAATTAATCAGAGTTGAATAAGGGTCAAAATTAATTAATCAAATAATTAAAAGGTTATTGAATTAATAGAAGAAAGATGTGTTTAGGAAATAATTAGATTATTAAAATTATTTAATCATGACCATAGACATTACAAAATTATGTCAAAAAGTAGTACTCGCAGGCCCAGATCAATTTTCAGTGTCTACACTTTACCCCTCTTTGATACAATATCATTTCGGATTTTGTGTCAGAAAATTAATCAAAAAAAAGATATGCCCCAGTGAAAGTAGGGTGAGGAAGGATGTCGAGGAGGTATGGGTATGCCCCCTTGAGAGAATAGGTGGGTTAAAATAACATGAGTGTGATTTCAACATGGATTAGAGAACTAGAAGATGAAGGAAAAAAGGGTAGACGAAAATAGGTAAGGGTGGCAAAGATGCCAAAAAGAAGAAGTGTTAGAGTGATAAGAAATATGTTAGTATGAAACAAAATTGGTTATTTGAAGCACATATAATCTTTGATATTTTTCCATATATATACTAGGCTTCAAAATTTATCATCATTGGGATGGAATGACACAAATGGATAGTACACACCATGGTATGAGATAGACCATAGTGTACAAAGTCATCAACTTGCTAAAACAAATAGTTACAGACAAGGAGTGTCTTAACTCATACTAAGGGAAAGATTTCCCCAATCCTTTTGTCCAGACAAATCACAGACAAAAAAAAAAAAAAAGACGGGTCATGAGACGTCATTTCTCCTCTAAATCCTTCATGGGAAATCCTTGAGGAAACTAGTTACATGAATCTAAATCCAAAGTTAAAAAGACACTTGAAAGACATCAATTAAAGAAAAAGAGTCCTAAGACATCCTTGCTTCTCTAAATCCTTCAAGCGACATCCTTGAGAATGTTAGTAATTGGACTTATGCACAAATTGATAATAAAATAAGACAAAATAAGATATAAAGTCAAAAATCCAATAAAATTATTTGCCAAAACGTGATTTTGTGTGATTGTTTTGATGTTTGACATAGCTCGATGTGAGGGATAACACATAGCATATAAGATTTTGAGTCTAGTTTCGACTTTGTAATCACTAGAGTAAGGAATGACAAAGCCTAGTTTTAGAATGATATGTGTCGTATAAGATGTTTGACCTTGATGTCGTTGATTCAACAAGATACATGAGGCTATGAAAATTTATGATGTTTGTTGACAAGAAAGACATATCTTTCTTAAGACATAAGTTGATCAAAACAAGACATTTTTTGACATAGGGTTGCTATGTTAAAGGTCCACATGACACAAAATGAGGATTTTCCCCCTGTCGGGAATAAGACATATAAGATGAAGTGGGGAGACGGAGTGGAATTGATGTCAATCGTTCCAAGTAATGGATAAGACAACCATTTATTATGAGTGAAGGTGAAAATTATGATTGGAATGATGGTAGACGAAGGAGCGAAATTGACTACACATGGTACCTATTTACCAGGTTTTTACCACGGTACTTATCCATAGCGCCATTGAAGTGGTTTTCACTATTGGACGAATTATTTCTCTTTACTATTTTGTTAATTTTTCAAAAAAAAAAGTGGTTCTACAAAGACGCCTGTTTGCGAGGTTTTCATCAAGGTAACCATTCTTTTGTTTGTTTTCATTTTTTATTTTTATTTTTCGATTAAGACATAGTTCTTAGAAGCTATGCAATGAAAATATTCATATGAAGGTTGATGATTGGTGAAAAAAGTGGTTCTCCTTTAGGGGTAGAGAGTTGATAGACTCATGATCCAAAATATTTTGTGACAATATAGGGCCCTAACCAGTTAGGTTAAAACTTACCTAGTTTTTCTCATTTAGCTTGATTCTTTGGGTTCTCGATTAAGACTAGGTCACCAATGTCAAATTTTTTTATTTAGAAGTTCCCTATTATAGTTGTGACAAAGATGATTCTAATATTCTTGCAAATGATCTAGTACCTTTTTCCTTCGTTCGTCTAGGAATTCTAACTCATGTAATCTGGATACACAATATTCTTCATTGTCAATATGACCTTTCAAGGATACTATAATGCAAGGAAATTTAACCTCAATAGGTAAGATATCTTAAAATCAAAATACTAGGGAGTATGGAGTGGCGCCAGTGGGAGTATGGATGCTTGTGCGGTAAGCCCATAAGATAGGATTAAGCTATAAATGTCAGTCATAACCAGTGTCATTGACAATATTTTTGAGGATTCTGATAATGGTTTTATTAGATGCCTCGGCTTGGTCATTACCTTGTGAGTAATATGGAGTGTAAAATGATGTTGGATATGGAATTCTTCAAATAGATTGCAAAATTCTTGGTTTTTGAATGGATGTCCATTTTTTATGATAATTGATTGGGGTACATCATACCGATAGATTATGTAGTTTAGGATAAACCTAGATATTTGTTTGTTGGTAATGTAGGTTATGGGAATAGCTTAAAATCATTTGGTGAAGTATTTGATGGCAATTATGATGAAATTATGGCCATTGGATGATGGAGGGTGTATCTTACCTATGAGGTCAAGTCTCCATTGGGAAAAGGGCCATGGTGAAGTAATCAGATGAAGATGATGTGTTGGCACACATATCAAATCTTTGTGTATCTGACACAATTGACATTTCTTGACAAATATATATGAGTCCTTTTCCATTATAGGCCAATAATAACCTAATCTCATAATATTGTGGGATAAAGTAGGATCACTATAATGGGATCCACATATGCCCTTGTTTATCACTTGCAAGGTTGCTTGTGTTTCTTTTGCATTGAGACATCTCATTAAGGTGTTATCTAATGTATGTCGATAAAGGGTATCTTCGATGATGGTTCTATGTTGGTTGTTTGACAAGTCTAAAGGTAAGATTTGGGCATTTAGATATTCGTATATGTCCTTGTACCAAGGGGAAATAGAACCAGCAATCATACACACCATCGCGGACTCAGGGAAATCATAGGTAGGGACCAATAGCTATTTGACCAAAAACTCAAACTTAGGCACATTGGTAGGAATATCCAATAAGGAACCCACCCCATAGCATCCGCTGCCTTGTTCTAAATGCATGATATTTTTTGAAAGGTGATCTAGTCAAAGTAATTTTTGAAACTATCAGCCCTGCGCTTATAGGGGGAATTTTGTCATCATTAGTTTCATAATCATCATTTACTTGTCAAACTACTAGTCGAGAATCCCCATAAACATGTAGACTCTTAATCTTCCATTGGGCTACAATTCTTAGTCTTATCACTAAGGCTTCATATTCCGCTATGTTGTTAGTGCAAGGCAAAGAAATCATAAATGATTTAGGAATAGTATTGCCTTGAGGTGTAACAAATAGTATGCCTAATCTTGAACCATGATTAGTATGTGACCCATCAAAGTATAATTTCTATTTGGTTCTAGTGTCAACTTTTAAGTTAAAATCATCAGGAAAATTTGCCACTAAAGGATAGTCTACCTTCATTAGTGCATCCACTAATTGATTTACAATTACTTTCCCTTTTATAGCTTTTCTTTCCACATACTCGATGTCATACTCACTAAGTATCATCACCCATTTAGCCAATCGGCCTATTAATGTTGCTTTACTTAGGAGATATTTGAGAGGATCAATCTTTGCGACCAACATGGTTTGGTGGTTTAGCATATAAAGCCAAAAATTTTGAGTAGAAAATACTACCACAAGATAGGAACATTCTATGTTACTGTATTTTAGTTCACATCCCACCAAGGTATGACTAATGTAGTACATTTCCCTTTAATGACATTGATCATCATTTTGTGTGAGAAGGGCTCCTAATGCTGAATGAGTTGCTGAAATGTAAAGTATCAAAGCTCTATCATTTGTAGGTGGCATTCACACAAGTGGAGAAATTAGATAATCCTTGATTTGTTGGAAAGCTTCCTAAAATTTGGGTGTCCATACAAATGGTACTCCTTTCTTGAGAAAATGTTGGAATGGATGTATTTTGTCTGCTAGTTGTATTATGAAGCGCCTGATGGACTGTAATCTTCCCTATAATGTTCTTAGTTTACCAATGTTGGTTGGAGGAGGCATTTCTATGATAGATTTTACCTTTGCTAGGTCTGCTTCAATGCCTCTTCTAGAAATGATATATCCTATAAGTTTCCCTACTTTCACTCCAAAGACACATTTCTTTGGATTTAGTCTAACTTGGTAATTTCTAGCATTTCGAATATCTTGTCTAGAACTTTCAAATGATCTACCCTTGTTATTGATTTGGCTATGACATCATCAACATAACATTCCATGAGAGTATGTATAAGGTTATGTAGAATAGTCGGCATTGCACGTTGATACGTAGCTCCTGTGTTTCTGAGCCCAAAAAGGCATAAAATTCCAACAGTATGTTCCCCACAGACATGTGAAAGTTGTCTTGTGTTGATCTTTAGATGCAATTTTTATTTGGTTATACCCAAAGAAACCATACATGATGGATAGCATCTCGTATCCTATTGTAAGGTCCACTATGATGTTAATTTTTGGCAATGGGAAGTCATCCTTAGGACACGCCTTGTTGATATCTCTTAAGTCTGTACAAGTGCTGATGCCCCCATTTGATTTAGTCACTAGCATGAGATTTGAAATTCAGTCTGCATATTCTATGGATCTTATGAATCTGACATCCAATAGTTTCTTAAGTTCTGCTTTGAACAGTAGAGCAATTTGTGGATGCATCTTTCTTAGCTTCTATTTGATGGGCTTAATACCTGGTTGTAATGGTAGATGGTGCAATATTAGATCTGGATCCAGCCTAGGCATGTTAGCATAGGACCATTCAAAGTTTTTATGTCTCTTTGTGAAGAAGTCTCAAAACTCAGGTTGTTCTACCTCTATCAAAGAGGCTACAAAGTATATTACCCAAGGGTTTTATTTTGTGTTTATGTTGACCTCAACAAACTCTTCTAAAAACATTGGTGATCTTTCATGAGAAACCATGATAATATTCAAACCTTCATCCTTAAGTGGCCCAGAGAGGTTTTTGCCCTCAGATAGTTCCTTTATTTTTACTATTTCTTCATCCAAAGGTGCCTTTCAGTTTTCACCTAGGGACTTTTCATTATCCTAGTTTTCATTGTTTTTCTTTTTATTTTCCTTTTTTTGACTAGAGGTGTAAAAAAACTCCCCAAAATATTATTTTTCATCCAAGTCTATGGCAAAGTCAACTTTATGATGGTGTCTTGGTATGCCTTCTCGAAGTCCTATGAACTTAGGTATTGCTTCATCGTTCTCAAATATGTCTAAGATGTGTGTACCTTGTTGATAACAATTGATAAGTTGGGGATATACAAGGGGCATTCCATCAATGGAGTTATCAAATTTGGAGGATGAAAAGGTGAATATAGAGTGGTTAACATGGTAACAAAACTTTTGGACTAACTCCTTTTTGTTCATTTTCCTATCGGTAGGTAAAAAATGATGTGGGACTACTTTAAGGGCCAAGTTATCAGAAGATGGTTTGTCACATGCCAAAAATGTAGGATCAAGGGTTTCCCAATAATAATTTTTAAACCACTATTATTTGGACAAGGGATCTTTATGATGGGGGCTAGATAGATTTGGTACGTGTTTAATCATTTTGTCAAGTTCCCCAAATAACCTATTTAGCTTCATGGTTTTGGTAGAGGAAAGGGAATCTCATTCATAGTCACTTGAGTCATGGGTTTAATTGTAAACTAGGTGAAGTGGTTCTTGATGTCTTCATAATCAATAAATTCCTCTTGAAATGGTGACAAAGTACTAGGAAAGCCAATTCTAAGTAGTTGAAACTGTACCCCTAGGTGATTTGGTCATGGTGAGATAATGATTGCTTCAGTCCTTCCATTCTGAAGTATTCCTAACCCACTATATTTTTCATAGCCTATGATTTTCATTATCATAAAGCATTTTCCATATTGATCCTTAGCTATTTGAATAGATGGTGAGGGGTGTTCATTTTCTTCCTGGTACAACCAGGAGGTAATATCATCTTGTTCCACAACTTCTTCACTTAACTCTCCCCATTTTGTCAATGCCATTGTAGGAGGAACATGAAATGTGACTACAAATTGTCTCCTATCTGCTATGGGTAAACCATATGTCTTAGGTAGAACTAATTGACTGACACAATAGGATGCCTTCATGTGATATTCTTCACAACCCTTGTATTGGATCTTGACCTTAGGAGTGGATGATGGTGGTTGTGATGAAATGGACTTGGTAAGAGTTGATGGATCAATGTACAAGGATAAATTAGATGTTGAAGCTTATTAATTAACTAGCACTTGCCATTGTGGATTTTCCCATAGGATTGTGAGATATTAAAAAGGATCTAGATCACCATAAATCGTGATCTCACTGCCATTATTCAATAATTTAAGATATTGATGATATGTGGAAGGTACAACTTTCATTGCATGTATCCAAGGTCTACCTAGAAAAGGTTATATGGAAGGGTGAGATCCAAGACTCAGAAGCTAGTTTCCATAACTACAGGCCCAATCCTGATAGGAAGTGTGCCAACTCCTTTGGATGATATTTCCTCATCATCGTAAGCCTTAGTTTCTATACTATTAGTGGTGTTCATACATGGTTCTAAGAATCCTAATGCCTTAACCAATTTTAGGGTACAAATGTTCAAACCTTCTCTTATGTCTACCAAGACTCGTCTTACTTTGGTTTGATGGACTAGGACTTCAAGGTGTAATGGGTCATTATGATCAGTCTTATTAGTTGAATATTCTTGTTGAAAAAAATGTGGCATGATGGGAATTGGTAAAGTATCCTACCATTTATTCAAAATGATTGACATCTAAGTCAATAGGGCCAATTATTCTTTGTAAGGGTTTATTGAGAATGGCTCGATGATCTAGTGATAAGGTCAACAGTTCCAAGATGGATATCTATATTGAAGTCTTCCCCAATTGATCAAGAAAATTATACTTAGACTTGGAAGAGTATGTAGGTGGCTCAGAAGAAGGACTTGGAAGGGTTATCTTAATTCTATATGTATTTACAACACATTGAGGTCACTTATTTATGGTAATGGTATGGTATAAATTTTTCATCAGTGGCTCAAACATGATTGATGATCTTACCTGGTTTATAATCATACTTAGCACTATTATAATTGGCCGAGGTATTATTTTTAGTTCCCAAAATGGATTCCTTTCCTTTCCCATTGTCATGTAATGGATCTGTGAATACGTTGTGATCACTATTCTTGGTATGTTTCTACCCATTGACCTCCATGGTTTTTTCTTCAAGAAAATCTTGTATGATGTTTTTCAATTGTCGACATTGTTGTAGGGTTATGTCCCTTTGTTTTATGGTATTCACAATAGGCATTATCATCCCATCACAAGAGTTTAAATTGTTCATGATCATACTCTTTTGGTTCCAAAGGGTTTAGGTATGTTTAATCAGTTCTTTGAAAACTATCTTGATTTGTTCTCCCAAAGGGGTAAATTCACATTTAGGAATTCTCCTTCGTGGTTGTTTTTGTTGCAAATTTTGGGAAAAAAAATTTGTTTGATCTGGATTACTCATCATGTCTTGATTGGGGTTGTAACCTCTAAGTGTGATGACTCATCCTGCATGTAGGGTCTTGGCATCAATAATTCTATCATTTGTAACATTTTTGTTTCTAGACCAGAACTTGTTTCTATCGTTGGAGAGTTTTGATGTTAAAAA
Source organism: Sequoiadendron giganteum (assembly GCA_007115665.2). Taxonomy (NCBI): domain Eukaryota; kingdom Viridiplantae; phylum Streptophyta; class Pinopsida; order Cupressales; family Cupressaceae; genus Sequoiadendron; species Sequoiadendron giganteum. The sequence continues at coordinate 337,113,686 of CM021100.1, read as the reverse complement.
ACTGGATTTCTACCTACTACTTTAACTTCTCCTTTGTTAGTAGAAGTGTAATATTTCATGAGATGAAAACTTTAGTAGCTGATCCACAACTAGAGGCATATAAAAGAGAAAATAAGAATGATGTAGTTCAGATTCCTCAAACTCCAAAAGAAGTGGAACTACATGGTGTACCTGAAACTAAGGAGAGTTCAAGCATCTCTAAGAGTTCTGAAGATGAATAACCACAACCTCAGCCAGTAAAAAGGTCTAAATGTGTAAAAATACAACCTGATAGATATGGTTTCTCTATGTTAGATTTTATTTGTACCTATGTTTTGATTACTAGAATTGATGAGCCTAGGACTATAAAAGAAGTGATTAGCATGTCTGATTCAAATTCTTGGTTGGAAGCCATGAATGAAGAAATGGAATCACTGAAGAAAAATCAAAGCTAGGATTTGGTACCTTTGCCTAAAGCGTGAAAGCCTATTGGCTATAAATGGGTTTTCAAGAAGAAGATTGGTCTAGATGGCATCGTAGAAAAGTATAAGGCAAGGTTGGCTGCAAAATTTTTTTCCCATTTACAGGGAAATGATTATGGAGAAATGTTTTCTGCTATAGAAAAGCTAACATATATCATATTTTTGTTGTCATTGGCAGCATCATATTACTTAGAGATTGAGCAAATGGATGTGAAGACAATGTTTCTCGATGGACAGCTAGAAGAAGAGATTTACATGTCCCAGCATGAGCACTTCATTGAAAAAGGTAAACAAAGTCTAGTTTGTAAATTTAAGAAATCTCTATATGGTTTAAATCAGTCTCCTAGAATGTGGTACCATAAATTTGACACTTTTGTGTTGTGTATGGGATTTGTGAAATCAAAATCTGATCATTGTGTTTATTATAAATCTGAAAATGATCGCGTGCTTATTATTACCGTGTACATGGATGATATGTTATTCATAGGAAATAGTAAGTCTATGATTTCTGATCTTAAATATCTAGGTGCAACAAGGTATATTATGGGGATTGAGATAACCAGGGACAGAACGAGCAAAATTTTTTGGGTAAGTCAGAGTAAATTTGTCAATACAATTTTTGAAAGATTTGGTATGGATGATTGCAAGTAGCTAGTTGTTCCAGTTGTGCAGGGAATGAAACTATTTGTTGAAGATAGTCCAAAGTCTACTACTGAGATGGAGGACATGACCAGGGTTCCTTACGCAAGTTTTTTTGGTAGTCTAATGTATGTAATGGTCTGTACAATAATAGACATTGCCCAAGTAGTGGGAGTTATTAGCCATTTAATGGAAAATCAAGGAAGATCACTTTGGGATCCTGTGAAGAGAGCGTTCAAATATTTGAAGGGATCTTCAGAATATGCTATGTGTTACCATGGTAGTTCAGTTATATCACACAAACCACTCAACATTTGTGGATATGTGGATTTTGATTGGGTAGGGGACGTTGACAACAGAATATCCACTAGTGGATACACTTTCATGTTAAATGGTGGTGCAGTCAATTGGATGAGCAAGAAAAAATTTGTAGTCACTTTATCCACTACAGAAGCTGAATACATGGCAACAACACATGCCTGCAAAGGAGCAGTTTGGATGAGTCGTTTGTGTTCTCATATTGGTTTTAATGCAAGACATATTACAATTTGTTGTGACTGTCAGAGTGCCATTTTTTTCACAAAGAACCTGAATTTCCATGCCATGAAAAAGAACATTGATGTGCAGTATCACTTCATGAGGGATATGGCGGAAGATGGAAAGATCTGTTTAGAAAAGGTTGACACCTTCAATAATTTTGCAGATGTGTTAACAAAGCCAATGAGCATGAACAAGTTCAAATTGGTGCATAGACTCAATGGGCCTTGTGGCCTATGATCGTCACTAATTTTTTGAATTCTAGAGGAAGCCAAGAATTCTTCATCAAGTGGGAGATTGTTGGGAACAGGTGCCTCAACTTCTGCCTTGAACCTCTAAAAGGAATTGGAAAAATTATCATCCATTCTCAGCCTTTACCACTCTACCATTGAGATTCTTTCAAGGAGGCACAGCCTAGCAGTTTACCCATTTACCATGGGCCTTTATTAGTCTATCTGCACTTGGGTGCTGTCACTACCATACTGCGGGGTCTCATTCCTAGGCTAGTGGTAGTGTCGTTGACGAGCGACAGTTAAGAAAAGGTTCACCACCATACAACGGGTATGGTTCGGTGATGGCGCGACTGCACGATGAATGACAATGATCAAGATGATAGTTACCACCTTATAGTGGGTGTTGCTTAGTGAAGCCACATTGGTTGTGGTTAACGACTGGCAGACTACAAAGAACACTTACTGCCTTACCGTGATGGAATTTTGGCCATGTCATGGTGGTCAAAGCTAATGGTTACCTCCTTGCCACAAAGTTCTTGCAGTTCGGGCCTGATAGCATGGAGGAGCTCAACAGTGAACATAGGTGGTTATCGCCATACCATGGGAGGCTTTTCTTAGCCTCATATTTGGGCAATGGCACCACCGTACCATGGAGGAACATTATGAGCTCGACCATGATACGAGGTTAAGTGATGGATTGGTTGGAAAGCCACTACCTCGATACCATGATGGTGTTAGAAGGGACCTACGATTGGGTGCTGGAACCGACATACGATAGGAGGTCTCACAGGGCTCGTTGGTGGCGCGTCAAGAGAAGATCAAAGCTTTGGTGGTTATTTTGAGTCATGGTCAAAGCGATGAGTGAATGGGATGGAGACACATGGAAAGAAATCAATACCTGATTGGTCAACGTCTAGAGCGGTGAAGGTGGTAAATTCTAGATGTGTTTAAACTTCTGACAAGACCCAATAAAGGTAAGGGAAATTAATGCATGGGTGACCCAATGCAGAAAAGATCGGTATGAAGATCATATTACATGATTGGGTGATTGATGCATCATTAAGACTTGCAATTGGTTAGAATTTTGAATGCAGATGTAAGACTTCTATAGTTGATTACATTGATATGATTCTACATAGGGTGATGGTGAGATTAAGGTGAGACAAAGTGACAAAGAGAGTATTTTAATTCATTGTGTACTTGTAGAAGTATTATAACAACGTGTGCATGAAAATACTCAAGTCTATTGATGCGAGCTAACTATCAGAGAGTGAGGACTGTGAGCTTTGTATGTAATTTATTTTACTATAATACAAAGTGTCTTCTCGTGGTGTGGTGGGTTTTTTCCTGAAAGGGTTTTCCCACGTAAATCTAGTATTATCAGTTATTTCTTATTTATGTTATCCCTTTTACTCTATATATTTTATCTCAGTTGTTTTAAGAATCTTTAAAATTGGTCCTTGCACTTTTCCTTTGTTGTATTAGCATTAGGAAAGTGATTCCACACCTTTATCTTCCTTTCACTTACCACCATCGGTATGTTTGGATCCCTCTTAATGCATGCTTGTCTACTTTAGTATGGTTTTGAAGCAATTTCATCCTCTCACTAAAGTAGGGGCTAAATGTAGTGTTCAAAAATATTAGCAAAGAAATTTTCACACTTTATCAAGCCCTCCTAGAAGAATTGAGCTTAATGTTGTCATGATTTAGTGTTGTAATGTGGATGACACATTCACATTAGGTCTTGGGCCTTTGTGAACTAATGAACATAAATGGAACCTTGCTAAAGTGGGGTGAAGTGTTGCAACACACTTTCACACTTTTCTATGGTTTTATTAATTAATTGAACCTAATAAACATCTATTTAATGAAAATAAACCTTAACCCTACCTTATTTTGGAGTGTTGTAGAGTGTTGTAACACACTTTCACAATTTTCTAAGGTTTTAATTAATAATTGGGCTTTTTTATGCTTTAGTTGGCCTTATTTTGCATCCCCAAGCCACATTTAATGCATATTTTTGAGGATAATCTTGACATTAATCAATAACCAATCATAATTCAAGTGTTTTCTAGTTGAACGGATATAATTAGTGATCTAGGACACACTCGCCACCTTAGGAAAACGAATTCCACTTAGGTTTTTGTGTCCCAATCTTGCTTTCACACCTTTCTAAGTGTTTTTTAAAATGATTAAAAAAATAATGCCTAATGCGACTCATTCACCACCTTGGGCGAATGAGTGCCATTTTTCCCAACATAAAAATTAATTCAAATTTTTGGTGGGATTTTATCCTCCTAGATCTGATGTTGGCTTGTAGTGTTGTAATTTTGAGAATTCTTTCATAATTAAGTATAAATGCAAGTTTTTGTCACTCATTTTATCGTAATAAGAAATCAAGTGACCTAGAAAGTTTCAATTAACAAGAGAATTCAAGCATTCACAAGAGAATTAAAGAGTCATTAAGGGAATATTATCAAGATTTTTAGAGCAACATTGAAGCATCAATCATTATGTCAAAGACATAATGCATCATTTTTATATTTGAGCTAATAATTGTGATTTTGGGTTTAATGACTCAAGCAAGTATTTCATTCAAGATTTGTCTAACTCAAGCAAGAGTCAAGATGTACATCCATTGGAGCTATGTCATACATGTTTGTAGCCTTTCATTGCTAGGGTTTGGTGAATTGTAACATCACATTTTTTCATTCATCATTCATCATTCTCCTTTCCTATTACATTTTATTTTAAGGTGTGATTACCAAAAAGGAGGTTAGAACAAGGAGAAATCCTATCCACTAAAATAATAATATTTTCCTCTTTCCTTAGTGAGTGATTTGTAGGTTTATATTGAAGATATATCAAGGAGAAAGTTTGGAAAAATTTGTCAAAGTTGTCATCAAGCATTGGAGAGCACCTACATGTTGATTTTCAAATATTCGTATCTAGAAACCTGAAAAAGTAGATTAACCAGAAGAGGAAGAGCATTTTCAGACTTTAAAATGTTAAAAACCCCTAACTATCCTAATTTGCCACATTTGGTGAATGAGTCGCAATACATCAAAATTTTGTATATTTCAGCATTTTCGAGTTCATCCAAGTCATCTAAGATCTTTTTGTTTAATTTCATTTGCATTTCTAGGTCATCTAGTTAAAGTTTGCATTCAATTAGGGTTTAGTGTGACATCTTGCATTTAATTTATCTTTTCAAGTCTAAACTTGGTGGTGAACCCCTTATTAGCTTAAATTCAACCTCTAAGACTTGACCATATTGCAAGAAGGATTCATCATTTGCATTGACATCTCTAGTCTCTGTTCTTGAATGAAAGTTAGCGAGGATTGTCATTTTAGGTCCTAAACCCTAGACAAGAAAGTGATTTTCCACCTTTCAGTTGCAAAGACATTCAAGTTGTCACCGTGTTTATAAGATCATTGGAGAAGACCTACAAAGAAAAATTTGACAATTCAGATCTGAAAACCAAGATGAAAAGATAAAACAAATAATTAAGAGAAGATTTAGATCCTAATTCTTCAAAAAATCGAAATTGGACTTAAACACCACTTCTAGTGTATGAGTCCTAGTACAATGAAATTTTCAATTTTTCAAGAGTTCTAGACTTTTCTTTGCTAGATTTATGTTCCTTCAAAAAAACCCTAATTTGAGACTAAATCACCTAGTCTAACGTATGAGTCCCATTCCACATTCATTTCATAAATTTCGGCATTTCAAGCCTTCACTCAAGCTCCTATAGATTACCAAATGCACACCCCTGATCTTTGATTTTTTTGTTCTATTTTGCATTCATTTATAGGTCATTTAGTAAAATCTTGGATATCATTAAGTTTAATAATTAGCTCTTGCATATTACTTGTCTTTCCAAGCCCTAACTTGGTGGTGAACCCCTCTTTAGTCATCAATCATACCCTAGGACAACCTTTAGTAGATTTTCTTCCCTCATTCCATCATTGGATTGAGATCTCTAAGGTTTCCATGAATGTAATAAGAGTGAAATAGGAACTCATCAATGTGCTTCATCTCCTAAAAGGTGAAGCACCCCATTTATTTCATTACACTTATAAAGGAAAACAATAAAATAAAATGACAAAAAATATAAAAACTCTTATAAAGGAAAATAAAATCGATAAAGAAAAAGAGACATAAAAATGATGAAACCAAATAAATGTAAAAAAAATAAAAAATAAAATGATAGATAAAAAAGGTTAAAAAATGATAATAAAAAATGATAACTACTATTGGTGTACACATCTTACACACATGGCTTACTTAATCCTAGTTATTTGTCCATAGGTAGTTTAGTTGACACTCCACTCCTATCCACTTCATGTGGATCTTGATCTTGATTTCCACATCTTGTGGATCTTGATCTTCTTGTTCTTTCCTATTTATGGTTTCTCTTTCAATCAATCTATTATGGGGTTTTACAGTATTTTGTGCTTATTTTCTATATTCTAGATATTCCTAAAATATAATATGGTATCAAAGCATAGGGGGAGATAAGGCAAGCCATAGTTGACTGAATTTTTTGTATATGCCTAAAGAATCATCTCTACTCAAACCAGCAATTGGGCTCTTTGAATCAAAAAATTTCTTTGTCTGCACATATAGAAAGCACTTGATATGGTCCTATTTGTACAAATTACAAGCACTTGAGATGGAGTGATGATTTTAAGAGTTAATTTTTCTCAATTGACTGCATGGGGGATCTCTTCTTAGTGGGTTGGGTTTGTTGATCACAAAAAATATTATGGTGGCCTTTTTTATTCAATTTTGTTCAGATTGTGCCACCATTTTCCATCAAGCCGTGCCTAGTCATTGGTGAGAAGTGGCGTCTATATCTCTAGCCTAGGATTTGATCTCTCTTAGCCATCGCATGAGAAAATTTAGAGATATGAAGATAACTATGACCAACCTCACCCATATTTTAATTTGGAGACTTTATTTATAATTTTTAGGCTATGATTTGCTTGGCATAAGGCTTTAGATGTTTGTCCCTCACTATTTTTCCCACAGATAGAGAGGGGGGCATGATTTTCATTTGTAGGTTGTCATTAGACAATTCTAGTTAGTGATTCAATCTTTGAAGGCCAAATTGAAATATGAAGGGATTTCTCACCCATTAAGAGGTTATGATCTTCCATTGAGGTGATGAATCACTGTTTGGAAGCTATGAACCCTTGAGCAGAGTTCAAAACCTTATGATACATGGGCGTTTGAAAATGACCTCCTCAATCTTTCTTCTATCTATATTAGGATCCCTCACAATAAAAGTCAATTTTATGGTAAGAAGGCATGATTTGAATCAATCTAAACATGTGATTCGCACCTACACCCGTCTCAGATTTGGCTGCCTCTAGTTCTTCACTGTGAGTTTAGCTTGCATGTAATTATTTTCTCCTCTTTTATAGGCATCTTCTAAAATTATAAGTGTAGTTGAATAAATTTATTTATGGACAGTGATAAAGTGTCAAAAATAGAGGGGAAGTTATTAGAAATTCATGCACTCATCCTATAAAGTGCCACTTTTCTATATTTTCTTTGGGGGGATTATGCAAGGTATTTTATAAATTAATGAACTGAAATAAAGTTCCAAAGGGGGTAATTATCCATTTGTAATCATGGGATATGAAACCCACTCTTTTTTAATCAACCTAAAAATGAGAAACTATAAGTTTTGGTGTGAAGGTATCCTGAAACATCTCAGGTTCCATAATCTCACACCATATTTGTATGGACTTGTTCTTGAACCAGGTAAATAGTCTCGAAAGGATAAATGGTTTAGTAATATTGATCCTATTTGTGGATTACCCAGTTTACATATTCTAGATGCCTCTTTGTATGGTATCATGGACATTGAAAGTCCACATGTATTATGGATCAAAATTTTAGAAATACATGGAAACTCCAATGTTTCTCTATTCCTACATGATCCTAATATGATCACAAATCACAACATGATTAAGATACAGAGTGTCCAGTTGACATAGAGGAAATCATCATTCCTCCACATCATCGGATTTTAGAGTCGCTTCTTCAAGAGCTTCCAACACTTCTTTGCAATAGGATAGAAGTCTTCCTAGCATTGTTGATTGGGATGAATATCTACCCGACATTTCAAGTCTTGTTGTAGAGTCTCGCATTACTAACATGGAAGCACACATTAAGGATAACAATCTTCTTTTTTATGAAACCATCATTGAAGTTTCGTCATCCTTGTCTTCTTTATATATTCTTTCTCATGCCTTGCCTAATACAATTTCTATACTGATAGAAATTGATTCTTGTGGTTCCATTTATCATCATACATCTATGATCCCTGTGGTCCATGTTCTTGAATCTTCGTCACATATAAGATTTGGCTTGGAGATCATTGAGAATTCTACGAAGACATTATGGGCACCATCTACATGTTTGAATCTTGTGCATAATTTATAGACCTTTATACTTCTTTCTACATATTCCTATCGGAAATGGGAAGATAATTTATACAATTTTTAAGATCACCTTCTTCCTAAGGGGAGAAATGTGGTTCAACATTCATGGATTCTCTTCGAAAAATTTCATTGACCATCTATGCGCACTGCAACATATCTTATGGAGGGCTTCCAATTCTCTCTCTTTCTCTCTAATGGGGGGAATATCTCTTATAATTTTTTGATAGAATTAGTTCTTGGGGGATCTTGAGTCGTCCTTCTATCTTTCTTCTTTGTTCACTTGTACATTTTTTTCTTTCTCTCTTTTTGGAGGATAGTTTTTTCCCACTGGGTTTTCTATCTTTCTCTATTTCTAAGAGTTTTGCATTGTGCATGGGTGCCTAAAATGGTCTTGTAGCCAAGACCCATCTTTTTAATTCCCACCTAAGCTATGCTTAAGGGGGGGTGTTTGTGTACACATCTTACACACATGGCTTAGTTAAGATTATTTAGTTGTCCATAGGTAGTTGAGTTGACACTCCACTTCTATCAACTTTGTGTGGATCTTGATCTTGTTTTCCACATCTTGTGGAACTTCATCTTCTTATTCTTTCCTCTTTATGGTTGTTCTTTCAATCAATCTATGAGGTTTTACAACATTTTGTGCTTGTTTTCTATCTTCTAGATCTTCCTAAAATCTAATAATTACAAACAATAATGAATAAAGATAAAAGAAGCAAAAGGAATTTGCAAAACACATTGAATATATATATATAAACGGATAATTACAAGAAACTACACAAACCAAAAAAACAAAAAAAAGAGAAAGAAACAAACAATAGAATAAAAAAATAAATCAATGATACCAAATAATAATAAATGTAAAATAAAATCAATATAAAAAAGATAGATAAAATTAAGAGGAAAAAAAAATTAAAAATAGGAAAATAACAATAAATTTAAATTAAAATAAGAGAAACAAAAAAAGAAAAAGAAAAAACCCAAAAATAAAATTATATATATATATATATATGTGTGTGTGTGTGTGTGTGTGTGTGTGTGTGTGTGTGTATACATATTTATATACATACATATGTATACACACACACACACATATATATATATATACATATATATAAATATATAATATATCAAAAGCCACATGAATAAAATAAACCACACAATCTAGAAAAAGATAAAAAAACACAAAAAGTTAAGAAATGAGAACTAACTTATAAAACTACATTAACAATTCGCAATAAAAAATATCTAAAGAAAAGGAAATATAGAAACGAGAATATTTGTGGGAACAAATAAAAAATGAAACAAAATAATAAACACATAAATAAAAGAAACTACACAAACTACAAAAGACATAAAAAGGAGAAATTAAATTATAGTAGAATAAAAAATTAAATGAACGATACCAAATAACAATAGATGTAAAATAAAATCAATATAAAAAACATAGATAAAATTAAGAAGAAATGAAGATTAAAAAATTTGAAAGTAACGAATATATTAAAAGAACTAAGACAATAGAAATAAATTAGAAAAAACCCAAAACATATCAAGAAGGAATAATAAATAGGAAGTACTTAAAAGAAAAAAATAATTAAGAAAAGAGCACAAGGGAAACAAATAAACATAAAAGATAGAACTGCAAAAAAGGCCAACAAAAAATATGACAAAGAACAAGCAGCCAAATAAATGTGAAAGAACAAAATGAACATCAGCAAGAAGAAAGAAAAACTAAAAGAAAATGGAATGAAAGAGGGAGAAAGAGAAAAAAATAGAAAAAACAAGGGAAGAGGCAAAAACTTGGATTAAAAAAACAAAGAGAAAATAAATTAAAATAGGGGGAAGAAGGGGAGCGAGCAAGTAAAAGAAAGAACCCAAAAAATACAGGCAAGCACCGACGGGCACAAAAGAAATAGGCAAGGAGGACAAGATCACTAACCTAAATGAGTGGGGGCAAATCGGGGGTGTTAGGAGGGACGAAGACGAACGGGAAGATGAGGAATCAAGGGGCAGGTCGGGGGTGTTAGGGGGGAGGAAGACGGACGGGAAGATGAGGAATCAAGGGAACAAAGGGGGGTGAAAAGAGGGGATATGGTAGGATCTTAGTTTAGATAGTAAGGGATGTTAAGAATGATTAAACTTCCATCTTTCATGGCGATTGAGGTTTGAGGGGTGATTGTGGATTGTGATGGTTTCTTTAAATTTCTTTTTAAATAAGTTGCCTTTTTTGAACAAGATTTGAGTGTCTTCCAAATGAATATTTAATTCTTGTGCTAAAATATTTTGGTTTCTATAGTTTCTTAGATCTTTTTTATTAGGAATTGTTAATGTAGTTTTATTTGTTAGTTCCTTTTTTTTTCTTTTTCTTTTTTAGTAGTTTGTGTGGTTTATTTTATTCAAATGATTTTTGATATATATATAATTTTATTTTTGGGTTTTTTCTTACTGTTTTTTTTTATTTCTTTTTTTTGTAATTTATTTATTGTTTTTCTATTTTTAATCTTATTTTATCTCTTTTTTATAGTGATTTTTTTTTACATTTATTGTTATTTGGCATCAACGATTTATTTGTCTATTCTATTGTTAGTTTCTTGTTTTTTATTTTTAGCCTTCTTAATTTATTTTAAGTGATTTTTTGTATTTCTTTTTTATTATTATGATTTTTTTGTCTCTCATTGTATTCCTTTTTCTATTGATTTCTTTTTTTATACTTTCTTTTGTCTTTTCCTTTTTGGTTAATTTTGGTGGTTCTATATTTTGACTGAGTGTGATCGCAAACATTGATCCAAAAAGTTCACACACAATCAAATCCATAAATCACTTAGAATTAAACATTATGGATTGTGAAAACTTGCTATCATTAAAACTTACATTTATTTCTTTTTACATTAATAAAACTTACACTTTTTTTTTTCAAAATCTAGAAAACAATAATTAGAATACTATAATGAAAAGTACTAGCCACTAATCTCATGTGAAAAAAGAGGGGGGCCTGGAAATAAGCAGCAACTGCATATTTCTAAAAATCCACGTGGCTCCACAAATTTCTTTCCCTTTGTTTTAATATTTGATTTTGTTTTTGTTTTTCTAATTTTTAATTGTACAAATTATTATTAATACTATTAATACAAATTTATTGTACAAATTATTATTAATACTATTAATACAAATTTAAGCTGGCTGCTTAAAAATAAGCAGAAAAACTAAGCATTCATGGGGCCATCAGCTCCACAAATAACTCCTAAATAAGTGAGTAGTTGCTGCTAGCCAAAATAAGCTAAGCAGCTGCATGAAGACATGAGGTAAGTGTAACTTGTTAATATTATTATTTGAAAAATATCTATTTTTAATTATTTATCTAAAAATCTAAATTGAAAAAGTTTACAAGAAAACAAATCTTATCCTATATTTTCTTAATTTAAAGCTAAGACTATATAAGCATGTAGTTGTTTTTAAAAATTATATATTATATTTTCTAATATTTTAAAAACTTTGACAATTGAAATCATTTCAACAATCTTCCATTTTTTTTTACAATTTTTAATCATTGATTTTTTTAAAAAGTTGTTCAATTCATATAAAAACACCTTGGATGTGAAAATGAATATAAAACTCTAAAAATATCATTCTAACTTACCCTTCTTTAAACTTCTTCAAAGAGTATGCCACTTAAAAAATATTTTATTAAGTTTATTAAAATTTTATTGATAAGGTGAGCAAATCATCTTTAATCCACACTTATCAAGTGGAGCACATCTTTTGGTCTTCCAAATTCAATATGGATGTTATTATATTACTTAGTGCACGAGTATCTTTTCTCTCGGTAATAGGCGCATATAAACTAGAGGACAAAATGAGGATAAGAAGGCAAACAAATAAAATAAAATAAAACGAAAATGTATTTATATAGCTGGGTGCCCAACCACTTGGAATGTGGATTAACAAGGAAAACTGAACTTGGTCCGCCATACATTTAAAATATAATTCCCATTAGTACAAGGGGAGAATAAAAACGGCGGATGGGTTCACCGTTCGCAAATAACTGTCACGAACGTCACATTAAATTAAAAAATCCATACAGGTGGATTTGGACAGTTGTTATCAATAGATGAAATGACTATTCCACACACATAGCGATGGTATATGGCAAATTCATCGTAGCAAAATTAATCGTATTAATATTTTTTACTATATATTTTCAAAACTTTGAATTTTTTTAAGAAAAATTATAATTTTCACCTACTTAAAATTTATTCACAATTTTATTGATAATATATTAAAAATTGATTTACTTTTTATTATTATCATAAAATATATTGAAAAATATTTTTATTGTTATTATCATAAATCAAATTCTCTAAAGTTAATGCGATTAATTTTTTATTATCATAAATTAAATTATTCTTTTCCAAAAAAAATTCAAAACATAAATGTGATTAATTTTCTGCCTCGGTGAATTGCTAGGGGTGAATTTTACTTCGCGGTGAATTTGTCATGGCAGTGAATTTTCTCACGATGAATTTTTCATTAGGGTGAATTTTTCCATTGTGAATTTACCATCGATGAATTGTTGAGGATGAATTTTCCTAGAACCCATAACGATAGTGTGTATATAGCAAAAAAAAAATGCTAAAACCTTTACTGTGAAAGCCCTGATATTAGTTTTCAAATCGTTACAATTGCACGGGAACTATTGTTTTCATAATATTAGTAAACAACGCGAAACGATAACTCAAAGCACGAGTCAAGGTAAAAATTTACGCCCAATTGTTTTAGCAGAGTATACAAAGACTGAAATATTTTTATGGTTGAGAATATCTTCATAAACGTCTATAAATAAGATAAATCTTTGAGCAATTTTAAGCAGGAAATTTTGCTTTCTCCGTTCTTTATTCCATAGTTTATGTTTTCAGAGGCTCGTTGATATTTGGCTGCAGGATGAAGATTTTTTTCATTCATGATTTTTCTTTTGTAACCCTGGTACTGTTATTGTCTTCTCTGTTTTATTCCTTCTCTTTAAGTGAAGCTCGTGAGCTCAAAGGGAAGGGCAGTCATCTTCCTCCAGTCTCTAGTCCGAAAGCTGAAGCTGAAAAAATCAAAGAGAAGGTGAGTAATGTAAAACCAGGAGGACTTTCAGTCATTTTTATTGAGGAAAAAGGACACCCCCTTTCTCATATTGGTCATGGAGAGAGTTATGTAAGTATTACAAGGAAAACATTGGAAGATGTTCCTGTGAATGATCATAGTGCAGGTATTGGGCATGATACACCTCCAATGACTCCGTAGAGCAGAACTGACACTACTTTTAGTATGTTTCTTATGAATTAGATAGAATGTATTTTGACAAGTAGGAGATTTTTTTTCACATTGTGTCAAATTATGATATTGTTATCAGGATTCAATTGTGTAGTTAAGCATGTTCGAGGTGGACTACTACTGGAATGGATGACCTCCCAGGAAGGTCCAGTGCTTCACTTTTGTTAGCATCACCTAGATGCGATAAGTATTAAGTGGACCATTCATTATCATGAGAGATGGGTTCTTGTGAACCACTATTCATAAAACATGAGTCGATGAGTTTGACTCGAAATTACACAGTTAAATCCTGATAACAATATCATAATATAATGTATTTTATTTTTCCTAATGTTCTTTGATATAAATAAAAAATGCAAACATCAAAGAGAAATTGAGCAGTCTAAACCCAGGAGGGCTTTTAATCATTTTTGTTGAGGAAAATGGACATACCCAGTACCATATTAGTCATGGTGAGAGTTATGTAAGCATAAGGAAAACATTGGAGGATGCATATCTGACTGATCATAGTCCACGTATTGGACATGACAATCCTCCTGAAAGTCTAGGAAAACATTGGAGGATGCATATCTGACTGATCATAGTCCACGTATTGGACATGATAATCCTCCTAAAAAGTCTTCAGTGCCAAATCAGGCACTATTTATAATATGTTTGTTCTGAATTACATATAATGCATATTGTTTTTCCTAGTGTTGATTCCTATAAGCAGCTATTTTGTGTACAGTATGTATTTAGGTAGAGATATGGCATCCATAACATGATGATGTAAAACCGCTAAAGCTCCTTTCGGCTGTTTTAGCCATGGGGGCACTGTTGTTATTTATCTTTGCTTGCAGCGCTTCCCCATTGAATGTTTAAAAGTTTAGTGTCTGGGTAAATTTCACGCATATCTACTAAATGTTTCACTTACAAAATAATAAATTACAGTTTATTTTATATTTTGAACTTTAAATAACGAACAACGTCGATATGCAGTTTACGATTTTTCTATAACATGTCGAAGGAATGAAACAAGTTTATTTATTTGTCACTTGTGCGCTTCACATTACACGATTTGTCTATGAAACATTTTTTATTGTCTACATTTTTCGATCAATCACATTCAGTAATCTATCATAAAAAAAAATCTTAAATATTTAATACAAACACTGATAAATATTACTTAAATCCTGTGTGGCCCAATATAGAAAAACATGCACATCATTAGTTGCGGCTAGCACTATCTGTATTGTTTATGGCTTCGAAATGTTTGTGGTATCTATGCTTTAGTTAAAAATGATATATGATATCATTACTTGTTTGTTCCGTACGATGGTTCATTGGCATTTCCTGTGGGTGTTGATTTTAAGGTTCGTATATTTCCACTTTGACTAAAATATGTCTTTATTCTTTCCACATGACTGATGGCTGACCAATATAATAATTTTGAAAGATAAGGAATTGTCGGGCATTAACAGATGGAGGATTTCGAGGGTAAATGTAGTTAAATTAAAAAGCAATGAGAGATATCTTATTTTTCTTAAGGCAGCTTTTCTTAAAGAATAACTTATATCTAATGCGAAAAATATAATTGAACTTATGCTAAGTTTTTTTTACTAGATTTCAGTTTTATTTATAAGCAATGGATTATATATTCGATTTTATTTCATTTAAAAAATAATTTAATGTGTTATTTAAATAAGATATAATTTAAATTGTTTGAAATTTTACAAATCATTGAGCATGTTTGACATTGATAAAATTAATTTTAATTTTAGTTGTATTTTAAATAAAATTGTATCAAAAGTTTATTATATATAATTTTTATTACTATTGAAATATTTTTTTATTGATTTAATTTTTAATATTTTTTTTGTATTATTAAAAAATATCATTATAAATTTTCTTAATGATAACCAATTCAATAATAAATACGTTGTCATTTCTTCTATACTAATCATTATCAAGATAATTTTATAATTTTATTTTCTATGAATTATTATCTACATGTTATAAATTGGACTCAAAATCTAAGCCTAAGGATGTGCATGTTGAGTAAGGATAGGCTAACTAATAGTAAAGGATAACTCTTCTACACTTTTGAGTTTGGAAGGGGTAATGAGCGAATTCAATAATGCTATTTTTTATTACAAGACTTTGAGGACCTCCAATAAGTAAATAAAAAGAGATTACGTGAGTTACAAAATAAATAAAATAATTTTGAATCCTTTCATATCAATGTCCAACTTACAATGTTTACTCCATGTGCACCATGGAAGCTATAATACAATCCACTAATGATAATGTAGTAAAATCTTATCATAAGATTTAGCAAAGGTTTTTATTAGAATATTATATAATAGTGTAATTTTAAAGTGGTGTTCATGTTGGAAGAAAAAAGATAGACAACTAAGAGGGGGGGTAAATCAGTTGTTACCAAAATCAAGCTTACTCAACATTAATCAACCTTTAATCTTAGATCTAATAAATAAAAGTGCAAGCATAAATCAATAACACATCAGAGACACATGAACACTAAGATTTTATAAGTGGAAACCTTGTTAGGGGAAAAACCATGGTGGATGTTAGTCCACAAGATTATACCCTGTTAAAAGTGTAATAAAGAATGAATAAAGAATGCACTTGCATTCAGGAACACTGCCTAGAGTTCGTTGCTCAAAGGGAAGACTCGCTACCTTAAATAATACAATTAGATTAAATTAATTTGATGAACATGAACTGAGAAATCAGCTTCTTCACAAGCTTGATTATAGTTCTGGTTAGGCACAAATACACTTCACTCAACCTTCTTCACACTCTTCTTTGTATTCACATGATGTTATCTTTATTCGCACATGCACACACCTACACCGAGCATATTTGAGCACACACACACTTACAATAAAGAGACAATCACTCTTATATATCCGCTACATGGATTTACATCAAAAACTTTGTCAACTACAAATAAAGAGTAAATTACAACTGTTGGCTTTGATACATAAATAAATCTTAATGCGCACCAACCTAAGTCGACCACAACATAGAAAAGACCCAAATCAACATCCTTGAGCATGCTAAAAAATAAATTATTGATCCATAAAGATCTGCAACACGCTATCACCATCATGTCGGCCAAAAACATGAAAAACATTAACACAAAAGGAAAAATATTTAGTCATGAACATGTCGATCAATGCAGATAGACTGAATTGATAAAGAATGATCTAGAAATATTACTAAACATCTCAAAAACATATACAACAACCAAATTCACCAAAATTGCAATCTCATCTTCCAAAAATACTTGCTATAGTAATTGAATAACTATAGGAACACATATCTTCACAAATTTCTCAAATATTGATGCATACCACTGGAAATTTAAGACAACATACTAGATAGACTCAGCTACAAACCCTTTAATGCACAACATCTGATTATCAATGTACAACACTTACCAACACTCTGACCTTCTCAGCTTCACTAGCTCATTGGCTGCCTGCAGTATATTTATTATAATTTTTTCAACTCCTTGACATATATAGCCTTCAGAATCACCAATGCTAATAGTGTTGACATCAATAAAAACTAGAACATCCAAAAATCTCCCCCTTTCGCATTGATGGCAACACAACTAGCTATTCACATAGTTCTCTTCCTTTTCTTGACTCTTCTCCCCCTTACATCAATATTTTTTTACATTGTTCTTCTCACCATTTGACATAAATGGAAAAGGTACACATCTAAATACTCCCCCTGAGTAGCAGCCATGACAACATCAATCTAGAATAAGTTGTGGCTATAAGTTCACGGACTGATGCAAAATTTTGCTTCACTTAGTTCTAATCAAGAGGGTAAATTACCCCTAACTTCCCTCTGAGGTACTCAAAATTATCCTTAGGAAATGGTTTAGTAAATATGTTTCCAATTTTCTCCTTGGTAGGTATATACTTTAGGCTAACTTCTTTGTCACTTAATTTATCTCTCAAGAAGTGATATTTGATGGATATATGCTTTGTATTTGAATGCAACACTAGATTCTTAGCAATGTTTATGGCACTTGAGTTTTCACAGAATATGGCAATGGGTTCTTCATACTCAATTCTCACATCTCTCAATAGCTGCTTCATCCATAATACTTGAGTACAATTGTTTGTAGCAACAATATATTCTACCTCAACAGTAGATAATGAGATGAAATTCTACTTTTTGCTTAGCCAAAATACCAACTTCTTCCCTAAGAAGAATGCACCACCACTAGTACTCTTCTTGTCATTAACATCACCTACCCAATATACATATGTAAAATAATTTAAGGTAAGATCATCATCCTTCCCATACGAAAGACCAAATTCAACTGTTCCTTTCAAGCATCTAAAGATTCTTTTCACAATAGTCACATGAGACTCTTTAGGATCAACTTGATATCTAGCAACCATGCATACAACATTCATTATATTTTGGCTACTCTAAGTCAAGTAGAGTAATCCACCAATCATTGAACTTTATCTTGTTTGATTTACTTTAGAAGAATCATCATTTTGTGCAAGTTTGCATGCAGTTATGATAGGTGTACCAACTGGCTTTGAATCTTCCATACCAAGCTTTTTCAATAACTCTTTCACATACTTAGCCTAAGATATAAAAATTTCATCATATAACTGAGTAATTTGCAATCCTAAAAGTAATTTCAGCTCTCCTATCATTGAAATTTCAAACTCACCTTTCATTTCATCAGAAAAATTCATACACAAATCATCATCACCTTCAAAAATAATGCCATCAACAAAGACTTCAATGATCAACTCTTTATTCTGATCCAACTTGAAATATATATTTCTGTCAGTAGTACCTTTATTAAATCCAAGCTTCAACAAGTATATATCCAATCTAGCATACCAAGCTCTAGGAGCTTGCTTAAGTCCATATACATATTTCTTTAATTGACATACCATGTTTTGTTTGTCAATGAGTGGAAATCCATCAAGTTACTCACCATAGACTTTTTCTTCTAGATGACCATTTAGAAATGTTGACTTTTCATCCATCTGATAGAATATGTAATTCTTGAAAGAAACATTTAAGCAATAAATAATCTTACAACTTCAATTCTAGCAACATGGGAAAAAGTTTCTTCAAAATCAATACCTTCCATCTTTGAGTAACCTTTGCAAAGAAGTCTTGCTTTGTTTCTAAATACTTCACCTTGTTCATTCAGCTTATACTGAAACACCCATTTGGTTCCAATTACATTTTTGTTTTGAGGTCTAGGAAGAAGATCCCATGTATCATTTTCTTTTATCTACATTAGTTCTTCTTTCATGGCTTCCATCCAATATTCATATTTCCATGATTCATTGATATTGCTAGGTTTAGTTTTGGAAATTAGACAATACTCTTCTAAAATTCTTCTTCTAGTATGCACACCTTTTCTCTTATCTACTATGATTTGACTATCAGAATGATTTCACCTTACATACTTGGGAGTTTTAAGATTTTCTCTAACTTCTTGTTCTTGTGTTCTTTCTTCTGCACTTCTGCTAATTTCTGCTTCTTGATTCCATTGGTTTACCGAAACAATTTGAATTTGATTATGTGTAGCTTCTCTCCATTAGAAGTGAGGAATATTTGATTTTAGCATCATGGTTCTAGTAGTGTCTAGAATGGTTTTTTTCATTCTTTAAACAACTCCATTCTATTAAGGGGCCTAGGGAGTAGAGAGATGTCTTTTGTTTCCATGCTCTTCACATAAAGAATTGAATTCTCTGGAGTATAATTCACCACCTCTATCTGACCTTAAGAATTTTATCTTTTGATCTATCTCATTTTTTTCCATAGCTTTGAAGCTTTTGAACTTTTCTAATGCTTCATTTTTTTCTCTTAAGAAAATAACCCATATCATTCTAGAGTAATCATCAATAAACAACATAAAGTACCTTTCATCTTCAAGAATTTTTATTTTAGATGGACCACATAGGTCAGTATGTATGAATTCTAGTACTCCATTAGAGTTATACTATTTTATTTCAAAATAATATTTAGTCTGCTTTCCCATCTAACATTCATTGCACATAGTGTTAGTAGGTTTCACCAACTTAGGAATATATGTGACTGCTTGAGTAGAGATTATTTTGAAAGTTTTATCAAAGTTCACATGAAACAACCTTCTATACCATAACCAGCTTACATCAACTTGAGAAATTAAACAAATTTCACTAGCAGCACTCAAGTGGAAAATACTATCTCTTGTCTTTGTACCTAAAGTAATCATATTTCAAGAACTTCCCCTTATCCTTCACTTACCATCCTTGAACTAAATATTGAAACCCTTGTCTACTATTTCTCCAACACTCAAAAATTTATTCTTTAAACCTTCTACAGAATGAACATCATTAAATTATTATGCTTACCACCAAAATAAATAGTGCATCTACCATGAATCACACCAGAAGTGTTGTCTCCAAATCTTACAACACCACCATCATAGTTTTCCAAGCTTACAAACTTTCTTTTGTCACGAGTCATATGATGTGAGCATCTGTTGTTAATTACCTACTCATCCTTTTCTTCAATTTTGGTTGCAAGAGCCTTCTCAACATTCACATTACTAGTAGATTCAGTGGCCACTTGACCATTTTCTTTGATTGCAATGAATACCCATTCATCTTCATTTATAGTTTCTTTATCAGATTCATCATCAGTAACACCTTCTTCAACATAATATCGTTTCTTTTTAAATTTAGGCTTATCAGGTTTATATTAGAGACTCTTTCAGGATACCTTGATGCAAAATGACCTATTTTATTGCAAGAAAAACATTTGATAGGTAAATTACCTTTGTACTTATCATGACCTCTAGCTTCTCTTTTCACAATCAATGCTTTTGTTTCTTCTATTTTCTTTCATCATCTTCAATATCTTTCATCTCATCTTCATACTTGAATGTCTTTTTGGAACTATCTCCCGGATCATATCTCTCCTTGCTTTTCCCGGATACAGTATCTTTGAATGCAGATTCGGTCTTAGGAGTAGATTCACCAAATTCACTTAGTTCAATGGCAGAAAATTTTCCAATCAACATGTCCCTTGTCACATTTGTCACTATCCTGATTTCATCAATAGAATGAGCTTTTTTTTTGTAGGAAGGAGGCACAAATCTAAGTATTTTAGCCACAATATCTTCTTCATCCAAGACTCCACCGACACATCTAATGCTCATGTTCATTTATCTTTTGAGAGAAAGAGATTATATTCTCATCTTCACTCATCTTCATGTACTCCCACTTGCCTTTTAGACTCTATAAATTTAAAAATTTCACTAGTGCATCTCCTTCATACAATGCTTCCAGCTTTTTCAAGATCTCATGTGCAATCTTCAGACCTATCACATTTTTCATCTCTGAATCTATTAAAGCACTCAACAATCCTTCAATAGCCTTGGTATTTTTTTCACCTTCTTTGATTTCATCAACAGTAGAGGGACTATTCTGAGGAATAGTATATGCACTCTTTGTAATCTTCGAGAAAGGCTCACCAATACACTTCTAATGACATTCGACTCCAATTTTCCATAGAGAGTAGTTTTCTCCATCGAATCTAGGACTATCATTGTTGTAAGATGCCATCTTAGATCCCCTCAAGTTGTGAAGCTTTACCTTTAGAGGAACCTGCTCTAGTACCAATTGTTGGAAAAACAATGATAGACAAATCAGAGTGGGGGTGAATAAGTTGTTACCAAAATCAAACTTATTCAACATTAATCGACCTTTAATCTTAGATCTCATAAATAAAAGTGCAAGCATAAATCAATAACACATCAAAGACACATGAACACCAATATTTTAGATGTGGAAACCCTATTAGGGGAAAACCACGATGGATGTTAGTCCACAAGATTATACCCTGTTAAAAGTATAATGAAGAATGAATAAAGAATGCACTTCCATTCAAGCACACTTCCTAGAGCTCACTGCTCAAAGAGAAGCCTCACTTCCTTACATAAGAAAATCAGATTAAATCCATTTGATGAACATGAACTGAGAAATTAGATTCTTCACAAGCCTGATTATAGTTTCGATTAGGCACAAATACACTTGACTCAACCTTCTTCACACTCTTCTCTACATTTGAATGATCTAATATTTATCCGCACATGCACACACTTGCAATGAAGAGACAATTGCTCTTATATATCCGCTACATGGATTTACATCAACAACTCTGTCGGCCTCAATACATAAATAAATCTTAATGCACACCAACCTAAGTTGGTCACAACCTAGAAAAGACCCAAATCAACATCCTTGAGCATGCTAAACAATAAGTTATTGATTTATAAGGATCTGCAACACACTATCACCATCATGTTGTCCAAGAAGATGAAAAACTTGAACACAAGGAAAAATATTTAATCACAGACATGCCGATCAATGTAGATGTACTAAACAGATAGAGCACAATCTAGAAACACTGCTGAACATCTTAGAAAAATATGCAACAACCAAATTCACTAGAATTTCAATCTCATATTCTAGAAACACTTTATATAGTAACTAAATAACTGTAGGAACATAGATGTTCATAACTTTATTAATTCTTGATACATACACCTAAAACTTTTGGACAACATACTAGATATACTCAGCGACAACCCCTTTAATGCGCACCTTCTGATTATCAATGTACAACACTTTCCAACACTCTAACCTTCTGAGTGGCTTTCTACAATATATTTATTAAAATTCTCTCAATCTCCATGACATATACAACCTTTAGAATCACCAATTCTAATAGTGTTGACATTAATGACAACAACATATCAGCAATGCAACCACAACATCCAATAGTTCAATCTTATAATTGTTAATTAGATCTAATTAAAAGAGAGTTAGATGGTGTAACCATTCTAAATGACATCACCAAGGATTGAAGAAACATTTGTACATTAATGTAAATATGACATTAAGGACAAGAAATAAATACTTGCATCTTATTATAATACAAAGACTCAAAATCCCTCAAAAAATTTGGTGTACTTTAAATATTTGTCATAATTTTTTAGGTAACTTGAAGAACCAATATTATAATTTGATGGAAAATTAAGGTGGAAAACCTAAATTAATAGGAAGGCTACCATGCTATTGAGTTTAGGTGTGGAATACACATTTCAAGTCCTAATAATCTAATAGATTATTTTATTTTATTTATATATTATTTTGTATCATTTACGAAATGGGTCATCCCAATTATTACTTAGTTGATATTACGTGTGTATGACATTATGCATATAATAATTTATATGAGTGTCTAATTTTATTGTCATTCCCACTTTTTATGTTAATAAACACAAAACAAAACCCAATTTTTTTTGCAAAATAACTTGAAATCAGATAAAGTTAACTAATGATCTATGTGCAACAAATGGAAATATGTGCACATTTCCATCATAAGTACAACAAATAGAGTGTGAGAAGAGGGATAATAAAAATTAGGTTTAAGATAACCCTTCTTTAGACCCTAATGACAATGGTCACCTAATAGGTTTGGGTGTCTAAACAAGAGTCCTTTATTATTTTTGAAAAATCAACAGTAAACATTATGTGACCTTCTTGTATGATTCATAGTTTGGTAATCTCTAATATAGTCTTCAACTATAAAACTTGGACCTAAAATAATAGGAGAAACCAAATTAAAGTGATATAATGGCCAATAGGAGATCACCTCCCAACCATAATATTAAATATAACCCATCCACAAGCATGGGGTCACATAGAAATCCAAGGTTGCATACACATTACACATTTTTATAACAACATTTAAGCACTTAGATTTTCAACAATGATACACAACACTAGATTGCATAATACAAGGATTTACATAAATACAACAATCCCAATGTAACCCACACAAAACAAAAAATTCCTACTATACAATCCTACATAGGTAGAGTGGCACTCTACACAATAGGGGAAAATAATTCACTATTCTATAATATATTTTATATACACATACCCATTTCTTCAACTCTAATTTCATAGTTTTTTTCCACTTTCATTACTGAACTTTGCTCCTTAATTATAGATTCATAGTAGGATACTCATATATCGAAACTTTCATTATAGGTACTCATACCAAAAACCCCTAAAATGGGAGCCACACTAGTCAACCCCTATCATATAGAGAATCAAATTCTCATAAGAGAAGTTCTACTCCACACAATATTTTTTATAATAAAATAAAATTCAAACTATGTTAAAAAATTTAGCCCACAAACATAACAATATTTCACAAGAGATTCATAATTTCCATAAAAAACATATGAATAAGAACACTCCAATAATGGACATTGCAAAAAATTACAATATCTATACAATAAGGCTTGTATCCTACCTTAAAACACTTTCCAAAATTGGTACATTTGGTTAAGTTTCTTCAATCTTCCTTCTCCTTCCAATAATTCCTCTCTACCCTTTTTTATTTTCTCTCCAACCTAAAAAAAATTGTTTTAACAAAAGAAAACAAAAAGAAATTAATGAACTCCCAAAAGATAAAAATCTCTCTCTAACCTCAAGAGATGATCACTAATAGAAAAGGAGAAAAATTTCCTCCGCTAACTCCCCAATAGCTAAATTACTTTACCATTTTCATCACCTTTTTTAAATGACAAGTTTAAGGTTCCTAGAATAATTTTGAAAGGTGTTTTGAATGTTTAAAATATTGCTAACACCTATAACTAACACCTAGGGTTAAATTTTGATGATAAAAACTCGATTAATCAACTATAATTTTTTTGAGGAAAATGAAAGAACTATAGGAATATAATTATGAGAATTTGACCATATGTCATGTGTTGTAATAAAAATATCGTAGGGAAGCACCTTCATCCTATGATATTATATGCCTTCTTTGTTCCACTTAAAATAATTCCCACCATAATGCACAATTTTTTCTTAAATTGAATGTTAGATAATTTAGTATGATTTAATTCATAATGGTGATAATGATTTGTAAACCTAATGTAATAAAGACATGTGAAAATTTCTTCATTTTAGTAGAAAATGAAATCACTACTTAAAGATGTATATAGAAATACTAATGATACAATCCGATCAATCCTTTTACAAAGATTATAAGTAAAAATAAAATTAACTTTAATACTTTCAATATAAATATCCATTTATAAAGTACTAGATAAATTCTCTATCTCTATAGAAAGAAATAAAAAATTATTCCACGGAAATAGGATGCATATGTCTTGAAGATAAATTTTTAGCTTTCTAAAAGCCTTATCCATGAAGAATAATGTGGAGTGCGAACGTCCTCATGAAAATTTGTCATCCTGAATGGAAGGACATTGGTAAAAGTTCAAGATTACTTGTAATATATTCCTACACACACAAGGAAAATATCACAAAACCATTCCATACAATAATTTTAAAGTAAAAAAGTATAACAAAAAGCAAACTATAAAACCCCGACTATAAGAACCAACAAAAAAACACAAGGAAAGAGTTATCACTAGGAATATTTATTTTCTTCTAGTTAGTGAACCTTACACACAAAGAGAGAAGGAGAAAATTATGGGTTTGGCTATTTAGGGGCTTTCCTTATTCAAACCCCCTTATTTTTTTTTTGACCTCCACAAATAATGAGTATTTATTTTGATAATATTGATAAAATTTATTGAAGATGATTAATTGAAAAAAATATCCAATACCAATTATACATAAAATAGATTAAATTTACAATTATAACTATAGATATACCTAAAAACTACCATAGAAGTTCCACATATAAATAGGAGACAAAAAAATGAAGTAGGATCAACTAGAAGTTGCAAAATACTTCCAAAGTGGATTCAAAAGCTATAACAATGGTTTCTTACTTAATATCACAATGAAAAAGTGACATGGAAGATAAAAAGAGAGTGATATTCTCTTCAAAATCTATGACATTATTCAATAAAGTTGGAGAGATTCAAAACAAAAGTGCATGTGCGAATGTTATTGGGAGAGAGAGAATGAGAGTTTTTTTCCTTTTTTTCCACAAAATATCAAGTCGAGACATTTTATCAAAACATGATTGTTACACAGGGGTATTACATTTTATATATTCTAGGCAATGTATGGTCCAATAACCACTTGAATCATGAATTTTCATGGGACACTAGTGCATTGTGCAAATGTCTCCACATGGAACTTCCATG
Organism: Sequoiadendron giganteum; assembly: GCA_007115665.2. NCBI lineage: Eukaryota > Viridiplantae > Streptophyta > Pinopsida > Cupressales > Cupressaceae > Sequoiadendron > Sequoiadendron giganteum. The sequence continues at coordinate 337,087,854 of CM021100.1, read as the reverse complement.
TAGGAAAAACATAATCAAATATCTAGGATCATCATAAATTTGATAGCCAAGAGATATTTGAGTATCAACACTTTACATTTAAACCATTTTTGTATTATGACCTAAAGAGGAGGAAATAATTTATTGTGAAATTGCAAGGGTACAAAAAAATCACAGTACATTTTTCCCACACTTTAGCAGGCATATACTTTATACTAACTATGAATGCTAAATAAATAATAACTTATAATCAAAGATCACCAAAGGATACTATAGAGGAAGAAAAATATTTAAACCACATGGATATGCCCCCATGGATGAGACTTGTAAAACAACTAAAATATCTTGCACAAAATAGACATGTAATGTATAAATTATAACATAGAATAGATTATCTAAAAAGGATCATATTAGACAAAAGGAAAACAAAATAGATATTCATACTAGCACACAAAAATGAAAACATAGAGATTGAATAAGAAAATAAATCTATCAAGAAGACCATGAGGATTGAATATTTTGATAAATTATTTTGATAGTGAACCGCCAAAAACATATACAAACAAGGGAAAGAGGATTCTCTTTACTAGGATTCTAGGGTTTTTCACCCTAGATGAACTTTTTTAGGAATGACACTCTCTCCACTTTGTTGATATGTTTAAGGCTAAGTTCATTCCAAAAGGAAAGGGGGGTTGATTTTATGATGGTTATGAATTTGTGTGATGTGTGGCTAATGTTGAAAGTAAAATGAAACTAATATAAATATATGCAAATGTAAATAAAGTAAAACTAAGCTAATGCAAACTAACTAACTATATGCCCTAAATGTGTACCTTTTGGAAAATGATAGAGCAAGATAGGAAGTGTGTACATGGAGAAATCATTTGACAATTGAATACTCCTAGAAGCTCATGGAAAGTGCTGGAAAATGACAAAAGGACACTTATGCCAAGAGGGGCGACCTAGTTCTCCAACTAGAAAAATTTCCCGAAACAGGTTTTAGGGAAATGGGTGTCGAAAAACACAAAAACCCTTTTCCGGGCCTAGCATGGAGAAAAATTCACCAATAGGGGCGACCTAGTCCTCTTGTGCATTTTTGAAGAACTAGGCTTTGGTTTTGTGGGTCTTGATTGCTGTTCCCCTATTCTGCAACAATCCATGACAGGAAGTTCTGAAAGTGACCTACAACTTGTCTTTTGTCCTTCCTACATCTTGAGAATTTGGAGTTGACTCCAAGATAATTTTCTTACTTCTTGAAATTTGTTTTCCTTCACCTAAATCGCATGAAAAGACCTGAAAACACATGCAAAGACCAAAAATAGATGGAGTTGGGATATAGGGGTTTTCCTAAGTCAAACCCCTTTGTAGGTGATTAAACCCAAATGTGATAAAGACAAAGGAAAGCGACAGTGAATGATAACACAATAGAGTACGTTACCAAACCTTTATTGATGGTCTGCAACATATATGAACAACTTCAATGGAGGAGGTTTGAAAACTCTAATGCTTGTATTCTTGATGATTGAGTGCAAATATGAGCTAGAGAGTAAAAATGAACCAAGAGAGTGAAAATGAGCTAGACAAGAGACAAAATGGAGCGAAAAACCCTTATTTGTACATGTGAAACCCTAATTCTCCCAAAATACAACCTATTTGGCCGACTTTAGGGTTTTGGAGGCAATATTCTCGTTGAATCTTATTTGAAATTTGAATTTTATGCTTAGAGGGACTAGGTCACCAAAAGTGGATGTAGTCCTCCTTGGAAAATTTTGATGATTGTCAGGAATTGATCTATGTTTAATAAAGTTTACTATATTTTCCTCCTAAAACACACTTAGGTTAGCACTAAAGATGTATTAAAAGGGAAAATTAGCATATGAAAAGGGTTGATTTAGGGGTGACAAACCTAGATAAGTGTGAAAATGCAACACAACACTTTACAACACTTTGTATTAAGGCTTAGGAAGGCATAAGAATGTATTATTTAGGTGAGTTATGCTGAAAGGGTCTTAGAAAAGTTAGGAAATATATTACAACATTTCACAACACCTTAGTAAAATGTTATTAGAGTAGTGATGACTTGCAAGCTTACAGGGCCAAATCAAGGTGATGAAGGCCAAAATCCACTGAAAAGGGCCAAAATGAGTGAAAAAGTGCCAAGGTATACACTTTTTGGTGACACATTTAGCCCTCACTTTAATGAGAGCATGAAAATTCTTTAGACTCACCCTAAAGTAGTTGAACCATGCACATTGAGCGGGATCTAGCATCCTCATGCTAGTAAGATGAGATGACTCATGATCAAGAAGGATGAACAAGCCCCCAGGATCAAGAACCCATGGAAAACTAAACATAAGTGCAAAATATTAGACAAGGAATGATGTAAAAGGGTGGAGAGAAGTTGGATCGATCTTTGACCATTTGTCAAACTCATTGTGTATGAGATCTAGGCTATTTATTTGAAAAAAAAAAGGGTACTCACACTTGGCAGACAAAAATTTTGGTTGTTTTCCAAGCGAGGATGCCGAGAGGTTGTGAAAGACACACACAAAGGTGGTTATGGGGAAATTCATGCCGCTAGTTGGGTTTCCCGCTCAACCATACCAAAGTTGTACTCCCTGACAACTTTGATAAGGCTCCACAAGAACAGGGGTGTGAATCATGAGACAAGCAAAGCCTTGGATGCTTAGAACCCATGAACAAGTGGAAGCTGGCACTACAGGCATGCAAGTTGTGTTATGCAACATGACCATGTATGCATGAATCTAAAAATGATGCATTATAAAAAATGAAAAAGTAGAGAGGTGCAAAAGAAATGAAAAATTATAGTGCTTAGAGGAGTCTTGTTTAGTTCATTTGAGGTGTTTATACTTAGGGAGAATTATGTATAGTGTTTTCGAAAGAGTACCAATCAAAGTATAGAATATTCACAACTTAGGGGATGCAATGTGTTGGATTAGGCCACTAAGAGGAATGTAATGTACTAAGAAAAGTCACACTTAAAGAAATAAATTATACCCATTATCGTCCACAAGTTAGAAAATGCATCAAGTGAAGTAACAAGGCTACACTAGGAAGCACAGGAAAAGGGAAAAACCAATGAAAATGTAGAAAAATAAAAGTAAAGCAGAATAGTGCTAGTGTATTCCCCCAGTTTAAAGGGATTGCTAGAAACCTCTTTGTGAGCAATTTCTTTAAAGTAGAGAAAGGCACAATGCAAAGGGAGCATGAGAGCCTATCAAGCAAAGAGTATCCAATAAATGCTATGTCATGTGAAAAAGAAGCAAGCGAAAGAGAGGGGGAGAGAAACACCAAACACACAAGGGATCTATGTATTTGAGGTTGATATGTTCGTTTCTGCAATATTTTTAAGGAGTGTGAAACTATCATCATATCCTCAAACATAGAGAATAAGAAGGACACATAGAGAGCGAAGAAAAATGAAAAAGAAGAGTCATTTTGGGTCAACAAGGAAGAGACATAAGATTTCTCAATGCTTTGCATCATCCCCATAAAAGACCAAAGAAAGAAAAATACAAGGGATAAAAGCAAAGGAGCCTTAGTGTTTAAGTCAACATGAAGGAGACCATGCGGTCTCGATGCCATGCATCATCCTCAAATGAAAAGAAAGAAGGGCACAAAAAAGGAAAGATAAAGGGGGTCATTTGGGTCAACATGAAGCATACATTGTGATCTTAATGCCTTGCATCATTCCTAAATGAAAGACAAAAAAGAGTGGGTGAAAAGGAAAGGGATTCATTTGGGTCAACATGAAGGAGACATTATGGTCTCAATGCCTTGCATCATCCCCACATGAAAGGAAAGAAAAAGAAATAAATTAAAAGGGAAAAATAATTTCTTTTGTGGGTCAACATGAAGGAGACAAGATGGTCTTGATGGCTTGCGTCATCCCCAAAAGGAAGATAAAAATAGAAGGTGAAAGGTGAAAGGAATAAATTGATGTACTACATAGAGAAAAAAGGAGATACATATAGAAGAATATCACAAAACAACAAAGAAGACACGGAATAAATGACATACAAAACAAAACAAAAAAGGAAAAATAAAATGAAACACAACTAGCTAGGAAAGTGCACGTCACTTGTCAAGCAAGTAATTGGCCTCCCAATCTTGCTTAGTGTAAAACTTGAGAGGGCGACTAGCAAGAGGAAGAACAACGATTACCAAAATAGTGTCAAGATAAACACTTGTCTCAGGAGAAGTCTCATGTATTCTCATAGAAGAGGAAAATAGTGAATTGAAGGTATGATGTACCTCTTCATCAATATTAGCATTATCCTCAGCATCATCATCATCATATTGGATATCTTTTGGGCTTTCAATTTTTTTTAAGCAATAAAGAAGAAGTCCTATCTAGGGGTAATGGGATCCATAGGTTTAGGCCAAAATACTTCCAAGGAATAGTTTCACTTAGATGATAATGGGTTAAAATCGCTATGATGAACAGTAAAGATGTCATTTTCGATACAAAAATTCACACACTTGTGAATGATAGATGGGACCACTTTCATAGAACAAAGCCATGGAAGATCAAGTTGTAAGATAAATTCGTCTGACTGAGGTATAATTGAAAAGGTAACATCCAATGTCTTGGGACCTATTTGAAAGGGGAGAGAAAATGATTTTATCTTTGGGCACACAAAACCATGGTGTGTTCTGACCCATGCAGTAGGGTGATTAAAGACATGTTGATCAAGATTATGTAATACAAAAAACTCTTCGGTGATGAAATTCTTGCCACATTTGGGATGTATAAGTATCCCATTTGTGGGCTTATCATAGATGCGGCCAGTGATGTAGAGAGGGCCATTAGGAAGGTTTCATAGTATATCTTGTGCAGAGAAGGATATATCAAGAGGTCCTTTGGTTAGGCCCTTTCAATGAATAACGCCAATTGCACCTACCATCTCATTAATAAGTGGGACATGAGTTACAGGTGGAAGAGAAGCAAAATGTAAATCTTATGAATCGAAATTCATTACATTGGGTGTGGAAGTTTCACTTGACTTGAAAAATGACATGTTACGATTAGGCATGGGATTGGTAAAAATATGCATGCTTTGATTAGGGGGTGCCACTGATGCATTTCTTTTAACATTAACAGTGGCAATGGATAGATGTCATGAATCAATAAGGTCTTGCACTAGGTGCTTCAGATGCTTACACTATTTAGTATCATGGCCATGTTGGCGATGAAAATAGAAATAAGCAGTGGTATTATAGGAAGAGGGTAATGGTTTGTTAGGATGAGGTGTATGGACAAGTGGTAAAGAGATCATATGTTGCTAGAGCAGCTCGGTCATGGTGTTATGTAGGGTATCGGACAGGGGTGTGAAAGTATGCTTGGGATCCCCATAATTAAAGGGCATATCTGACTTAACAGTGGCCACTTTGTTATTAATGGGTGGGGGTTGGGACATTAAGGATTGAGTTGAAGGAATCCTTTGTTCGGTTTACGAAAATTTTGGGGAGTGGATTGGGAAGAGTTATCAGATTTTTCATAACAAATAGTAGTGGATTGTGAGTCACGACTACTAGTAGAGTTATGGTAATCAAAAAGTGCCTGGCATAGGTTCATGAAGGAGGGGAACTTCATGAGGGTGAGTCTATCCTAGAGGGATTTCACGAGATTTTTGGTAAAAAGTTATGTAGATGAGTGTGAGGGATCTGGACATTGATCAAGGAATAGAGGGCTTGGTAGCAAGAGATAAAGTCAGTGATTTTCTTGGTATTAGCTTGTTTACACCTCACGAGGTTAGCTAGATTTTTCTTTGGAGCCATGTGCACTTGAAAATGGTTTATGAAATCATCCACTAACTTGTTAAATGAACTAATGGAGTTGTTGGGTAGAGAAGAGAACCAATCTGAGGCTGCATCTTTTAGGGTTCTTGGAAATAATTTGGCAAGCAACCTGTCATCAAGGGAAAATTCGCTATAGATAGCAGTGTAGGCATTAACATGGTTAGAAGGGTCACCGCTCCCACCATATTTTTTGAACCAGGGGATCTCTATGCCTTGTAGTAAAGGAGTGTAGAGAATTTCAAGGGACAATGGGTTGCTACGAACGTAATAAGAGGGAGATCCATATTGGCTATGGTTGATGGATGAGAGTTGTTGTTGCATATTAGTGATGTTTTGAAATAGTTGGGTAATGAGAGGGTCATTGTAGGTGCTGGGAGGTGGAACTGAAAGAGGTGAGGGGGTGAGAGTGGTGGAAGGAGAATTTTTACAAATGGTGAAAGGTGGTATAGTGGGAGAGATGATGTGGAGGCATGCCATAAAAGGAGGGATGCTAGTGGTGGTGGGGGAAAGTACCACACTACTAACCGGTTGCATGGTGGTTGTTACACTACATGGGGTATAGGTTAGGTTAGAAGCCATGGTTGAGGAGGGAGGAGTGGAAGGTCCGCCATGGCTAGACCTATGTGTGGGTGAATGGGATGACTTAGGTGCATGCTTCTCGTAGATTTCTAAAATATTCTTTTGTACACTTAATCCAAGATCACAGTCAATTAAATGGTCTAGGAGTTCAATCGCATGGATGGCTTTCCTTGAGATAGGTTCAAAGCTGACTTCATGTTGATAATCAGTGAGATCAAAATGAATGTGGAATATTTTATCATGTGGGAGGGGAGTATTAGTAGTAGTATCATCTAGGCACAAGGAGTTATTAAGGATTGTTTTTAGGCCTAATGCACCATTGTCAACACTAGGAGTCAAAGTTGGAGGGATGCCAAGATATACAATGAGGGTGATGTTAGTAGATGAAATGGTTCCTTGAACTTCTTCTTGCAACTATGGTGGCAAAGGAACAAGGAACACTAGATGCGTTGACACATAAACCTCTATGGAACTGTGAGTAGAAGTGAAAAAAGGTCTCTAACCGAGATTCTAGAACCAAAAACAAAAAAGGAAGAACCAAAAAGCTGAAAGGAAAAAATTACTGGAATTTTTTTGACAATTTGACAGAAAGCAAGGCCAAAAGACTAGTTCGCCCAGTATGGTGGCTTAGTCCTAGTAGTGTTTTTTTTTATCAATTTCTTGAAGTTTTGGCTATTTTTTATGGTTTTTCCTATATTGGAGTGCAAACATAAACATAAAGTGATTTTTTTTTTGTGTTGTCTTATTAACAATGCAATGAAATGTGCAAAATTACCATGAATTTTCAATAAATGCACTTTTATCACTAACCCTATGATGCAAGTTTTTAATGCAATGCAAGCTATCTTAAGATTAAATGCAAAAAATTAGAAAGATTGCTAGTGTCAATGGGTGGATTCACCAAAATGAACTACTAGAAACATATACAAACAAGGGAAAGAGGATTCTTTTTACTAGGCTTCTAGGGTTTTTCACCCTAGAAGCTGTTGGTTAGGAATGTCACTCTCTCCACTTTGTTGATATGTTTAAGGCTAAATCAATTCAAAAAGGAAAGCGGGGGTTATTTGATGATTTTTGTGAATTTTTGTTATGTGTGGCTAATTTTGAATGTAAAATGAAACTAATCTAAATGTATGCAAATCTAAATAAAATAAAACTAAGCTAATGCAAAATAACTAGCTATATGCTCTAAATGTGTACTTTCTAGAAAATGAAAGAGTGGGATAGGAAGTGTGTACCTAGAGAAATGATGTGATAGTTGAATGATCCTGGAAAGTGTTGGAAAATGAAAAAAGGACACTTACGCCAAAGGGGCGACCTAGTCCTCCAAACGAAAAAGTTTCCCGAAATAGGTTTTAGGGAAATGGGTATCCAAAAGCACACAAACCATTTATCGGCCTAGCACTGGGACAAAGTCGCCAATAGGGGTGACCTAGTCCTCTTGTGGCTTTCCAAGGAATTAGGATTTTATTTTGTGGGTCCTGGTTGTTGTTCCCCTATTCTATAACAATCTGTGACAAGAAGTTGTTAAAGTGACTTGCAACTTGTTTTGTCCTTCCTAGGGCTTGAGACTTTAGAGTTGACTTAAGGAGAATTCTCATACTTCTTGCAACACTTTTTCCTTCACCTAACCTGCATCAAAAAAACCCACAAACACATGCAAATACCAGAAATAGATGGGGTTACGATATAGGGGTTTGCCTAAGTAAAACCCCTTTGTAGGTGATTAAGCCTAAATGAGATAAACACAAAGGAGAGCAAGATTGAATGATAACACAGTAGAGTAGCTTACCAAACCTTTGTTGATGGTCTACAACATGTATGAGCAGCTTTAATGGAAGAGGTCTAAAAACCATAATACTTGGATGCTTGATGATTGAGTGCAAATATGAGCTAGAGAGTAAATATGAACCAAGAGAGTGAAAATGAGCTAGAGGAGCAAAAAAATGGAGGCAAAAACCCTTATTTGTACATTTGAAACCCTAATTCTCACAAAATACAACCTAATAGGCCAAACCTAGGGTTTTGGAGGCAAGATTCTTGTTGAATTTTATTTTAAATTTGAATTTTATGCTTAGAGTGATTAGGTCGCGCAAAGTGGTGAAATAGTCCTCCTAGGAAAATTTTGATGATTATCAGGAATTTATTTATGTTTAATAAAGTTTATTATATTTTCCTCCCGAAACACACTTAGGTAAGGACTAAAGATGTATTAAAAGGGAAAATTAGCATATGAAAAGGGTGGACAAGCCTAGATAACTGTGAAAATGCAACACAACACTTTACAACACTCTGTCTTAAGCCTTAGGAAGGTGTAAGAATGTATTATTTAGGTGAGTTATTCTAAAATGGTCTTAGAAAAGTGAGGATATATATTTCAACATTTCACAACAACTTAGTAAAACTTTGTTAGATTAGTGTTGAATTTCAAGCTTACAGGGTCAAATCAAGGTGATGAAGGCCAAAATCCATTGAAAAAGGCTAAAATGAGTGAAAAAGTGCCAAGGTATACATTTTTTGGAAACACATTTAGCCCCCACTTTAGTGAGAGTATGAACATTCTTTAGAATCACACTAAAGTAGCTAAACCATGCACATTGAGTGAGATCTAGCGTACTCATGCTAGTAAGATGAGATGAATCATGATCAAGAAGGATGATCAAGCCCCCAAGATCAAGATCCCATGGCAAACTAAACATAAGTGCAAAAGATCACACAAGGAATGGTTTGAAAAAGTGCCAAGGTATACACTATTTGGCAACACGGATAGCATGGCTATTAAGCTATGTTATGCTAGAAACCATACAATGATTTTCATTTATCATGGTTGCTCCAAGTTGCATTTTAGAAGAACCATGCAAAAGATAGGACATATGAAGATTGAATATCTAGAAAATAACATGCTCTGATAGGTGGTTCATATGTTATCAAGATGTTAAAGATAATTTTTATTTGAGATACAAATGTTGTTGTGTATTGTGATAGGTCATCTTAAAATAGTTGCATGACTCAAGGAGTATAAGCTAATTTATGTAGAGAGATGAAATAAATAAAATCTTAATGAAGTAACATGAGTTAAGATATTATGTCATGAAATGAAAAATATTGTGCTCGTGGAATATCATTACACAATGTAGGGATGACACATAAAATTTCTTCCACAAATGATATTGAAGGATCTATATACCTATGGTCAGTATGAGTTCATAATAATTGAATGTATATCATTTGAAGTAGATTTTTGTAGATTTTTCATTCCCCAAGTGTAGTAGAACTACAAACACAAAGGAAGAAATTCATACTTGAAATTAAATATTTTTTTTGGGAAAACATGGAAGAGACCTAAATGCCTCAATGCGTTACAACATCCGCTAAAATAAAAATTTATTATAAAACATATCATAGAATGATGAGGAAATTAAAATAATTGATAATTTTTTTATCTCCTCTATATTTATGTAGTTATAGGGGTATCATGGGTCCTTTAGGTAATATTATAAAAGAAAAGTACACATGAAACACACACAAAAAAAGTAAACAAGACAACTAATATCTATAGATAAAGGGGAATACTCCTCTAAAGTCCTATGAATAGATCATTGGTCTCCCAATCTTGATCATATAGGGGGGGGGGAGATCAAACCTATAAAGGAAGTAATATTAAAGAGATGCTAGGAACATCACCCACAATAAGAGCTAAATAACTAGTTTCAAGTAAAACTTCATCTTGAATATCCTCTTTGGTGATTATCAATAATTTTGTAAAGATTGTGGATAATGCTAGAATACCATTGGTCAATTCAAATAGATTCTCCTTATTAAGATAAGATAGTGAATTAATATCAAAATATATTAAAAAATGATTTCTACCACTAACCTCACAAATTGGAGTAGTTATAGACATAACAAAATTTTACATTTTATTCATGAAGATAAATAATTAAGAGTGGTCTACAGATGGTAGAGAGGGTGGTTTTGGTTTCTATTTTCAATGGAATTGAGCTGGATAGTGTCGTGGATTTATTTTGTGAGGTAGTTGGGGGATATTAATGTCAATGGTGGTAGTGTAGATAATATTTGGAAACACTTCATGAAAAGTGCATTCAAATGAAATTAACTTGGAATGTGTTGCACTAGGTATCAAAGATATATTTTCCATGTCTATCAGAGTAAAAAAATGGTGGGAGTTCAAGAAGATTTGGCATTAGAGGAGGTTTCATCGAAGGAGGCCAAAACACTTACACCCTCTTTGGGTGAGCTTCATCAGTTTCTCAAGAAGCAACAAGAGGTGGCATACAAGAAACCAAAAATAGTGGTGGAGATGGAGAGGAAGAATGAATTACAAAATTTGTAGATGTTTGCATAGAAGGACTTTCAAAATCAATAATTTGTATAGCAACCTACTCACAAGACAACAACACCAATGATTCTTATACTCTCACATCTATTAGTTACATTGGTGATGATGTCCATTGGAATCTATAGTAGATGGATCACTCTACTCCAATTATGAGGTTATCCTCACTTTTCAAATAGGAGGAAGAAGGGTAAGTGCAAGAAGTTGGGTCCACAAAGAGGGGAAGTTTCGGCCAAAAAAAAATCTCGCAGAAAATGCGTAAGCGTTAAGCATGGGGTACTCGAGCCTAAAAAATTGCGTATGCATTATATAACGCATACACTTTTTATAACACGTACAAGTCATTTATTTTTAAAAAAATACTTTTTAGAAATGGGTACCCATTTTAAAATGTGTACTCATTTTGAAAAGAAAAACGGGTACCCATTTTAAAACGCGTATGTGTTTTGCTTTTCAAAATGGGTACCCGTTTCTAAAAAGTATTTTTTTTTTAAATAATCAAACACATAAAGAACACATATGCGTTTTGTAATGTGTATGCATTTTTAAAAATGCATATGGATTATTAAAAATTTGAATCCTCAACCCACCTACAGCTTTGGTTTTAGATTCGGGAAAGGTTTGGCAATCCAAGCTTTAGCCTTTGACCTGCAACTAAAAAACTAAGGCAGATTGAAGAAGAATGTCCAACTTTGACAATATGGCTAATGGACTTTTTTTCTGAATCAATCTATAAAACTCAAACCCATTATAGAACACAATTTCTAGTTTCCAAATGTATAATTTTTATTAATATTGGATTATATTTTCTATTTTTTAATTACTTTCAAAGCAAACTAGTCCTTAAACTTGAAATATCAGACTTTTTTTTGTTTCTTAATAACTTTTTTTTAGTGAAGTTTCTTATAAAAAAAATTATATGACATCAATCTTTAGACAATTCTCTACACAATGAAAAAAAAAAATTCAATTTTTTTTTAGTTTAGGTCAAATTATGTTGTCCGTACACGTTGATTTTTAAAAATAACAATTAACGCCAATAAACATTTAATAAAAAAATATATATTCAACAAAAAATTACAAAAAAAATTCCTCATCAATCTTCATGTTGTTAGCTCTCTTTACCCAAAATTAATTATTAAAATACTTTTATTTGGGTCAAAAAGTGGTGTCCATACACATGCATGGTATGGTAAAAAAATAGGGACTTTTAAAAAGTGGTTTTTATAGATCCCTATCAAAATTTAATTTCTACAATTTGGGTATTTGAATAATTTACATATTTAGAAACTAGATTCAAAATGATAAATTTCATAGTATTTACTTTTTTGAAAATTCATTGTGTAAGTGCCTCAAATTTTCATTCCAAGTGTGACAAATTCTGAAAACAGAAAAAACACTTCCACTTTTTGAGCTTTTTGTGGACCCAACTTCTTGCATTAGCCTTAAACATTTTTTTAGTTGGGTGTTGAGAGATTTGGGGTTAACATTTCATATCCTACACCATTGGTTTCTTTCCTATTTATTTCATGGGTGTAGTTAGAGGAACAAAAGGAACCGCTATATGATGATGCATGAATGGTCCATGAGAAGATATACATCCACTAAAATAATTTCCTTTCCCTATAGGAGGGTTAGGTAGAGGAATGGTAGCATCCATAGGAGGATATAATATTTGAGGAGAATATTTTCCCAACATAAATTCCTTTCCTTATTTTCCAAATTTGATTTTTTGGGAAGAATATGTGTCATCATAGGTTGAGAAACCTTAGGGGGGATGAAATTTTTACCCAATAAATCACTCTTATCCTTAACCACCATAGGAGTAGGTGTTGGAATTAACAGATACTACTATGGTCAGTAAATTAAAGGGGAATAAATCACCTAAGAAGAAGAAGGAGCTAATAAGGAAGAATATGTTGAACTACCTAATTTAAATTTAGAATATTATTTGAATAAAAAATTCTAATGAAGTTGCAATGATCCTAAAGGAGTGGACAAGAAATAATCAAGATAAAATTTTCCATTAGATACAAGTGGTTTATATCTAACATCCTATATTGTATACACTATAACATCATGAGGAAACATTAAACACGTGTGTACTAATAAATTTACTAAATTCAAAAGAAGTTATCCATGGAATGTCTAGCTTCACCATGAATAAGTCATATCTGGGGATAATAAAAAATATGGTTTTCTTTTAGTTGAGTCACACTTGGACTAACAATGTAATGGAACCCATTATAGGAAAATAAATACCATCCTACTTATAGATAGTCACTAGAGTTCTATCATACATGTATTTCAATCCACTGATAAAGAGTATTTCTTTTGTTATAAATTTGACCCTGCTAGCAAGATCAACAAGGACACCATTAGTATCTATCTCATTGAAAGTAAATTATGTAAAGAGGTATGTTATTTGTATTATAGGGTAGATCATTAAAATAGAAATACATCATAGGAATATCAATGTCACACACCTAAATTCATGTGGTTTTGACATAAAAATTATTCAAAGAAGTTTTTGAATTATGTTTAGGATATGTATGAGTTAAATTATCATTTGTTATAAAGTTGGTAAAATGTGATGAGAATGTATTTGTATATATTTGAATTTGTTTGTTTGTCTTGTCAACCAATTGGTTTACTCTTTTTTTGAATATAAAAAATTTAGATGTATTGTTAAATAAAGTAATCCTTTTTCACACTTAATTTCATAATTGATATTAAAATTGAATATATGGTTTCTTGGATTGGTGTTGAAATTTATTGTACACATTCACATCATTCCAGGACCCTCATTTAATTAAAATGTACCATAATTTTTACTTTACAAGAGTGTTGTAAAGTGTTGTAACACACTTTAACATTTATCTAGGGTTGTATTAATTAATTCCAGTTAATTAGAGTTAATTTACCCTTTCAATTCAAATTAAAACTCTCCTTTGAAGGATCTATCCTGACACCCAATAATGATATTTTATGATATTTAATTTGGAAAATCTAGTGTCTTAAAAAGTGCTGCTAGGACCCATTCAACTTAACTAGTGCAAGGTGTCTTCTCCACATAGGACACCCCTTTCTTTGCATTTTTGAGGGGGGTTTTTTATGTTATTTCATCTCGTTGAAGCATGGTCCTAGAAATTTGTGCTAGGACCTATTTTCCTTTGTGGTGAATGGGTCCTCCCTTGATAGGAATCCTCCTTTTGAATTTAATTGTTGGGAGATCCTTATAATTTTAAGACCTATATTTGAGGTTGACTTTAATTATTTGAGTTTTGGGGTGAATCTCTAGAATTAATATAAATAAGGAGTTATTAACATAGTTTCATCCTAGATTTTCAAGGACTCATGCATTATAGAAAATTGGAGTTCAAAAGAGCATTGCAAGAGTATTCATAAAGAATTTCAAGGAAGTTTTTCAAGGTTTATTGCAGAAATTCAAGATCATTTCATTTTGACAAGGGTTTGATGCATTCACACATGTTGTTGAGCTAATATTATGAGTGTAGCATTAAATATCTATTGCAATCATTGTTACACATCACATTCAAGGATCAAGATCTACATTCTTCATGGACACTTCATGTTAGTTTGTATATTTACATTACAAGACACCATCCAAGGTATCTACATTGCATTATTTCATCAATTAGTTTAATTACCTACAAGGGATTTGACCAAGGAAAACCCCTATCTTCTAACAATCACCAATTTTTTCTTCCCTTGAGTGTGTGCTTGCAAATTTATAGGTTAAAGAGTAAGTGGAGGAAATATTTGGAGCAAAATTATCAAAATTGACAAGTTGCAAGAGTGACCTTCAAAGTGAAAAATAAATGATGTGAAGCTACAAAATTATCTACAGACTTCTAGAAGTTGATAACCGAGATTTTGAGAGTGAAAACATCAAGGAACATGAACCTGGTCTTAGTTTTAGAAACCCTAACAGGGACCCATTCACCACTTAAGGAGAATGAGCCCTTTGTAGCTTAAAAACAACAATTTTTTGAGAAGGTACACAAATTTTTATGATCTAAAAACTTCCCTCATAGTTTCTATAATAGTTAGGTATCTTTTTTTATTTCTATTTTCATGTTTTGGCCCTCATAATTGAATGCTTTAATAAGGAAAATATTTAGTGGATTATCGTTTTGTTCATTCATGGTGGTAAACCCTACATTTTCTATTCAACATGTTGGTGAACCCGACTCATTGAATATTGTAATTTTATGATTTTGAAGTCTTTAATTTTATCCTAGGGTAGACATTGAATTCATTTGCATCTTATTTGTATTGAATTAGATCTAATTTAGGGTTTCTTATTTTGCATTCAAATTTTCATCTCATCTAGGGTCTTAGAATTGCATTTGCACTCTTTAAAACCGAAAAATACAAGCACAAATTAGTCAAATTGCATGTCATTTAGACTATATAAATTTTCATTTGAAAATCAAAAGCAAAATTGTATTTCAAAATCTGTTATTTACCCTTCATTTCACCTGCATTAGGTCATAAAATTGTGGAAATTTCTATCACATGAGTTATAGTTTGAAACTGGGCACAAAAAGCACATAAAATAACTGAAAAATTTGAGTTTTCACTTCTTTAAAAACTTGTTCTAGGACCCATTCGCCTTTACTAGCAAATGATTCCCTCATTAGGTTGAACTTCTACCTTCTAAAATCTTAAAAGTATCAAAAATCAATCATAAATTACTAGAAACATTTTTAAAATACCTAACCAGGACCCATTCACCCTTCCTGGTGATTGAGTCCCTGTTAAATCTTGATCTGCATATTTTTGGGATTTGAAACATCAATTTTAGGCTTATTTTTGCTGCTATGACTTTCTTATTTCAATTTTTTTTTTCATTTCATCAAATTCATTGTATTTAGCTTAAATTTCCTCATCTCAGTAAATTATAAAAATTCAAAATTGTATTTACAACATTTCATTTTCAGTCTATTGCATTGTGTGGAATTTGAAAATTGAATTGCATTCTAGGTCATTTCATTGCATCAATGTTAGTAT
The DNA here is from genome assembly GCA_007115665.2 of Sequoiadendron giganteum. Classification (NCBI taxonomy): domain Eukaryota; kingdom Viridiplantae; phylum Streptophyta; class Pinopsida; order Cupressales; family Cupressaceae; genus Sequoiadendron; species Sequoiadendron giganteum. The sequence continues at coordinate 337,072,079 of CM021100.1, read as the reverse complement.
CCATATTTTCTAAGTTTCAAAAGAAAAATTTAGTCAATAAGCATGTTAGTCATTTATTCAATACATTTCCTAGTTATGAGTGTCTCTTAGTGCAAGACAATGAAAATGTTAACACTTTCCTTGCTCTCAATATATCTCGTTTTAGTGATGAAGGTATCTTGGTGAAAGAAGATACAATATTTGAGAATCATGAAGGTCTTGTTTGTCTTTCTCCTCATCCCACTTTGGAAGATATTATGGCACAAGAAAATGAGACCATAGACACTTTTCTAAACAAAACCTTACCTAGTTTCCATTCACCTCTTACTTGTGAGAATATCCTAGAGAAAGAGAATACAACCATTGGTAATCATAACAATCACATTAGTTCTTCTCCTAATATCTCTCCAAGTTGTCAATAGGATATTTTGGTGTTAGAAGAACCAATTGATGATATTTTTGAGAATCCTAGTTGTTTCTCTCCCCTTACCTCTCCTATTAGGCAATACATTACTAAATAAGAGGGAATAACATTAATTAATCATCATGATCATATCACACAACAAGAGACTATTGTAACTTTAACTAGTCTACATTCATCTCCCAACAACTTCCCCTTCTATAAATATGTTGTAATTGATGAGGATATGTGTCTATGTTAGATAATCAAATCTTTTAAGGTCTATAACAACCCTCTTTATGTTCATTCCCCTACATATCCTATTTTGGAAGGCATTATGGGAAAAATGAATGAAATCATAGAAAATCATGACAATTACAGTTGTTCTTCTCCTGGCATCTCTCTTAGTTTTGAGGAAGATCCTTTATGTTAGAAAATACAACCGATGAAATTTATGAGGATTTTAGTTGCCTCTCTTCCCCTAGGGAACAATTTAATAAAAAAAACATTCCAACCATTGATAAATCCCTTACTTGCAATGAAGTAATTCTATAAGAATCAACCTTGTAAGGTCATGAACATCTATTTTGTATTTCTCCGAAAAACTCTATACGAGTGAAGGTATCATGATGGAAGAAAATGACATCATTTCAGCTTCCTTAGATGATGGTGCAAATATGACACTAGACTAGCCTTTATTAGAAATACATCAAACCAAGACCATTGAGGTTATGAATGCACAAGAATCCTTTAGATCCCCCTTAAATAATGGACCTCCTACATACCCTGTAGGGAATCCTAAGAATCCAGTAATTATTTACCCACCCTCACAAAAACCTCAAGTTCAAAAAAAACTTGTTCTTATTCTCAAACCACCTAAGAATAATGTTTCACAACAATCAAATTATAACACTGTTGCTCATACATATAACATGAGGAATAATCTGCAACCGAAAAATACACCCTCAAAACCCCTCCCATTATGTAATACTATGTTACCTAGTGTTCCTCATTTGACTCCAAACAATGGAAAGGAATATAATCTTGTTGAACACCTTAAGAATAGTCCCACTTAGAATTTTGTATGGGAACTACTTCAAGTATCACCTAGTTATCATAAAATACTCCAAAAGGGCTTGCAACAAGTTATGATTCCTTCTAACAATAGTTGAAACGATGTAGTAGAACTCATCCAACTGATGAAAAAAATGAACTTGGACATAGTATTTCACCAAAAAGAGCTACCTCCCTTAGAAATCTAGAAGAAGTATGAATATTTCAACATAATAGTCTTCATCAATTTACCACCATGAATGAACAAGATGATAAACCACTAAATCTTTTCCTTATTAAAAAAATGAATTATAAGGGTCAAAACATGCAAATAAAAAAAAGAAAAGATACCTAACTCTTATAGCAACTATGAGGGAAGTTTTTAGATCATAAAATGTTATGTACCTTATCAAAAACTTGTTGTTTTTAAGCTACAAAGGACATGTTCGCCTTCAATTGTGAATGGGTACTTTTTGGGGTTTCTAAAAATGAGATCAAGGTCTTGTTCCTTGATGTAGCTTCATATATTTGATTTTGCACTTTGAAGGTCAATCTTGCAACTTGTCAATTTTGACAATTTTGCACCAAATATTTCCTCCACTTGATATTTAAACTATTAATTTTCAAGCACACACTCAGCGGAAGAAATACTTGTTGATTTTTAGTAGATATGGGGTTTCCTTGGTCAAACCCCTTGTAGGTAATTAAACCTATTCATGAAATAAGAAAATTGAAGCATGAAACGTGAAATAATTCAATGTAGATACCTTGGATGATGTATTGTAATGTAAATTTGCAAACTAACATGAAGTGGACATGAATAATGTAGATCTTGATCCTTGAATATGATGTGAAACAATTCTTGCAATTGATCTTCAATTCCACACTCACAATCCTAGATCAACAACATGTGTGAATGCATCAAACCCTTGTCATAATGAAATGCTCTTGAACTTTTGCAATAAACCTTGGAAATCTGCCTTGAAATGGTTTATGGATACTCTTGTAATGCTCTTGTGAACTCCAATTTTCTATAATACACAACTTCTTGAAATTCTAGGATGAAACTATGTGAATTAACCCCTTATTTATATTAATTGTAGAGAATAACAACAAAATTAAAATAATTCAAGCCAACCTCAGATCTGAGTATTAAAATTATAAGGATCCCACTATAATTCAATTCAAAAAGAGGGATCCTATCAAGGGAAGACCCATTTTCTAGTAAAGGAGAATGGGTCCTAGCAAAAATTTCTAGGACCGTGCTTTGGGGGGATGAAATAACATCAAAAACCCACCTTAAAAATGCAAAGAAAGGGGTGTCCTAATTGGAGAGGACACCTTCTGCCAACAAAGGTGAACGGGTCCTAGCAGCACTCTTTAGGATGTCAGATGTGCTGAATTAAATTTAATACAATGTCATTATTGGGTGTCAGGATAGATCCTTGAAAGGAGTGCTTGAATTTGAATTAAAATGACCAGTTAAATATAATTAACCACAATCAGTTAATGCCGGCCTATATAAATGTTAAAGTATGTTACAACACTTTACAACACTCTTGTAAAGTATAAATTATGGTACATTTTAAATAAATGAGGGTCTTGGAATAATGTGAATGTGTACAAAACATTTCAATACCATTCCAAGATAGCATTAATTCAATCTTGATGTAAGTTATCAAATTAAGTTTGAAAAAGAATTACTTTTTTCAACACTACATTAGATAATACCTGTATCGATGTGGTCTTGCACTAAATGTTTAAGATGCATACACTACTAACTATCATGTCTAGGAATAGGATGAAAATGACAAAAAAGAATTTAATCATACCAAGCTAGATAGGGTTGATTAGTGTGGCATAGCATAATTTGAAGAAGTATAATTATCTTATATTTTAATAGATTTTGCATAATAACGAGTTGGGAATTTTTATAAATGATCAATGCTTCTACGATGCCATGATTGAGTCCCCAAAATCTTTTGATATATTCATTACACTTGTTGACTAACTAAAATGTTTATTTGTTTTATATTTTATTGAAGAAGACAAATCATCTTGGTTATCAAAGTGAATTGATGAGGTTGAGCCCCAATACTGACTAATAGTCTATTAATAATCTCACATGGTAATGAAAATATGAGAAAAATACTTGTACTTCATCAATGTAATTTTATCCCTAAATTTTGGCTTCATTTTTTTGATGAATACATGTTCCACATCAAAATCTAGGAGCACATAATAAATTTACAAAAATAAAAACTAATATTTAAAAGTTAAATCAATTACTTTCTTGGCAAGTCCATTCTTATAATTCGTAAATATGATTTGTAGTCCAAAATTTGGCTGAAAATGTGGCAAAAACATATTGATCAATTTTTCAAATGTATAAATTGAATTGTTAGGTAGCAAGAAAAACTAATCTAGTGAAATATCTGTCAAAGATCATATGAATATTTTTTCTAATAGTGCATCCTAAAAAATAAATTTGTTAAATAATGCAATGAATGTTAAAATGTGACTAAGAATCTTCGTTTCTATTATATTTCTCAATTCAAGGTGCTTCAAAGCCTTGTAGAAGAGGTGTATTAAGGAAATTCAATGCTAATGGACTATAAATGTAGTATTGTTGAATTAATATTTGCTAAAAACTATTGGATAAATTAGAAATATAAGTTTTTCTTTGTCCCACATTTTATAGAAGTTGGTTTAGCATGAGATCCATAATATGGGTACAAATAGAAGAAAATTTGGAGAATGGAAGTTTACGTGAATGTAGATGTTGTGATGGTCGAGGTAAGAGGCTATGATAAATCATAAATCAACCTAAGAAAGCCATAAGAAAAACTAGAAGAAAGACCAGAGGAGCAACAAGCAAAGAAACCTGATGAAGAAGACACAACTATTGTGGCCATAGGTGATTTTGTCACCATATGAATAGTAGGTAATAGCATTTGTTATTAAATAATGTATAATTTATTACATTGTAGTGTGGAGGGGATGTATACAATTAAGTAACTGTAATTAGTACAACTATCCAACTACCCCTCTTCTATGTTGAACTGCTTTCTTTGCTATATATGCACATGTTATATCAAATTTAATAAATATCCATTTTTTATGTATTTTATATCATATGGTATAAGAGCTTGTTTAGATTCCCAGCTACTAGAATGGCTAGTTTGATAATCCACAAACTCTTGTATTTAGGTGTGATCCATACAAGAAGGAAGAAGAGCACAACGATAGAGAGGCAAAAAGAGACTATGATGTTGTTGGTTCTACTCATTTCCATGTAATCCTTGATTCCTATGGTAGCATAAGTGATTTTTAGTTTGAAGATTAAATTATTTACCCTCTTCATATACTCTTCTTCATATGGTTTTTTTAAATAATGAAGATCCAGGAAGGGCGTATTAATGGTGAGCCTTATCATGATGTTAGGGAAACAAATGTACTTGAGGGAGGTTATATCATTCGATTTTTAAATCTACATATCTGCCCTCCAAGATTTACATGCTGATGAGGGATGCAAGAATATTTAAATCACACCAGACTATATGCAAAGAAGTATGGAGGTGAAGATCGATTGCATTGATTTTCGGGTACTATGCTTTGTTTTTTAAGTTTCTATTAATGGTAGTTTGTGAGTTGATAGTATATTAAGATTAAATTTTGTTATCAAGTGGATATAACATTATAAAGATTTCATTAGACAAGTACTATGGATTCAATTTTAAAATTTGGAGAATGAAAATTCATATGCAATTAATGAACAAGAATTATGGGGAAGAGTGAGTGGAAAAGAAAAAGAACCTACATAAACCACTAATTTATTCGATTGGAATAGTAGAGATGACACATCTAAGGCTATTGTTGTTCTTTATCTTTCTGAATTTGAACTACATAATGTAGATTTATATAAATCATCATCAAAAAAATTGGGATGATCTAAATAAGTTTTTTTGGAGTAAAAGCACTTAATGCAAAATTTTCTTTAAAACTTCAATTATCCAGTTTCAAAATGGAAGATGGAATCACAATGTTAAATAATGTAAGTAATATGAGGTCTCCTTTTAGGAAACTAGTAGAAGTCAAGGCTCTGATAGATGGTGATGGCGCTAGAGAAATATTGTTAAATATTTTTCCTTCAAAATACATCAATTTTATTTTTACACTTAGTCAAATAACATGTCAAACTTTAGAAGATATGATTTCATCCCTTCTAGTAGAGGACAAGAAGAGAAAATAAAATCTCAAAGATGAATGAGATATATGAAACTTTGTGTGCATTGAAGATGAGGATTCATCATATGATGAAGTTGTTATTAATCACCACCCTTGTGATTATGCATTGGGTTAGTACAGGATTATAGGGGGGTAGACTAGGCCCCTAAGTGGCAATTAAAATTCAAAAAGAAAAAGTTACACAACTTGACATAAAAATTTGAATAGGCTATTAACATAATTTTAAAACATGTTAAAAACATAATTTGTAGAAAATTGAATGTAGCTTCTAAGCTATTAGTCTTTTTTTCAAAAAAAGGTAAATCTATTTGGTGAAAATTTGAAATTTTAATATAGTAGTACTAAATTTTCACGAAAAAAATAAAAAGCGGGTGTTTTTCTAGTCACCCTAATGGGGAGGAAAAATAAATATTTTATTATAAATATTTCAATATAAGTAGAGAACACATTCTTGGATGTGACATATTTTTTTATAATTTTTTTATATGTACATATTTAGTTATAAATTTTCTAGTACGAATTTTGAAAAATATTAAAAAATTATTTGTCCGGCCAGCCTAACTTGGTCAAAAAATTATGAAATTTATTTATTTTAGTCTTTTTCAAACTATAGTTTGTGAAGCATAGTGTTTGATGCATCTTTTTGATTCAAGAAATGTTTAACCATTTAAAAGTTATAGATGTTTTGAATCAACCTATCAATCTTGATAAAAAGGATCAAATGGAGGAGAGAATGAAGGAAAAAGAGGCTTAGCTACATGAAGAGCTAGAAGCCACACAAAGGTCTACAACCCTTCCTATAAACAGAAGGTTGGTATCCTCCTATTGGGAGAAAATCGTTATGGTGCTCACCATTCTAAAAATGACCCTAAAATTTTTGAGGGATTCCCAAGAGATAAATGAAAGCGTTGGCCTATTGGCCGACAAAATTATATAGTAATATGCTCCTTCAGTGGCCAAGTCTCAAAATCTGATTTCCAAAGTTATGTGTGGCAAAAAATGAGGCTCTGAGAAATGCAGGAATTCTAGATCAGAGGGTTACCTCTAGAAAAGAAATCAAATTTTCCCATTGTCATAAGGTATTGGAAAAGGTGGTGCGAAACAAAAGGGTTGATGAGATCAAGAAGGATTTTAGTGTATTGTATAGCTTTGGGTTACATCCCTTCCTTTCAACAAATGGGGATGTGTTATCAGCTGAGCAAATTATAGATGAGGTTAGGTTTAAAGTTTGAACTTCAGTAGATCTTCAAGATTCAAGCACAACACCCATACAAAAGACATTGAGAGTGAGTTTATTCAGCTAAATCATCCATATTATCATCTAGGAGTTGTTTCAACAAGGTCAAAATTTGTTTCTTTCAAAGAATTCTTCGAGCTGGGTCAGGGGTATAAGGCCTTTTGTAGTCTTTCCCGACTGATTGATGTAGATTGTGAAATATTGCACTCTTGTTTTCTAAAACTCCAAGAATAACCAGAGGTCTAGGTTTGTTCCTTCGCAACGAAGCCCCCCTTTGAGTCGCCAGAACTGTGAAGTGAAATTTCACCTTAGTCTTTTGATTTTTGACTTTTAATTTTTGGCTTTGGGAAGATACATGCACAAAAGGTTATGTTTCTGATGGGCACACAATGTGCCATGTGGTGGCCACGCACGGTTTTTTGATCGCTTTCCTTTCGGCTAGGAGTTGGACCACGTGTCTGCTTGGCAGATTATATCTTAAAATTGTTTTTCACAAATCCGGAACTATCCACCTACTCGACACATTATCCCTTCGCTGCAAAAAAGGTTGTACCTCGGGGAGCCTTCATTTAGAGTTTTTCAGATAGCACCTTTCCTCACTTTTGAAAGGAAGGATGTGAGTCAGTGTCTCCAGAGCCACTTGATCATTTGAAATGACCTTTACCAAGTTGTTTCTCTAGGATTCGAGCATTTGCAAGGGGCAATATTGTTAAAATATCTAAGGGATATTAATTTGGCAGTTGTAAGTTGATGATAAATATTATAGTGACCTAATTAAAATATCTTGGATCAGATTCCAAGCTATCAAGTGTGGACATATGGAAGTCATTACTTCTGAACAAAGTTAACATTTCTCTCTCTTTGGTGGCTATAAATTTGAAACCACAACATACAAAAAGAGTTCCTAAATTTTTCCTTTTGGAAAAAGTATCCTTAGTTTTCATAGTTGTAGGAATATTTTATTTAAAATTTTATAGAACAATGCTTCACTCTCGTATGTTATATCTTGTATTTACTCAAACTATTGTTGGATTGGAATCCAACCTATGTTTTAAGTTCATTTAATACTTGAAGTATGAGTTACTTCAGAGAAATACTTGAAATTTTTCATGATATGCCCTCTATCAATATTTATTTCTTTATATCTTTGTTCATAGTAGAACATTGTGTCTATCTTAATTTGAATAGTTTCAGTATTCGATTTCCATGTTGTATGTATGCATGATAAAATTATAATCATTAGAAACGGGATTACATCATTGGACTTCTCTATTTTCTTTATAGGTTATCATTTCTTCATGTTATGTTGTATTAAGAGAAAGAGTTTATGTGGCTTTTGAATTTTTGTCTATTGACTCTTGGAACTTCTATGCTTGGTCAGATCTTAATGCACACTTCCTGCGGGTGGATTGAATGAGTGCATTGTGCTTTTCTTTAGTCTTTGTTGTTCGTTCTCTTCCCAAAAATGAAGAGATGTGGCATTCTATGTCTATCATGTCATTCATAGAAAGTAACTTATGGTTTTAAAATATTGTAAAAGCTTTGGTGCATCGCCATTTTTATGTTTTTCCATTTACATTTCTTTTTACCCTTTTCCCAAAAATATGCCAAAGGTATTTAGTGAGGTGCATCTTGTTCCCCCACTTGTTGAATTTCCCATAAGACTGTTAGAGAAGTGAAAGCTTTGATGATCAACACTTAACATACCTCTATACTCTTTCCTTAATGGAATTTAAAATTATCTCTTGTACTATGAAAATCATGAGGCAAGCCCATGAAAAGAATTTACCACTTGATCTAGGATTGTAATTGCTTGTGAGTCAATTAAATTGTTTCTTGATTCAAAAACATTTCAAAGACACATCAAAAAGTTTCTAAAAATTTCAAACCCTTTGGTTAAGCATGGATACCCTTTCAAAAGTCTCGATATTGATGCTTTTCCTAAGGATTCTACCCTTAGAGACCTCTAAATATTATGGCTTATATCTAACTCCATAATTTCCAAATTTAACGTAGGTAATTATGGCCCTAGCTTCATGATTCTCACATAATAATATTTTTGAAATGAATGACGTTTTTGACATAGACATTTTAGTTTGAAATTTAAGAAAGAAATTGTATGTTGTAAAATTAACTTCCTTAATCCAATATTAAATCAAATGAACACCCCCCACATTTATGTATGTTCAAACTTTGACTCTCCAAAAAAAGAAAATTGAGACAAGGAAAATGTTGTAAAGCATTGAGTCCAAATTCTATTGTCCAAATCAATGAGCTCCATTATCCAAAGTCATCGAATTCTATTGTCAAAATCATTGGATCTTATTTCCAAAATATTTTGAGTTCTATTTTCTAAAATCATTTGGTTCTTAGGGTTTGAGCAGTTTAGAGGTATACAATTTTTCTCACTACCTTGGTCTCACAAAATAAAGGTTCATTTTAGGCTAAAATTTTGGGTCAAACATTTCATTCACCATTTACCATATTTCACACTTCACTTCAGCAAAATCTATAAAATTTTGGAAACACCAACACTCTTTTGACTTACAAACATAGCTATGTTGTGTGCAAAATGGATTCCTTTCCATGCACTTATTTGAGTTGGTAAATTATTGGTGGAAAGATGTGCAGAAAAGGAATTCACAAGAAAGGAATCCCTAATCCTTAATTTTCCCTTTTATTGGTGGGGGATGGTTCATTCAAGGAAAGCTAGGATCCCAAATTGGATTAACTATTGTGTACGTTAGAATGTGTCAATTAAATTGCATATAACTAGTACACCAATGAAACGTTAGATTGAAGAAAACTAAATAAAATAAAGTAAACACAAACTCTAAATCACAGCTTCTTCAAATTCATTTCATTGTCCTCTATCTCCAAGGATTCACTTCAAGATGTTTGCTCTCAGTTGTGCAGACAACAACTTATAGAATGGCACTTGAGAGGATGAGATTATAAAAAATACATATGCATATAAAATATTGAGCTTATGTGAATTAGAATGCTATGAAATGCTTAAGATGTGACTATAATAACTACGCATGAAAATATGAGATTTGAGGTCTTTTTTAGCTCATGAAAGAGTTGTATTTATAGATTTTCGAAGGTAGGAATTCGATTGGCCAAGATCGACAGTCGAGTTCAAACCTGTTGAAATGAAGAGACAAATTGAAAGATGTCTCTCATAATTAAATAAATAAATATTTATTTATGTGTGAAAGAAATATGAAAAGGCTTTAATTAAATATTGCAATTATTTAATTATGTGAGAAAAGAAAAAGCCTTTTAATTAAATATTAAGAATATTTATTTTCTGTGAGAGAAGAATCGGAATTTGGAAAATGATTTAATTAAATAACAAAAGTATTTAATTAAATGTGGAGGGAAGAATAATCATTTAAATTTAGAATTTAAACTTTGATAATTAATGTAAATAAATTGTAAAATCTATTTAATTAATTAAGAAGAAGATAGCATTAATTAAATAAACTTATTTATTTAACTAAATTAGAAGAATTAGAAAAATGAACAATATAAATAAATAATTAAATTTATTTATATGTAGAAGACTTAAGAAATATTAATTAAATAATTCATATTTAATTAATTAACAGGTTCGATCGACCATGACCATTTTTAGATGCATACATTTTTCCCCTCTTTGAAGTGATGTGTTTCACAGATTGCTTCAAAGAACTTTGTCCCTGACTTTGAAAAATTACTGATGATGCTATATGCCCCTTCAAGAGATAAATTGCGTGATGAGAATGATTATGAGATTGATTTGAAATATTTTTAGATGATTTCAAAGAGAAATTGGCGATTTAACTCTTGAAATAACACTTTGCAGAGTAATAAATGCTATTTTTACCTTTTTAAAAGATGAAAAAGGTTAGAAGTCACTTCCATTTGAACAGTAACCTTTGAGGAGATTTGGAGCTCTAAGAGAGATAAAAGCAATGTCAATCCCATATGAGCACCATAGATTCAAGTGAGGTCACCGTCATTAGAGACTACTTGCGTATGGACCTCTGGTAAGTTGATCCAAACCTCTTTGTTAAATTTTTATGCATTTTTGGATGCTTTTTCGAATTTTTTCAAATTTTCAAATTATGTTTTAGCACATGCGATAGGTCGTTTAGCACATATAGTAGATATTTTAGCGCATCCAAAGTGGCACATAGGGATATAATAGTTGGACATAGAGGCCAAATAATCGCGCATAGGTGATTTAGCGCATAGGATAGATAAAATGGCGCATCTATGAAACCTGCCTAAGGAAGATGATAGATTAGCGTATAGAAGATTTAGCGCATCCATGAACTATTATAGCACATATGCTTGATGAAATAGCGCATCCATGAAATCACGCATCCATGGAATAAAGTTGCACAACCATGGTTTTAGCGCATTGATTGACTATTTTAGAGCATCCATGGATTTTTGCCGAATTTCAATTTTTGAAGAAAAAATAATGCATGCTTGATGATTGTTGCTAGATCAGACAACAAATTTTACACATTTGAATATCATTGATGAATAGATTTGATAAATTTGCCTTTGTGCTTGAAGAACAAATATGTTTGATAGATTTTTCTTCCATGCGATACGAAAAATAAAATAGAGATGATAATTTTCTTTCCTGATTGAAAGTCAAATAGCTTAAGTCATGATGACTATTAAACTTGTTTCCATGCGATATGAAAAAAAAATAGTATGATAGATTTGCTTTCCTATTTGAAAGTCAAATTAAGTCATGATGACTATTAAATTTTTTTCCATGTGATATGAAAAACAAATAGATGTGATGTAAACTTGCTTGATGTATTGATTGATTGATGATATTCATTTTCTGACTGATTTTGCATGCTTGCTTGATAATTTTGTAAAGGAGGATTTTAGCCTCCTTTAGATTAGAGAGAGATTTCCACAGACATGGGAGATGATTCCCCGACTGTCCCATGATGATTTGGGAGTGATAGACTAGTGTGGCTTGAGAGCTCTGTTGAGTATCCCACAGTATCAGGTCAATAGGGCACTATTGGCTGCCTTAGCAAAGTGGTGGCACAGCGAGCACAACACCTTCCACTTACTGACAGGAGAGATTATAGTGACTCTAGACGATGTCTATAGGATTTTGGGTATTCCTGTGGTTGGAGAGCTTGTGATTTATGATCACAAGGAGACTGGGGATACATATGCTTTGAAATGGGTCTTCCAGGATCCTCATGTCTGCGTATATGAGATTCCCTGGAAGGAGATGATGGAGAGATATGCCCCACTGCCTTCAGTTTTAGCAAGGATGATTGTTGGTTTCCTTTGTCCTGATCATAGGTCAAAGGGACTATCAGTTGGGTGGGGGAGGATCTTAGAGGACATGCTTCTCCACCGTACCAGATATGCATGGGGATCATGCATGCTTTCCCATTTGTATCATGACCTTCATCAGGTCGTGTATACAGATGGGAAGAGTCTTTCCTGTGGGGTGACTCTTTTACACTTATTCGCATGGGAGCACTTTGCGATTACCCACCCTATTGTTAGGAGAGATCGTCCCATCGGATTCCCTTATGCTTATGTGTATATAGGACCCCTTGTCCAGTCGAGGCTGGGAAAATTGGAGTACTGGTGATGGTACTTGATGATTTGGACACGGTCATCTGGCGACTGTATGTGGATTGTGACCCGTGGTAGGTAGATGACATAGAGTTGCCATATGTTACAAGGCCCAAATACTTGATTGGACGCAGCCCCTTCATCATCGAGAGATTTTTGTGTCAGAGGGTTTTGAGGTAGTATGGATGCGTTTAGATGATGCCCCAGGGGATGACACACTATGCTAGGCACCGAGGAGATGTACTAGAGTGGGGGCCGGTTTTGACTATTGAGGCCGCCAGAGAGGAGTACTTTGAGCTACAGCCAGATGATTGGACCATTCGACCAGAGGTCACAGATGCAGGGATGACAGATGACTATGCTGCATATTTCTACACTCATCCCTTTCCTTGTTTTACTAGTCCAGATGAGCTTGCCCCATTGATGGGAGGTCCATTTATCTAGGCAGGGTTACAGTAGCCACAGGGACATCCAATAGCAGGACAGTCATAGGATCATGGGTAGGTACAGGCAGAGCAGGTGATAGATATTAGCGGGGTAGCCATGGAGGTGGATGATGAGACCTCTGAGGCTGAGGAGATAGATGAGGAGTCAGATGACTCTGATGATGGGGATGATCGAGGTGGTGGGAGACAAAGACTATTCTTTAACATTCCCTTTAGGACAAGGCCACAGACAGCTAGAGCAGTGGGTCAAGCCAGCACTTTAGCGTCGCGGATCACCATCAGGGCTTTGTCACAGGGACAATTAGATGCCTTGCAAACCAAGGTTTAGACTCTTAGGAGTCAGCTAGCACAAGCCCAGGTGACCATCAGTCAAATGCAAGGATAGATAGCGTAGCCACCACCTCCTGACCCATAGATAGCATAACTTATGGCCAAGAGGGACAGCCTCCGAGAGAGATGTGTAAAAGTCGAGGGGGTAGCCGAGAGGCTATTGAGATCAGTGGTGAGCACCTCTATTGGAGAGGTAATGGCAGAGGGATTAGAGATTGCTCGGGAGACTGAGTATTATAGGATGCGCTATTTTGAGGCAGTGCCACCTGAGCAGCAGATAGCTTTCATGTAGTTAGGTACTCAGACTCAAAGTCACTCACGCAATCACTCTAGGAGTGTGACCAGGAGTGTGGGCCAGCAAACCAGACAAGAGATCAGAGCCTCCAAGAGCAGAGATCTAGGGATACCTGCTACCTCCGGTGGCAACAGTAGCCATGATCCATAGCCAGATGCCCCTCAGTGATGAGCATTTCATTATACACATTGGTGCAATTGTATGATATATCTATTTGAAACATTTGATATCCTTATATTTTTGGATATTTGTTTTGATGAGATCTATGATATGCAATGGTGATTTGATTATCCACATGTGTCATGGATGATTTATGCTCAAGTTATAGATGTGTTGATTTTTTTACATGCCATGTCGTGTATGATGATGATGCAAATGATAATATGATATGATTTAAAAAAATTATTTTCTTTTATGATGTATGTAATGAATGCACGATGCAAGATATAAATGATTATGATTTATTACGATGATGATGATGTAATGATGTAATGAAAATATGAATGCCATTTTTATTTTATGAATGTGTGAAATATGCCGATGTATATGTTAATGAATGATGAATGATAACCATACCAATGATGTAATGAATGCCTATGACGTAATGATGGAAAATGACATGATAAGAAATATGATGAGATGTAACAAACATCTAGTCTTACTCAACCATTGTCGAAAAAAATATTTAAGAATGTGATCCACCCTCAAAAGTCTAGTTTAAAAAGAACCTCAAAATGCAAATGAATTATGTAGTCCTAAATGAATTATGCAACCCTAAATGAAATAATGAATCATTCTCCTTGTTTCCATTTCTTGTTGTGTTTAGTTATCATCATTGAGCCTTTTGATATGTTGAAAGTTAGCACAAGCATCAAAGGGTATGTTAGCACGAATGATGACCTGAGTAATGCTTCCATAATGTTTTAATGTAGCAAGTTAATACAAGCATCAATGGTATAATTGAACCAAGATGACCTAAGTATTGCTTGCATAAATAGACAAAAGTTAATCAATTTCATATGCAAATTTCAAAATGTCATCAATGATCCATTGTAGAACATGTCCCATGACCAATTTGCATCATACTAATGATTAACTTGTAGACAACAATCAAAGAAAAATCATACTTCTTCCTTGCAATTCTAGTCCAATACATCATTGAACCACTCCAAAGATATGATGTCATCAAATATCAAAACAACAATCTACAAATTTTGCTTTTCAGATTTGTCATTCATTTTACTTAGATTAAGATCATCCAATTTGTTTTTAAATCATCTATCAAGATAATCATGTAAGCTCAGAAAACTGTTGTTTCAGACATTCTGATGTTAGACACATGCTGCTGACTACCTCCTAGAAAATTGAACTACCCCCTAGTGACCTTGTACTTTGACTCTTGCTAGACACAACTATTGCGATGGATAAACCTCAAATCATCAAGCCATGATGAGATCCCTATCGTTCCAAGGAAAATGATGCGAATGCGATAGTGAGGTGTGTGCGATACTAATGCGAAGATGCATAGATGAGAGAGCTAAATGAAATCACAAACAATGCCTATTTGCCAGGTTTTCATTGTTTGTTTTATTGCACTTTTTCCTGATTTTATGATTTTTTTTGTTATTACCAAGACGCTTGTTCGCCAGGTTTTCATCAAGGCAATGTTTTGATTTTTTTATTTTTGATTTTTGATTTTTATTTTTTTTCAGGACTTTTTATATTGTTTTCGATTTTTTTCAGTTGTAGAACCTTTTTAGATGAATTTTGTTGATCGGGTATTCAAATAGGTCCCCTTCTACTATTGACAATTGATATGCCCTCGATCCGTAGGCTATAATGATAACGAATGGACCTAACCAGTTAGGTTCGAATTTACCTTGCTTTTCCCGATCTTGTTGATTTCGAGGGTTTTCTCTGAGGACCAAATCACCCACTTGAAAACTTTGTGGTTTGACTCTATGATTGTAGCTGCGCGACATGATTTTTTGATATCCTTTCAAGTGATTAACCACAGTTTGACGTCGTTTGCCAAGTAGTTCCAACTCTTGCAATCTTGATACTTTATAGTCTTTGTCATTGATTAGCCCTTTGAGTGATACTCGAAGCGAAGGAATCTCAACTTCAACTGGAAAAATAGCTTCTGCTCCATAGACCAAAGCATAAGGAGTAGCTCCTGTTGGTGTAGGAATGCTTGTTCAATAGGCCCATAATGCTGTATTTAATTAGACATGCCAATCACGGCTTGCTTCATTCACTGTTTTCTTCAGAATTTTCAGAATTGTTTTATTTGAAGCTTCAGCTTGACCATTCCCCTACAGATAATACGGTGTGGAGTATTTGTGTTGGATGTGAAACCTTTCACATAGTTCATCAATATCTTGATTTTTAAAGGGTCTACCATTATCCGTGATGATGGAGTTAAGAATGCCATATCTACAAATGATATAATTCAAGATGAATGAAGAGATTTGTTTACCCATAAAAATTGTTAAAGGAACAACTTCAATCCACTTAGTGAAATATTCGGTGGCTGTAATGATAAATTTTTGTCCATTTGAAGATGATGGATGTATCTTACCAACCAAATCGAATCCCCACTGAGCGAAAGGCCATGTTGTGGTGAAAGTTTATAATTCCTGAGTAGGAGTGTGAATGAGATTCCCATAAATCTGACATTTTGCACATTTCTTCACAAAGGTGAAAGATACTTTCTCCATAGTTGGCCAGTAGTATCCTAATCTTACAAGTTTCTTTGCTAAGGTTAGTTCACTTGAATGTGTCCCACAAATCCCACCATGGACCTCTTGTAAGGCTTTTTCCAATTCATCATATTCAAGACATCTAAGGAGGGTACCATCTAGACCACACCGGTATAGGACGTCAGCAATTAAGGTATAATGGGATGATTGACGAATGAAATTTCATTTTTGATTTCTAGAAAAGCCTAAGGGTAAAGTAGTATCCTTTAAGTGTAGATTTGGCCATATAAGGAAGAATCATAACTTATTAGATGGCAAATGATTTGCGTTTCAGGATCGTCATGGGTGAGAGAAAACAATTGTTCCACCAGGAAATCATACCATTTTTAATTCTCTGACAATTGGAGTAGAGAGGCAATTGTAGCCATGGCGTCTGTTGCTTTGTTATCAGTGTGTGGAATCTGTTCGAACTTGATATTAACAAAGTATTTCTTGAGATCATCCACCATTCTTTTGTAAGGTATCAATTTGTCATCTTTAGTGTGGTATTCATCATTGATTTGATTTATGACAAGTTGTGAGTTGACGAAAACTTGAAGTTCTGTAATTTTCCAATTTAATGCAATTTTCATGCCGATTATCAATGCTTCATATTCAGCTATGTTTTTTGTGCAAGGAAACAACAGCCGATAATATTTTGGGATCGTATGTCCTTGAGGTGTAATGAAAAGGATTCCTACTCCTGAACCATGTTGAGTGTAAGAACCATCAAAGTAGAGTGACCATGATTGTTGGATATCTGCTGTGAAAATATCGGCATCAGGAAAATCAACATGTATTGGATGTTCTACTAGCATCAGTGCTTCTACTAATTGATCTACAATTACTTGTCCTTTTATAGCTTTTCGATCCACATACTTAATATCAAACTCGCTTAAGATCATAACCCATTTAGCCAACATGCCAGTTAAGGTTGCCTTGCTTAGAAGATACTTGAGTGGATCAATCTTAGCCACAAGCTTTACTGTATGAGTCAACATGTAGTGTCATAATTTTTGAGAAGTGAACACCACCGCTAAACAAGCTTTTTCAATGAAGGTGTAATTTAGCTCGTGACTTGTTAGAGTTCTGCTGATGTAATAAATGGCCCGTTCCTTTCCTGAGTAATCTTCCTGTGCCAATAATGCTCCTAAAGATACTTCTGTGGTAGAAATATATAATATGAGAGGTGCACCTTGTATTGGTGGAGTCAATATTGGAGGATTCATGAGATATTTCTTTATTTGATTAAAGGCTGCTTCACATTTGTTCTCCCATTTGAATGGAACATTCTTGTGCAAGAGATGTGTAAATGGTAAACTCTTATCTGCCAGGTGAGCAATGAATCTTCGAATGGATTGTAATCATCCCTGTAAAGAGCATAGTTGACTGATGTTCCTTGGTGGTGGCATATCAAGGATTGCTTGTACTTTAGATGGATCCACTTCAATTCCCTTTTTTGACACAATGTATCCTAATAACTTTCTGGATTTTACTCCAAAGATGCATTTCTTAGGATTAAGTCATACTTTGAATTTTTCCATTCTTTTGAAAATTTTGGACAAGATATCGATGTGTCCTTCTCTAGTGTTAGACTTGGCAAGAAGATCATCAGCATAATCCTCCATAAATGTATGCATCATGTCGTGAAAAATTGTTGTCATTGCTCATTGGTAGGTAGCTCTTGCATTTTTCAATCCAAATGGCATTATGTTCCAACAATATGTACCCCAAGGACATGTGAATGCCATTTTATCCTGATCTTCTAGTGCAATATTTATTTGGTTGTATCCTAAGAATTCATCCATCAATGAGTACATTGCATGTCCAGTAGTTAAATCCACAATCATATCAATGTTTGGTAAAGGAAAGTCATCTTTAGGACATGCTTTGTTCAAATCCCTGAAATCCATGCAAATTTTGATCCTTTCGTCTGGTTTTGAAATAGGCACAATATTGGAAATCCATTTTGCATAATCTATGGATCGAATGAATCCAATGTCTAGAAGTTTCCTTAGTTCCTCTTTAACCAACAATGCGATGTGTGGATGCATTTTTCTGAGTTTCTATTTTATAGGTCTTTCCCCTAGTGTAATAGATAGATGATGCATGATAAGATCCAGATCCAATCTAGGCATATCTACGTAGGACCATGCAAAACTGATTTGATTATCTTTGAGAAATTATGTGAATTTAGGTACTTCTTCATCTATAAGAGACACAACCAATTGCAGCACTTTAGGCTTTTCTATGGTACCTATATTGAGTGCCTCCGTTGGTTCGATCAAAATGGAAGATCTTTCTTGATAGTACTCCAGAAGACTGTCAAGTTTCCCATCCTTTGGTGCCTTTGAAAGGTTTTCACCATCGGATACACTTTTTATTTTTCTCTTTTCTTGATCTAATACTACCTTTGTTAGGTTTTCACCATTAGATCTTTCTTTCATTTTTCTTTTTTCTTGACCTAATACTGCCTTTGTTAGGTTTTCATCATTAGGTCTTTATTTTATGTTATTTATTTCATAGCTGAGAGCCATGGCACTTTCTTGTCAAAAACTCTAATCTGGTGATTCCCCGGTGGAACTTGTTTCGGGATGTGATGAGCAAAGAAAGTTTATTATGGTTTTGTCGTTTGGAAAAGTTGGAACATCAATGGGTACGATTTGTTCCCAATCAATGAGTTTAGGATGAACCAAAGGTAATGGATCATTAGGATGAGTAAATTCATTGGCTGTTAGGGTCAAGATGTTATTGTCAATGTTATCATGGGAGAAGTCTAAGATGGTATCCTCCTCAAAATGTTCTATCTCGCTTTGAATCGAATTGGTCTCACTAGAGTCATGATCACTTTGTACGACACATTCA